>CM052112.1:1792326-1947396 GCA_028454245.1 Halictus quadricinctus
GAAAATTTCAAAGGTTTATCGATCGAAATTGCTGAGGAGTCCAAGTAGACCTAGACTAGTTGAAGCGCAGTGGGACGTTCTGTCGGTTCCCTTTTGTAAGAAACTGGCATAGTCGGACTGAAAGAGCAGAGTCCCTGGAAACGTATACACGGGGATCGTGTCTACGTCGCGAGACCCGGAGCGGCCCCTTGTCAGGAAGAGGTCTCGAGGCGAGAAAGAGATTTACCGTGGCCTCTTCGAGCGGCTCCTCGGACTCCTCGGGGATCCTATTCTACGCCAATCGAGTCTCGTTCTTCTTAGTGTCACGCCGCGTTTCTCGCAGCCGAAGAGGAGTCAACTCTTACGCCACGCGTTGCCTTCATTACCATATCTCAGATGCAATCTGTTCCCGGGAATTAATGCACGGAGATATTTCCTGCTAGGTCGGACGCTTCCACCGGTGAAACCAAAGTGGATCGCAATGACGTTTTCAATGACCAAGGACGCGAGCCTCGCGGAGGCATCTTGATTTGCATCGGAATCGATTAGAGGGCGAATTTAATGGCTTTCCTTCTTCTCTTTTGCGCTCGGATTTTCTCTTATTGGGGTTGCCAGAGTTCCTCGTGTATGTGTATCAGATTGTAGTAATGCGTTCAATCCGAAGAAGATTCGTTTGTGTATTTCTTATTTCGATTTGATAAAACGCTTTTATTCTCTTCTTTTATTTTTGCATTGAACGTCTGGCGGTAATGCTTGTTACTTTTTAACAATATATAATATGCTTGCTGTGAAATTTGTGCCAATAATAAAAAGATACACATATTATAAAACTAAGTAGTTCCATTGTGCAATTAAAGTATAAATTCCACAATTTTTAGTATTGTTTCAACTAACATAATTGTATGTGTGTTTGGAATAGTGCACAATAAAGTAGAAAATACATCGATGATTGAATTGATTACTATTAGCAGTTCCAGAACATTTTCGAACCCTGCAAAACAATGCAACTTCCATTAGATTGTTTTCAATATCGTAAAACTGCAATAGTATAAGTGTGAAAATACAGGGTGGGCCAATCACTAGACCTTTTAGCCCTTAGCACTTGAACGACTTGACTTGTAAGGCGTCACTAAAAATTGCTGTATCATTATTTTGTTTTGTATCATTGTTTGTATTTAATAAATTACTAAACGTTTCAGTATTGTACGAGTACATGTATAACATGAAACAAATATACAGAAGAGAAATATTCTAGGTCGGAAGAAATGTTTCGTTTTGGAGTTAAAATAGCTTCGAGTGCAACGGGTTAAAAGTTTAATTTGTTTATGAAAGAATAAATGTGAATTTTTAAAAAGTAATAGGGTTTTTGAATTTCAAAATGGTGTAATCATTTCTGGACCTCCCTGTATGAGAAAGTAAATTATAATATTTATCGGAGGTTAAGGACAGGTTGAAGAGCTATATGCACCCTTTCATCAATTCTGGAGGGTAGCTATTGAGTTGATGAACTTGTTTGGTGAAACACTTCACGTTTCTCCTTTTCAGGTCAAAACTGAACGACTCACGCCAGACAATAACTCAACGTCGTCGAGAAGCGTGACGCCCTCGTCATCAAGCCACCCGGGAACGCCACCAAATGCAACCCCCTTGGGTGGTCCTGAGGGCCCACCACCGCCGCATCACCTCAAACACATGGAGCAGATGATGGGACGTAGTTATAGCGATTTTATGAAAAGTCTCGCTGCCAAGTATAACAACGCCAACCCTAATGAGTAAGCAATCAACCCCTTTTCCGTCACTGTCACTTTAACCCCCTCTCAGGGCTACTAGATCCATTCCCAATCTACAGTCATCAATTTTATTTAACGTATTTTTAAACACACTTCTTTTAGATCAATATGCTGATCTGAACAAAACGTAAAAAAATATCTAAAAGAAATTTAATTTGACAAATAACTATAGATTTGGCTTTTAAAAAAATTGGAATTGTCAAAATGCGCCCAAGATCCGCCATTTCCAGATTTAACCTCTCATAATATCTCTGAGGTTCTGTATGTGATAACTAAATTTAATTTGTTTGCTGAAACGTCCACAAACTTAGGCAACAAAATTGTTGAGATCAACTTCAAATTTTAATTTTTTCAATTTCTCCAAAATTTAAAAAATTTTCTGAACACCGAATGAGAAATCGTTCAAGCAAATCAGACGTGTTGGCAAAAGGATACAAAGATAACCCGAAATATCCACGTTTAGCATAACATTGAACATGAAAGGTGTGTCTTCAGTATCGCCAGACAAAAGAGAAGGTGCTGTACGTGTTCGAACAATGTGTGGCAAGTAGCGCGTTCCTAATTCCAGCGAAACAATCATGATAATTGCTGGAAACTCGAAGAACTCGCGATCCTTTCTTTCCAAACACAAGCGAACGTCGATCCATTACGCCGGCTTCGCCTATCGTCTAGCATTATTTGAAGTAAAGAACGTAAGACCTTGAGAGTCATGACGTTTGCCTTGACATTCTTCCTGTGATCTCTGTGTTCCGTGTGCATACGTGGGAACGCAGGAACGCCTAACAGGCCCATTCTGACGGTACACCTTCGGGCCCTGGTAGACAGTTCGACGAGGACACAAAAGCCGCGAAGGGAAAATATTGATCGTCTTGTTACATGTCTTGAAATATTGATGTTCGAGGGGACCGAACCGCTGGGTGTTCCACGGCGGTATCGTCACCGTGGAACCGGTCGCAAGATTCGCAGATACGTCGACTTTCAATTATGTACCTTCCGGCAATCGATCGAGGCCCCGGGTAACCGTCTGATCAGTCAAGTATCGTAGACCTGCTTGACATGAACGCTGGAAGCTCCCGCGATGCTTGCGATCCGTGACATTTCCAGGAGAAAGTGCCTCCTGCATTGTTTCAGCTCGCAGAATCAATACAGGGTAGCACAGCTGATAGTGGAACCAATTTTTTCATAATATTCATAACCAACTATTTTTCGTACAATTTATAACCTGCTTTCGAGATTATTGTCCAAACAGGGTGGGAACGAGGAAGAAATGATTTTTGAACATTTTCAGTGCCATGTCTACCCGAAATACGATATTTTCTAAATTGATAAACAAATTTTTGAACTCTTATATTCAGTGTAGTGAATTTTCCTAGCATCTTTCTTGCAATTATTTTCAGTGATATACACATCGAAATACAGTCGATTCAAATGTTGTTTAATTTAGAAAATTAATATCATAAACATTCCTTGTTGCAGTTACTTCAGTTCGCCAAGGAATGGCTACCCTCCCGGTCTGGATCCAAGGTTTCCAGCATTCAAAACTGCCGCGACGCCCTTCGTCGGTTTAATGGCGCCTTTGGGTGCTCCTCAACCACCGACAGTATCAACCACCTCACCCCTTTCCAGCAAAGATCCGAAAGAACAGAAGCAAGACAGTTTGTTCGGTAATCCTGTTTTCCCACCGATGCTCGACATGTCGTCGACACAGGCACTTCTGCACATGGTCAGGACTGCGAATGCAGCCCAGAACGCTGCCGAACTGGAAACGTACCTGAAAGGTAACGCTACGACAGTTCCATACCCAGAAATCTCATATCTAGATGAATTTTTCAACCTGCTCAGTAATCCTACCATTCAGAACCACAAGCTTGAAAAAAAATCGAAATATATGTTCTTGTACTTGAATCTCTTAAATGACTCTTCGAGTCATGTATATTCATTTTATTTAACGAAATTATTCTATTATTTAAAAAACAGTGCCGCAGTATTTTCCTTCAATACTCGGGAAGAATTTGTCTAATCAAAATTTCTTAGTTTGAATGCTGTCAAAACCGCTTAAAATCGCTCAACTTTTGAACCAGTGAATTCCTTGCATTACAACTTCGATTTTTGGCATTTTCTCGTCAAGATCTGCAGGATTGTATAAAGAAGAATGAAAAATTTCTGGGTTGCTAAGGTGAAGTTTAACCCAGCTGTGTACGAAGAAAGCCACTTTCAGTCCCATTCTACCCAAGTTTATACAAAGTTCCATTGAAAATTGTTTTCATCAAAGCTATAATAATCGTAAAATTTGAAGTTATCTGGATCGTATCCACTAGAATAACAGCAATGATTTTCCCCGTGATTAGGTGCGAACAAAAGAGATGCCGGAGTGACGAGTCCGCTGGACCTCTCGAGTCCAGGTGGATTCGCGCCTCGCAAGAGGCAAAGAGCGGAAACCCGAAGATCAGGCAGCGTATCTCCGAAACCGAAACCAACCCCTAGGCCCACAACACCACCCCCAGTCAGGTGTCCATCGCTCTGTGGCCACATGCCCTGCGGCGACGGGCAAGCTGTCAACCGGTGGACCATCGAAGACGTCGTGAATTACGTGTCGTCGATCGACAGTTGCGCCGAGTATGCACAGGTGAGTCACGACACTTTATTTTTATTCTCCGGTCTCCCGGCTTGCGTTTCTTTTTTTGCCGCTCGGCATTACGACACTCGACGAACGTGTTGTTATCGAGAGGCTTCGCAAGAAACGCCATACGCGCTGGGAAAACTCGAGGTGAGCTAATCGGCGAGCTCAGAATTTCAGAACGATTATGTTCCGCGGCCGGTGTTCTAATCGATTTTCTGTAACTCATGAAATATTCGTCGTCGTCGTCGACGGAATGACGGGAATTCTTTAGGTTAGTTTTCGGATGAAGAGAATCTTTTTTTTTTTTGGCGAACTAGCTGATTAATTTTTTACTGAGTCTTCATTTAATTCGACGTTACGTGTTTGCATTGCGGCTTGATCTATAGGAAAGGTGTGTTAGGGCATAAATTAAACAATTTATGTTCTGCGTCGTCGATTTAGAGCCGGTAGGATTTAACATAAATAATGGATGATTTCATAACTACTGTAGTTCCTGAACTCAGGTGATCTAAGATCGAGTCCATTTTGATTTCATTAAAATATGCGCTTGAATAATGGAGTCTTTTCAACCATTTTCTATGGAAGTGTTTTCATGATTTCAATAATTGCAAAAAACCAGTCAGCGTGGTAAGTTTAGATTGAAATAAAACGCTTTAAATGGTCGCGCATTCTTGGGAACAAAACGAGAAAAAACTTCGTAGTGCAACTCATCAAGCGCAGATGAACTTTTGCGAGCGACTGTCCAGCAGCTCAATCAATTTCCTGAGCGACGTGTCGGCAAAAAACTTGTCGTCGTTCGAAAATTTACGCGGCAATTAGGCCCATCATACGGGACATTAACTGTCTAACGAAGTATCAATTACGAAAACGCGTGCGTCCGACGTCGGCTCAGGGTGAGGCTTTTAATTACTTCCCCGACGCTCTGATTTCTCCGGGAGCTTTCTCTCTATGATTTTTCGATGTTTTCCGTGAGCAAGGCTCTCGGGCACCTCGAAGATACCGTTCAGTTGGCCAACAATTTCTTCGTTGCGGAGGAACAAAGGCGCATCCCACAGGCGAAAAGCAAGCCCCGTCGAGGCTTGCGTCACTCGTCGGAAAATTAACGAGTGGCCGTGGCGACTCGCGGGCGAATAAGCTTCGCCGTTGCCGGGTTTTAATTGCTTTTGAAAGTCGTCCGCGTAATGAGCCGTATACCCGAGGATCCGTCGCGCAA
Source organism: Halictus quadricinctus (assembly GCA_028454245.1). Lineage (NCBI taxonomy): Eukaryota > Metazoa > Arthropoda > Insecta > Hymenoptera > Halictidae > Halictus > Halictus quadricinctus. The sequence goes on from CM052112.1 coordinate 1,797,929, forward strand.
TATCTTTCGAACTGTTCAGCCTCCGACTCGACAATCCGAGTCGCGATGAGGCAACACGGAGGAGGTCTAGGAAGCTTCGAATGACCTGACATCAGTCAATCCAGACAGTCTGGCATCAGCGAGGAGAGCCGGTGCTACTCGCCCGTTCGAACAGTTCTATAATGACCCCTCGAAGTTAGGATCGACCCTGCACCCCTCTCTGCATCCTCTTGTCGGCACTTTCTCCCCCCTTTTGCCGCCCGATCCTAAGAACCGTCTCTTTCTCTCTCTCTTGTTCTATCCACGGTTCTTCCATCCGTGGGACCAAATTCCGAGGAGAACGTGAAGCTATTCCGTGATTGCTCGACATAGTCGGTTTCCTGATTTTTCCGTCAAGGATCCATTGCATGGGAAATCGTGTCTCTGCCTGCATCGTCCTTTGCCAATCGCTAGTGTTTGCGTTTGATCCGGTGTGTGCGTGTGTCGGAGAAAATAGACGTGTTAAATGGGTTGATCGCTTGCCGAATTGATTGACTTCACAAAATGGGGAATATTGGTGAAGTACAAAACATTTACTGCCATTTGATGCTTCTTTAGCATTTTTCTTTAAAATTTACGAAAGCTTAATAGACCGAGGATTCTAAACTTTACTTCGGGAAACCAACAATTTTTAACTTTTTTTTATGTAATCGTCTAGATTCTGGCGAGAAAATGCCAAAAATCGAAGTTTTAATCCTAGGAGATCGATAGGTCAAGAGTTATTAAAAACTAAAATAAAAATACTATTAATACTTTGTCTACAAAAATCAGTGACAATATAGATAAAAAGTAGCTTAAGAATCTTGTTTGAAAACATTGTTATCGCTATTGGAAGATGTATTTATTAATTTTATAACGTTTAGTTAGTTAAGTTGTTTAAAGGTGGTAATAAATGTACAGTAAATGTGCAAACAACTGTGTAAAAAGACTGTGACTTTCATGCCACAAACGTTACACATACGCGGTCTTCTGGAACAATTTTTGCATCGCGTTATACGGGAGCCTAGTGTACTCCTGCACAACAAATTCTACGAACAATGATCTCAGCATCAATTTGATCGTACAATGTTTAGAAATAGTCTCCACCGAAGTATTATTTTCAGTGAAAACAAGAACAATATCCATTTTTCTCGATCCCGATTCAAACACGATCCACAAGAAGGATCTCCATTATGATTCACTCATACCCCTCGCATCCTTCTGATAACATGCTCGATTCCTCCGAGTGCAAACCTCTCGGAACGCCCTCCTGACATTCCGAAAACACTGACCGGTCGTTTCGGAGCGTAACGTGGTTCCTCGGGAACTGTCAGATCCGATTATGTGACCGGTTATCGTTGTGCCTGGCTCGCAACCGCGGTCCTCAAAACGTCAGGCTGTCAGCTTCGTAAATTTTTGCGGGGGCATCCACCTAGTCATGCATATTCATGAACACTCGAACCGAGAACGAGGTCCTCGAGTATCTCGATCGGCCGTCCAGTCGGATTTGAGGATCACGCCGGTCCTCCTGCACGAATATGGTCGCTGACGAATCCGGTATAACGACTGTTGTGATCTTAGCTCGCTTTTCAGGTCCCTCGCGTGATAACTAGACACCGAATTTTATGCATTCGTCCAGTCAGAATTATTAACGGGGAAAATAAATGTTTAGTTAGCAATTTCTGTAGCCTGCAACTGATGCTTGAAAATTTTATTCTGCCTAAAGATCAGCAGTCTAGTAATAACTAGATGGCGTATTTGATGGAACTATGGCAAAAATGAGTAGGTGCAATTTAAAACAATAAAAGAATTAGAATTTAAAAATACTGTTATATTAACCCATTAAACGTACTAAGAAAGGAAATAAATGTCCATTTCACTCCAGTTTGTTCCAAATCAGATTTTTATTTTGCATAAAGATCCGCTGTCTAATGATACCGAGCCAAATTATCGTTAAAACACTTCAGCATTGCTTGTGCATTAAGCGGTAAAAAGAAAATTTATAATCGATACTTCAATTTGTCCTCTGTTCACAATTGATGAGTACTAAAGCAAAATGATGTCTTCCGACACATTAGCACACAAATCGAGTGAAATCTGAATAAACACAATGTAATTTTTCTTAGAAAGTTACATAAATGTAGAAATTCTTTAAACGGAAATTAAAAATTATATTATTCAGATGAAAAATTCTGTAGATGAGGAAGAGGTGATTGACAATTGAAGAAGGGGTTGGGAACGTATCGTTCCATTGATCGAAGCCGCAGGAGTCGATCTAGGATCGAGGATTGAAGGCGAGCCCGGGTTTCGTGACGAATCACAGATAGCAGAATCACGAACGAACGATTTACAAGGTTTTCTGGTTCGTAAATAGCGTATCGCGTCGCGGCGCGTCCCAAGATTATCTTATAAAGGATACCGCGGACTGATCAACTGTGAGAGGAAGAAAAAGCGAGAGAGAGAGAGAGAGAGAGAGAGAGAGAGAGAGAGAGCGTGATCCTACGGTAGATCCTCGTGGAATTATAGCGTCGATCTTTATCTAGATCTGGAATAGTGCCGCGGTATGTACGCTCACTTTCGTTAGAACGTACGTACGGCGAGAAACTATCGCCGAGAAATGTAAATAATTGCCGCGAATACTGCGTGCCTAATTATCGCTGCTCGTTCGCCAGCCAGGATTTATGATGTTCAATGAAGACGCGATATTTAATTGCTCGTTAATGATGCTCGCACCGGTGTCCGCGCGTTGATTGACTTCCGAGGTGGTCGATCTTTCCATCGCTTGAAAACTATGTATACTGTTTTCCCGATTTACGTCATTAGTTTCACTGCTTCTAGACAAATTTAATTAGCAGGCAGCTGTAATTGAGTCTTCACGGTCGCAGTTCTAATTCCACTAGGAAAAATACAAATGGAGGAATCGTTTGAAAGCTTACTATTTTTAAAGGCGTAATATTTAATAATGAAATCATTTGTTGGTGTTCAACCTAATCTAATCACTACAATTTTGAAGTTTTGTTTTTTATATATTTTAACTCTGATAGTGTAAATGTGTAAACAATATTTTCATCTTTCTCCACAATGTTTACTGAAAAGACTTTGAACAAGAATGAATCTGGTTAACTACCTACAGATTCATTAATAATTGTAAACAAAAAAGGAAACCCAACTTTGTTTTCGTTGTAAAAAAAGTGAACAAAATGAACGATATATAAATTGACATTTCCTGCAAAAATTCCAGACGAAAGTGTATCAAGTGAATGCCAAAATAAAATACAAAACGTCGACAGTGTTTTCTATGTGAAATAACATGATCCGCTTGAACTTTAAATTTTTATCATTTTAATAGAGGCCTCGAAGAGTCTCGTAAGCGTACTTCACGTTAACAAGAAGCCTCGCCAACGTAAAGAACCCATAAGAAATCTCGCATGTTTCGGAATCAAGGGGGGACGACTTTAAAACCGGCACATCGAAGTGTCTTTACGTATGTGTGCTCGGTCCCAGATCGTTAGAAAGTCATGAATGTGAATCGAATCGGTTCGTACGTCTTTCGTGATGTGGCACACAAGAAGATATCGTGTCTTCACGTCCCACGCATGATCTTCATGCAAACTCCTCCATCGTTTTCGCTCGCGTTTTATCGGTCTCGTGCTTGTCGCCCATTCCAGCTCCGTAGTGGTCTTCGTTCTTTGTTGCTGGGGACAAACTTGCAACGTTCTTTTACCAACAGTTCATTTCGTTTTATTACTTATCTTCCTGAATTTCTAGCACGAAATTGCCATTTATACTAATAGAATAAATCTTGGTGTAAGATGTAAAAGTGGTAGATGCTATCTGTATCGGTAGATTAGTGTGATTGTTCGAAAATATGTTATAACCTTCACAGAAAAATGAACGTTGTTACAAAAATTCACTTTACGAAATCGTCGACTTCAATCTGCAATACCTTCAACACAAATGTTATATACATTCAGAAAGAATCACTATAATAAATCTAAATATACTTCAAATGTCCGTCACTTGTGTCTGCACAGATTAAAATTGAACAAAGTACTTTGATTTTGTAGTATTTGTTTTTGGAGTATACTTAATTAAATATTCAAAGCGTGAAACAATTATTCTGTTTTAGAGGGTGTACTGCAACTTTTACGACTGACTATAATGGTTGATACGCAGCTCTCTTGAATTTTGATGAACGATTATGCTGTTCGGTTAGCATTTCACCGTGTTTCGCTTCGATTACGCGGATCTATTTAAATCTCGTGCAAAAGCGTCACGTTAGAAAGCATCCTCCGCATCTCGCCCAACATGCAAATCATTCATCACCGATTCCGCATGGCCGTTCCAAAAATGTCGAACCGCATCCAGATGCACACCGGTGTGCAATTACCCGATGAGTCGTGTTGCGTCGCCTGCTGCACCGAGGATCCTCGTAAATCGTCGATCGATGCAACGAAATGCAACGAAACCGGGGCCCGGGGATATTTCTGCATCGTGGTCGCGATGGATCTGGGACGATTTTGAAGGGACCCGGCCGATCGACGGACGATTCGACATGCCTGTCCATGATCGACGCGTTGTACCATCAACGTTATCGCCTATTAATGATTAATCGACCGGCATTTGGTACGTGTTCGCGTTACACGCTCGGCTATACGCTTCCAGAACGAGAGGGGTCGACCCGGGTCACATCACGCTCCGCACCGAATCGTTAGAAAGTCCGCTCCGGATCCTTCTTCCATCTCGTATCCTTCGTTTTTCTCCTCGACGTGCTCCCATTTTTCATTCTCGAGTCCTTTATTTTTCCTCTTTCGTCTCGGCCGATTCTGAATACTGTAGAAATTCTAACGCGTCGAATTTGGGACCCGACAAAATTACAGCGCATAGAAATTTCAGCGCATTCAATTTACGTGTAGAAATCTCAGCGCTTCAAATTTACAACGCGTAGTAATTTCAGCGCATTAAATTTACAACACGTGGAAATTTCAGCGCAACCAATTCACAACGCGTAGAAATATCAGTACATCAAATTTACAGCGCGTCAAAATAGTAAAATGTAAAAATTAACACGCGTAGAAATTTCAGTACATCGAATTTACAACACGTAGAAATTTCAGCGGATCAAATTTACAACGCATAGAAATTTCAACGCATTCAATTTACAACGTGTAGAAATCTCAGCGCTTCAAATTTACAACGCGAAGTAATTTCAGCGCATTAAATTTACAACACGTGGAAATTTCAGCGCAACCAATTTACAACGCGTAGAAATTTCAGTACATCGAATTTACAACGCGTAGAAATTTCAGCGGATCAAATTTACAACGCGTGGAAATTTCAGTACATCGAATTTACAACGCGTAGAAATCTCAGCGCATCAAATTTACAACGCCTAAAAATTTCGGCGCATCAAGTTTACATTGCGTCAAAATGAAACGCATCGAGCAACCAACGTGTCGAATTTGGATTCATTTTTTTTCTAAAAAGTTTTTCTTCTTTTCCGCACTGAGAAATGGGAGATTGAACTGGAGTAGCGTGACTATGTTCGATTAAGCTGATTCGAGAACCGGTGCTTGGAATTTTTCCGTTGTGTTTCGGTCAGGATAATAAATTAACACTCTTTTCGGAATTTTTTAAATCGATATTCAGCAGCTGATTGCACGACTAGGCCAGTTAAGAGGAATTATTAAATATTATTGAATTATATCGGTCAGTCGAGAAAATTCAGTGATTTAAACGTTGAGTGGAACGTGATAACAAGTATTAGTTACATTCTAGATTTTATGAGGTGGTTTCATAGTGGTCTATTAAATTTGTTTTTTCTCGCGCAATTGAAGGCGAGTTGTCTAGTTGTATTTCATTCTGTTGCTGATAACTACACTGCGAATTTTATGTGCGTATTTCACAGTTTGTTAGGTGCAATTGAATAAAATTTAAAAACATCAATATATTATTTCCGACATATTAAAATTATCAGAAAAAGAAAGTTTATATTGAGCAATCTTACCTTTCACAACTGATATAATAAATTTTTATTTTGCAGTCTATAATATATTTAACTAAGCAAGAAATTTTTCCATGTTGCAAAATCGTCGAGTGGCATTTGGCAATCCGTACAGTAATTACTTTCCCAATTTTCTCAAACCTTCTCGTACCTTCTCGGTTACACGTGCCTCTTATTCGGATCGCACAGGGTACGAACAAACGTCTAGATGACAGAAGCCATCCATCCAGCGAATAATTCGTTTCGATTGCGAAGGATCTCGCTCGCTATTCGTTGTTCGCGGGTACCGGGACGCGAAAAGGGTCGTTAGGCTGAAAAACTCTTGTGCAACTGTGGATCTCGAAGTGCGTTACCTTTCTACGTCTACGGGGAACAGTAACGAATAAATCAGCACGCCTTTAGATCTACACACCGGATTTCTAGCATTTCCTTTTCAGGATTTATTGGCGAGATCCTTGCTGCATTAATGGTCGAGATGAAGGGTGATAAACTTGCGCTCATAACTCCAATTTATCGATTCGAAAAATACTTTTTCGTTCAAGATTTACGATCGTCGTAGATAGGAACAGATGAAATCGATGTAAATGCCGTAATTAGTTGACAAATCTTTTTTATATTCTTTCTCAACCAAAATGATATTGGTGAAAACGTAAATAGTTGTAGGTGTAAGTCATTGTAAGTACAAGTACAAGAAATAAAGTTTCATTAACTTTGTTGATACACAGTAGACTAGTTTATTTCATGTGGCAATAAATGTACAAAACTGAAAAAGCTTCCTGGAAAACCAACATTTTATCATATTTTTGAAAATCTACGAAAGCTTAGTAGATCACGGAGGCTAAACTATACTTTAGGAAACCAGAAATTTTTAACTTTTATTTATGTCAAATCTAAGTTTTAATCATAGGAGATCAGTAGTTCAAATGTCACGCATGTGTAAAGATGTGCGATTTTCAGCGATTTGTTAACTACAAGTATTCGTAGGAAGCACTTGCTTTTGAGGATTTGAGCTATTTATGAAAACGTAAATAGTGATATCTAAAAATATTAATTAACGTCGGACCACCTCGATGAACCAGGCTATTCGCATGATCCCGACAAGGCCGCGGCCGCTATCAAAAGTGTCCACTCGCATCCAGGGTACAATTAAGTTTCTTCGTGTCCTCGGTATCTCTGAGCTACAACTCCGGCTGATAAATCGTTACACGCATCGTCCTCGTGAAAATTGTTGTTCGTTGGACAACTCCGAGCCTCTTATCAAACCTCTACGGAGACTTGTACCGATAGAAACAGTTACTCGATCGACTTTGTGGCGTACGACTTTATCCTGGCGATAAGCCGGACAGGATCTTCGCGAATTCGCATTCGCGATTCTCCTCACATGATCCCCGGCTAGAAAGTATCTGCTAAGGTATATCGACGATGATTTTTCATGGGATCCCCAGTGCGATCCGACGATCGATTTTAATAACCGGCCACGTGGCCGCCGTTTACTACGCGGATAGCTAATTAACCATGGGCCACGTGCGCGCTTTCTCCGTGCCGTGCGTGCGTGTAATTACGCGTGTTCATGGCGGTCCAATGATTTTTGCCCGGAGGTCCGTTCGCTGTCCAACTTGCGGCGGCAATGGTCGTTTGCGGTGAAACTGGTCAAACGATTTTTGCCGATTCGACCCGTAAGCTAGCTTAGCTACTTGCGGCAAGATTCATTGACGTGCTCGCTCGACGCGTTAACTTCGACGGTAAAATACTCGCGCGTGTTTAATTCCTTGAATAGTCCGACTTGTGATGAAGATTTCAAACGGAATCTGTTAAACGTGATCCGAGTCAAATTGCTTTCTCTTGTAATCATACTGCAGGCCATCATGCAAATTTCAACTGTACTGCAAGAAACCAGAAATTGTTAACCTTTTTTCAAAATCGCGCTCTTTACGCTCGCATAACTTTTAAACTACTGATCTCCTAAGATTAAGACTTGGGTTCTCGACATTTTCTTGTCAAAATATACAGGGCTATTTTTAAGAAAGTTGAAAATTTCTGGTTTCCTGAGGTAAAGTTTTAACCATGTTTCCTTCTCTTAAAAATGTCTAAATTTAAAAACTTAAAAAAACATTTGTCATTTAACAAATGCTGCTCCATATATTTACAGTAATAATGATTATTTTATTATAAACTAGAATTGGATAACCGATATAAAGGAGACATAAATATTTCAGAAAATATGTTTATAGTGAACGCATAGATCAGAATCACCATAACTCCAAAGAGACCATGCATCCGCCACGAGGCAAATTTCTATTCCACAGATATAAATGTTAAGGAAAATATGTTTACAGTGAATGCATAGATCAGAATCACCATAACTCCAAAGAGACCATGCATCCGCCACGAGGCAAATTTCTATTCAATTCGTTGTTCGATGGCTAACTAGTGTTTCAACAAATATGTACACACATATCGACTGATACAGTTGCAGGTAGCGTGTCCCAGTCACGTCAATGAACATAGACGCGAACTTTTTAGATAATGGCACACTAGGAAATGGCCCCAGCCATGCATTTCTATGGACTGACTCATGATCGTGCTTCTGTTGGCTTGATTGAAGCGAAAACTGGTCTTTATCTGAGTAACTGGATTCCTTGATCGAATCATTTCAGTTTCGTACGTACACTACGAGCGATATTTATGTAATAAGTTCATTGTTCAATCCTGGACTGGTTAATGAATATTAGCTTTTCATTGCTTTGTCGTTTTGTAATTCTTAATCGCTTAATCCTTTGTGTTCTGAATTTTTATTATTGTCACTTTTTATAACTGTTTTTCTTTGAGATATTAAGATTTTGTTGGAAATTATTTATAAAACTATACGAGTACAAATGTGGGTATATAACGACACTTTAAAACGGATTATTAAAAATTACTATTTTACATCAATTTATAAAAATGTCAAGAATACAATCATTTGAATTTTTAACGATTTATATCATAATATGTATGTTCAAAAAAATTAATGTATTGAATAAACTCCCCGTAAAAACATCTTTACAATTTCAATAATCATGGCTTAAAACATTTGGAACTAGTCATTCAGGACTAATTTCTGAATTAAATTAAATTGACCCCCATACACTTTTAGGGTAAAAACGCATTGCTTTAAACACTTCGATTTCATTTCTGTGTGAATAATTGGGTTACGTGAAAAAGAAAAACAATTATAGAAGAATTTCCTATACGTCTAACCACGAAGAACGTATGAAAATAACAATAAAAGTCCATCTAATCATTTCGTATTACCATTTTCTCGAAGACAGCAATTTGAGAATACCATCACCGGCTAAAAGACTAAAAGCTGAAAGCGTCCCATAAAATTACAGTCTCCTCCGAAAAATGGTAATATCGTGCCCCATCGATTTGTTATTCAAAGCACAGAGATTCGTATGCGACAGGGGCATCGAAAAAAATAAAATCGCAACGATCCCCGTGAAACGATCAATTGTCTTAACGAGCAGACAGACGATCGCCGCTGTCCTTCATCGTCGGAATATACATAAACAATTTTTTCGTCTGCCTCAAGAACGGCGCCTGAAAATCGGCTCATCAATTCCGAAGTCAGCCAGAATACACGAGCATTTACGACACCGCTTGGCTACCAATAAACTCGGAATGTAAATCGCCGGGCGTCGCATAAAATTCCGCAATTTCCCCATAAAATTTGCTCGGTGTCTGTTATCACAGTGCATCTACGGTGGCGTGGCGGACGGGTCCCCGGCCATTCTTAAATCCCGTAATTTATAGCAGCGAGCAGTCGCGACCAGTCTCGTACATTGTCCGACATTTAAATTAAAATGTTTAACCATTTTCCGTTCGCATAAACGAGCCGAATAAACCGAACGACATCGTGTTATATGTTTTGGTCGAACACTCGAGACGGGAGAACAGGTAGCCGGGAGAGAAAGAGAGAGAGAGAAAAATTCATACTTGGTCACGTAGGTAGATGTATGTAAGGCGATATGTGAGCTCCTACGGAGCCAGGGACCGTTTTTCTTCGACTGACAGATCGCTACCGTTCGTTTAGAAACGTGTACAGCGATAAAACCCGCGGATATGCCTTTCAGTGGCGTTCGTGTTCTGTCATTTTGCAGATGAAAATGTCTCGGCCGGTATCCACGGCTGCGCCATGCTGCGCGTCACGTGGGTGTAATTAGGGAGATATTAACCGCGAGCTATCGACACGGGTTCATTATGATAATGAGAGCCGGAGTACGTTTCGTTCGCCAACAGGGAATTTGCTTTTCCGAATGTCACGTATGCGCGACACGTCGCCGATGCCGATACACCGGCCGAACCGAACACACCGCATTTCTCATGCGCTACCTGAAAAATCCTGTCAACCGACACAGATACCTGTAATTAATGGCCATTAACCGCGGAAAAGTACATTCAACGCGGACAGTTTTATCGCAACGATTTTTGAAAAGTTTGACGGAGGTGATAACCGAACGGTGTAATGGATTGTTCGGCTATCGGGCTGCGTTAATGTACACCGTGTGTTTTTTCGTTAGAGAAGGCTTGCTTCTTGTTAGGTGATTATTCCGGTGTCGGGCCATTATCGATACCAGAAGTTGTGTTTTGGGATGTTTCCTCTTCTATTTCTACGAGGAGTTGTGTTCTTTGAATACTTCTCTTTCTACTTGAACTAGGTGCTCTATTTTTGAATACTTGTCCTTTTACTTGTATAAAAAGTTGAATTTTTAAATTATTCTCTGTTTGCTTCTAGAAGCAGATCAATTTTTGAGTAAAATTTTTCTAGTTTAAATTATAACTACCTATTTTGTCATAAATGCACGAATCCTGACTATTGATCGCTCTCTATATACAGAGTATTTCACCTAACTTGACCACAAACATTTCATAATTTCTTCGCTAAAGGTCACGTGAAGGTCAACATATTGCACCTCGTTGAATTCATTTTTTTTTTATAAGCTATAAGACTGTGAAAATATGCAGTCCCATTTGAAAAACAATTCGGTGACCTTGAAATCTGGAAAAACATGACCTTGAGGAAAAAATTCAGCCCACCACTGTATTGGCGCCTTCGAACAGAACATTTTCTCCCCCTGGCAGTTTTTCTATCATACAAAATTAGCGATATATTTAAGGTGATCAAGTTGGGTGAAATACCCTGTATAAAGAAGTTTTTAATGAAATGCTGTAATTTTTGAAATTTTTCCTGGGACCCGATCGTCCCGGGGTATCAATAACTCATTCCGTCAGGAGCATATGGTTGATCGACGTCGGATCGTTACCGAATCACTTTCAGCGTTTGTCAACGGTCGAGCGTGCGCGCTAATGAGGAATCGGCGACGGTAGCCGGAAGAAGTGCTCACCGGTCTTGGCCGAAGAAGGGCAACGAGAATTATAGCCAAAGACAACCAGTGAAACCAATAAGACGTTGATTGCGGCTCGGCCACGGCAACCGGCTGTCGATATGGGGAACGCGCGTGTGCCTCGTATACACGTACGTGTCACGACCCTGCTCTTTCTCCTCGTTCCCCTTTCTTCTCGTTTTCTCTCCCGCAACGCCACTTTGCTTCTCCTTCGTCTCCTCTCTCGTTGTTGGTTGTTGGCCGTCCCGTGTACGATACGGGTTTAGCCTTAACTAGTCGGCGAATATGTGGTAACACGACGTTCAAACCGGGGGCTTATTGAACCGCCACGTACGAAACGTGAGTGATGGCTCGAAACTCGATCATATCGATCCGACGACCAGGCAAACGAGACCCACAGATGCCTAAAGCGAGAATGATCGCCGCGAGTTCCTTCTGCAGGTGCACTACCATTGGATCGCGCGGACATTTTATATCAGTGCCGCGAGAATTTAGGGCGCTTCAAAGAATTGTGCTCCATCTTTTCCTATCAATTTTCTTTTATATATTTCTGAGCCTATTTCTTTGAGACCAACGTTTTTTCTTTTTTCCTTTTTTTTTTATTGAAGCATTTCAGACTTTTTAATCATTCTAGCGGCAAAGATGGCGACAGACATTGTCCAAAAGATTGTTCTGAATGTGTGGGGATGATTAAACCCTTCCCAAAATCACTAAAATTTATATTAATATATTTTTATATGTGACAAATTTCATCACTGCACTTGCCTTTGTAGTTACTGAAAATATTTTTCACCTTAAAAATATGAATAATTGGAATGATAGAGATTTGATTAATTTAACAGAATAATTTTTAACAAGGGTAGTAGCTAATGATTTGAAGCAATGATTTGGCTAGTAGAAAATTAGAACTTAGCTGAAGCGTTTTTAACTCCGGGTCAAAATTGACCCAAGTTCCGTCTTACGAACGTTAATCGAGAAAGTGTTACCAATATAGATGATTGTTAACTAGAAAGAATTAAATGTTCTACCTTTTTCTATCACAGAGCTGTTGCATTAATAGGTTTCCGTGTCAAACATCCAGTAACAGAACTCAATAATTGATAGCCATTCCGAAACGAATTCGGTGTAAGGAGGTTGCTAAGATACTAATCGCCCTCGATCAATCATTAATAATTACGTAAAGAATCAAATTTCACGAAAACACGAATTCCTGGTCATCTTAAAAGGGAGACGAATGATCGAGAACGTCTCGGGACTTCAACAAACTTGGCGCAACCTATTCATCACTTATTATCAGATAGTGGGTGCTAGTTCATCATTAACGAACGACAAAATTAATTATACCGCCGTCCTCTGTGCCCAAACTCTGTCGTCGTTGTCTTTTCACGAGGACTCCCTAAAAGCTGTACCTTTCTTATCAGATTCATTGTACGTTTCTGAAGTGATCGATCAGCGTGTTACCAGATGGATTTTTCTCCTCCCTCGACTTCTAAACTGGTTTCGGAATAACCAGACAATCCTCGTGCGCAGTTATCGATCGAGTTGAGACATTCACGGTATCCTAATTACGTAGCCTAGTTGCTGAGATTCGATTCGATTTTTTCCCGCTTTTTCACGCTGTTCAACTTGTCTAACCGATCGCAAGTAGTAGAAACATTCGAAGCTCTAACGTTTCTCCTAGTTAGAAACGTTAATAAACTGGTTGCCGCCTTAACGCCTTGTTGCTAGTCTGTGGCATGTTATGTAAAAAGAGCATACTGTCAACTGTTCCAATTAATACTTCAAAAGTGTTTAATATATATCCTTTACCTCGGAGAAATGTGAGATAGAAATACAAAATTAATACTTGTAATGTGAAATTTCTCAGTGGAGATAGGTGGAGACAGTCGAATGGTTCACAATTGATATAGTTAATTATTCTTATGAAGGAGTCGCGGCTAGTCAAAAATCTGAAGCGTTATTTTTCGAAATTTTTTTCTCCAAACACGAATGGAATTTTTAAAAAATGAATACGTTACTTTAAGTAGTAGCAACTTTTACATCAAATTTATTATATTACTTTAGTAGTAAGTTTTTACATCAAAGTTAGACAAAGTTACATTAAGTTAATTCTTAGTATTCTTTAATATTCTTTGAGAAAAATCAAAATGGAGAACACAATGGTCGCACGAATTGTCCCCTAACGAAAGTTAGTGTCCCGATGGTATCAGCACGCTGATCGTCCGATTCCTATCCGGCTCGTCGGGACATAACTAATTATAGCTCGTTATAGGTCAATGCTTAATTACACCGCGGGCGAGATTCCACCTCCGCTTTCGGTCTTATCGATCCTCTCGATCTTAGACACGGCAACAGGTTCTCCTCCGGACTGGTTTGATTTTACCATAACTCCTGATCCGAATATCCGCGGAGAGCCTGTTAACCTTTTCTGCCCGGCGTGTCACTGATCACGCCGCAGAATTTGCCAGCTCCTATTTAGGTGTCGGCCAGATCTGCCGCCGCGGTGTAATTACTTTCTGCGGATCGGTGTATCCTTTTAGCCGACGTGCAGCGAGCAGGAAGCCGCTTCTGTTTTAGCCGAACGAAAGTAAGATGGTGATTAATTTGTTGGTTACCGTGTTACACGATCGGCTTTCACTCGACGACCCTCTGGGACCGCGACGCCATCTTTGTATGCTGAGCAGTGTTAATTATCTGCACTTCCACGAATTTAGCACCATTTTTATCACAATTTTATCAGAAAAAGTTCGTCGTAATTAAAAATATTTTCTAGAAAATTATTAGCTACATACAGTCTTATTTAATTCTCATCTACTGTTCGAATTCATTTTATCCGAAATACTTCACGTGCTTCGTGTGTATTTTTACGAATACTATACGAATTATTAATATGTCAAGATTGATATTACGCAATATTATCGATTATTGAAATGAAAATATTATGACAAGCAGGATAAAGCGTGCAAAATTCCCCGTGCAACGTGTTAATAATCCGCCGATCTGTTATGCACTTTCACACGCGAAATCCGACGGAAAAAAAATCGTGCATTTCCCCTTTGGGAGGCAAATAAACATGTGCAGACCCACGACTCGATAATATTGCACGACATGTGCTTAGAAAACAATCCGCCTAGAGTTCGCAGTAGGAAGTGAGTGCATCGCGGTATCAGCATTAAACTAGTGCACCATTGTAGAAACATGTGCATAAAACAGTAGCTCCATCCTTAAAAGGAACGTCCTTGCATTGCACGGTAGCGCACAGATGCACGCTCTTGCTTTCATGAAATTCTTCGTTGCGATTCTCTTACCCTAAACATCTCCAGTCCCATCTTTCCCGCAGTAGTTGCCGTTGTAGGCGCATGCTTCAGATTAAGTTACTGCGGATACCCGGTTGAAATAGTAGAGCAGATATCTGTATCCTTTTAGACGCAATAACTATTTAAACTTTCCATAGCCTGAGAATATTCCTGAACAACCACGGATTTTCTTTTCTACGGTTCAGTACACGGGGAAACTAATTCTAATTTAAAACTAAGTCTAACTCCATTTTCAATTTATTATTTATTTATTCTCGTCTGTTTTAAAAGTTGTTCATTTTTGCAACCTTGGATAACCTTGCATGCTGAACTTGTTTGTTTTTCTGTGTTTTCATAATATCAAAACAAAAATATAAAGACGAACTGACATTGAAATAACCTTGAAAAAATAAGTTCAAACAGTTGTTATTTCACATAAAGATTTGCACACCGAATAAAAAGTAAGGAAAACCAGATACCGTGCATCGAATAAACAATTGTAATAAAATCGTCAGCGAAACGAGCGCAGGAAACGTATCAATGATCTTAATAACCTCGAGACGCAAGAATCCGGTACATTTCAGAGCTCAGATTACGATTTTCCTAGTGAACCACGGAGGAAGTATTCGCACGAACCTAAAAGGAGCGTCCTTGGCCAGCGATAGACCAAAGTCCGGTCTCAATTTCGCGTAATTCGCGACCGTGGTTCTATCCCAGAGACATCTCGGGTACTGGTCGGCGCGTGCAGCAACATGAGACACACCTATATCCATTTTCCTCAAGTAGATTCCTCATGTCTCGTTCCACACGTATCTCGTTATCATTTAAGGATGATTACAAAACGCGGCGAGGCTCGCGGGCCTCCTTCACCGCGGGATGATTGCGCGATGATGAGGCCTGAAATCACGAAACGACGTGGTTGTTTTAAGGCTTCTTTCTCTCTTCAATCTATCCCGACGATATTGCCTGTGACCTGTTCCACTCCGTATAAACTCTGTTCGAGTTACCGGAGGCCTGATGAATGACCGGTCTCGCGTCTTCTTCGTCTTTTCATTTTCGTCTAACCGCGAGGCTCGATCCTCCCTCGTCTCTTTCTCGGGTGACAGATCTGGGTTGCTTTGAGTTACGTCACCCCTCCCCTCCCCCACTACCCCTCCTCCTCCTTCTCCTTCTCACGTTTGTCTTCTTCGTCTTCCTCTTAGTCGCCTTTGATCCTTTTCCTTCTAAACGCTCATGGCGGTACGAAGAAAGTTGTTAAGAGTGACGTGCAACGGGGGATAAATTGCTCGGTGAACCGAGATCCCCTAATGAAAAAAGTACACGTGCATGCTCGAGCCTTCACTTGCTCCTGGTTGAAGCTCCTAGCTGAATAGAAGTGGTAAATTGGTTGTAAAGAAGGGCTGCTTGTGGTAAATGAATTTTTTATTGCTGCTGTAAAAGTGTTGACGATTTATCGTAAGTAGACTGCGCATCTTTTATGGCACCTAGGCAGTTACAGTATACTTATGAGGAAACGTGTATACTATGTTGCTGTTTCTGGACCGTTCAAAAATGATTAACTTTTGTTCGAAACATTTTTTTCACAGACTATCAAAAAGGCTTCAAAAATCGACGGGACTACATTTCAAGCCACCCAGTATATCATCGAAAATCAATGGCGTTTTTATTCGATTTTGATTGTGAGGAATCTTCCGTTTCTCTTAACGGATTCATTTCAAGTAAACCAATGGAAAGCAGCCACTCTAAATAAACAATATCAAAAACAGACATGCTTATGATTACTCGTAATATTGGCAGCAGATGATTCCATAAAACAAAATGTCTTCCTTTAGAGAAACCCGGACATCAATATTCCCAGTCGAAAGGGGAACGAAATTAAACCTCACTTTACGTTCAATCACGGTTTTCGCATTCGCGTCAGACCTATAAACACATAAAAGTCCCCGTTCAACATATCACCAAACATTGCCGAACATTGTCCGTCCGAAAACGGTCACGGAGACGATAAATCTGCATAAACGTCCGCAGTCTGTTTATCATTCCTGGGTTCGTCCCTCATCAAGAACCTCACGGAATTCGCGATCATGCCAGTGAGGCATTCGAAGACAAAGCATCGATTCCGCTTTTCCCCGTGCTCCGCCGACTCTGAACAGTCTCCTTTGGTTCCCTTGGTAGCAACGAGCAAAAAATGAGGCGCATTAAGGAAGAAAGGGGCACCAGAGTTTGTGGGAGAGAGAGAGGGAGAGAAGAGAGAAGACAAGAGAGCTTTCTCGAGAGGGTCTCGTTTCCATCATCGTCTCGTTAAAACCCATCGATCCGCCGGTAGCATCCGAGGACCGTCCCTGTGACACGTTGGAAATGCGGTAAACGAACAGGCGCTGCCTTTAAAGGGCCTGGCGGTCTCCCTTTCCCCTTCTAGGTCCCCTTCTGGGCAACGTAGCTGCACGTCGCTCGTCTCTGTCGTATCGAAAGGTATCTCTCATGGGGCCCCGTCGTCGTCGTCGTCGTCGTCGTCGTCGTCGTTGTTGGGATCCCCTTTTGCCTCTGCGGCCGAGGCACGTTTCCGAGCCGGCTTTAAAGTCGGACGTCATAGACAGCTGGTATCTTTATCGAATCGATTCGGCTGACAAACTGGAGGATACCGCAAGACGAATAGCCGATCTGCATGAGGTATGGAGTCGTGTGCATTGCGATTAGTCAGGAGACTCGAAGTCCTCGTGCTCTAATGGGCATCGTTAGTCGTTCACGTAAAGGAGAGGAGCGTGTCGGTACGCGACCGAGCTAGCAGCGGTTCGCCTCCTCTAGCCTAACCTGGACAACCTGGCCGAACGCAACGACGCGACGGGAACGGTGGCTCTCTTCTTGATGAACGGGTCGAGGAGACACGTCCCCGATCGGACCTGGAACGCGTGTACGCTCGTGACGATCTACTTGTTCGGGGTGTCCCGGCTAATCGTCCCACGATCGTCATCTTCGAACCCTTTCCCAGAAGCCGGGAATATGGGAACAGGATGCTACGTGTCGTTTGTGTCTGCTCCTGTGCCTCCTATTGTTCTTTCTCTCTTCTTATTTTCTTTTCGTTGATACCTGAGCTCCTGTGACTTGTACAGTAATGCCTCGATGAATGGGGCAGACATGTGCACGATATTTCTGAAAAATTTATTCCCGTTGCCACAGACCTCGAAGGGCCCAGAAGCTTGATCTTCCGGAAAAAACTTTTATGTTTTGCATAAAAAAAAAACTTTAGTTTTATGTTAAACACGATATTGGGATCCAAGATCGGGGAGTTTCCAACCGGATGTCAATGTGTATCCAAGGAAAATGTTAGAAGTGATGTTTCCGTCCAGATCCATTCTCTGCCCAGCATCTTCCCTTCCTCTCGCGAGCGGTCTTCTCATTATACCCGGGGGGAGCAGAAGTGGGTCGTGGCACGGGCGCGGTAGCCAGTCACGGCGAAGGTGAGGCTAGGTGGGGTACACACGATCCCATTCCTTCCACGAGGGTAATGATAATTAATCCACCAGGGACCGCTCCTTTCAGCCGGACCCCGGTGTGGTCAACATCGGAGGCGGCCGAGGTCAGCCTCGAGAGAGTCTTCCTTCTTCTACCTATCCTCGTTCCTCCAGGCCAGCAGCCAGACTTCTCCCTCTGCTCGGCTCCTCTTTTTCTTTCCATTAACCAATTAATAACGTCACCTACTATGGCGTTACCGTTCCGGTTCTCCTCCCTGTGTTGACCCTGGCGAACGGTACCTGCACAGAGAGACTCCGGTTCGAAGAACCCTGTGCCACCTGGATCGAGCTAGGCGATTATGTCCCTCGGGGACAAAGTCACTGGGTGTGCAATTTCCCCGAGTTCATTTGGCCTGGTTATTTAACGAGAGAACCACGATGGACACTTCGGTGCCCCCCCTGAAGCGCAGATCAAAAGGAGAGAAGCCTGTTGCCTTCGTGGACGATGCTAACTCGATGTCGATTTAGGCATTTGATCTATGACGTTCAAGTATGGACAATAAGCCATTGGTAACTCGCCTTCGAATGGTCTTTGTTCTACTCTTTTGTTAGAAGCTGTTCGAGTGTCTCTGCGTGGCCATTTCTTATGTGATGAATGAGGATTTTGACTGGCAGTGCCATTTTTATGGATCATTCTGTAACGACTATAACAGGGAAGAGATTATTTTGTTGTGGATGAAAGACTTCTCATAGCGAAAATGTCATTGGTGGTCTACTCTTTTGTGAGAAGCTGTTCGAGAGCCTCTTTGTGGCCATTTCCTCTGTTTTATCAAAATTATTAAATAGACATTTAATAGTTTGTGAGAATTTAATAAAAAGTTTTAGTAATGAAAAATGATTGAATGGGTTGAGGATTTTGACTGGCAGTGCCATTTTTGTAGATCATTTTATGATCAAAGTCTACTGGTCCTGAAAATGTCATTAGTGTTGGCTAAAATAAATATTTTTTATTTTAAATCTGAGATAGTTTTATTAATTTAAGAGTTTTTGACACATAATGCTTGAAAAATATCCTTTCTGCTTATGTAAGTGTTAATGTAAATTCTACAACGTTACTGAATTTTGTCATTCATTTTAAAAAGTTCTAACCTTGAACTAAGAAATATTAAATCAGCCACTGGAGATACCGATAAAATACTTAATGCGTAATTACTCGATACCAACAGCAACGAAATTATAATAATAAATAGGAAAAGATATTTAATCTTGACCGATTGCTTTCACAGCCTTGCTTTTGCCAGCCTCGCAGCGAGACAAATGCGTCTAATAATAATGATAATGATGCCAATTTCCCAATCGGACAGATTGTCGGTATGTTCTAATCAAACGCTTTGCATACGCTCATTTATTCTTTAAGTCAACGAATTAATTTTCATTTCATTGTTAGTCCCCCTTCTCGGTCGGATAATACCAAACCTCGAGAATAACCTTAGCTTTATTAGATTAAATGATTCGAGTATCCACGAAGACTACTTCGCGGTGGAGATCTCTCCGATTAGTTGACTCGTTGAATGTAATCAAGATAGCCTTCTCTCGCTGCAGCAAACCAACATATTTCTTCTTGCTCCGACCAATTTTAGCATGTAAAATGGCTTTGAGATACGCATCTTGTCATTACGATAATAAGCATTTTTTTCACGCGCTCGCGCACGCAATTACTTTCTTCTTTTCATTAGTCATAGTATCGTGCTTGGATCGGCTTTGACAGGTTTCTGACGACCAAACGTCTCTTCAGCTCCTATGACAATTATTTACCAATTAGAACCTCGTGTATTTATTTCTGTTTTTCTTTGTATGAATAGCTAGTTAAAATCTTAGGTAAATTTCACTTTGCCAAGGAACCTAGTTTCCTGAAAAGGAATATACTATTTTTATTAAGTTGTCATGTTGAATTATGGCTACTGTCTATCATCGTGTAATCTAATCCAAGCAAAATACAATTATTTGAGACATCTCAAGAGTTTCAACTTGAAACATGTTTGATTTATAGTTTGAGTAATAATTGTGTATACACAGTAGGAAGGTATCCAAATCGGAGATTATAGGCTATTGCCTGCAGATTTATTAATATTTATTCATTTAATTTACAATTAAAATATATACATTTATTATTTCGTAGCTGCAACTGTATGTATGTATTTATTTAATTTCTGATGATCAGCCGAAGAGCATATACAGAAAATTGCACTCACCAGATTAATCTATACCATTAGCGGTTATTACAGGACAATTCGAATAAAACAGATGGGATATAAAAGAGAATTGTGTCAGGCCAGTACGAATAAATCAAAGCAATAATAAAGTCCCGCGAACAACAGATCAGAATTAACAATGCAACGCAAAGGTGAGAGAGAGCCTATCAGCGTCCGCATCAAACCAATAAATTTCATCGCCGGGAGATAAAAATTCCGCGACTCATTTTCGCCGAAGAATGTGCAATGAATAAAACTCCGTTGTCACATTCGCAAGAGAAACGAGCTTTGCCAGCGATCGCGTTGTCAGCTATTAAATTAGCCGTCTAGCGAATTTCAGGCGGCAACAAAGTAATCGAGTGGACCGACCGATTCAATGCGCGTTCGATTACGGCGGAACGGCTTCATTAAATCCGTTCATCAGAATTAGCTGGCTGTTAAATCGCAATCGGCGGCAGCGGCGGCGTTCGATATAAGTGCAAGCCGCAGTTTGTCGCGATCGCGCGCGGACCGCTCGCTTGCTCGCCTGCGTTTATGCAACGGGCCCGGTGCAGGCCGGCCCGGTGCAATGCAGATGATGAAAGATAAAGCGGGCGAAAGAGCACGAAACGAACGTAATAATCTTGTTAAAATTCCCCGCGCTGAGGCAACGGTGCTCCGGGGTGAGACTTGAACAGCATCCATCGCGACGCACGCTGCGGGAATGCCGCGCAATTGTGCGTTTTCTTGAAAAGCTGGACGATTTCAATTTTTTCTTCATTTTGGATATTATTGTAGGTTTGTCGTGTGCGTATCGGCGCATCGAATGCAGCTGGAATTTTTCGAATATGTCGATTGTTTACTGAGATATAGGCCGTCAATTGTGGCAAAAATATTAGTGTTTATGTAGCTCTTGCAATTAATGTAAAGAAATTTTTATTTTGTCATAGAATCCCAAAGTGGTAAAAATATTAGTGTTTATGTAGCTCTTGCAATTAACGTAGAGAAATTTGTATTTTGTCATAGAATCCCACAATATAGTAATTATTATGAATTGCAATAAATAAAATCGAGCTTCTACAACTTCTTTTTCTAAGATTATTTACTCCAAAGAGGAAGTGTAATTAAATAAAAAATTCATGTAATTTCGAGGGCAAATAACTCGTCGTCTGTTTGTTAGACAAATGGTGGAAAGGAAACAGGAAGGGAAGCGAGAAAGAAGCGAGTGTAAACTGCATGGAATTTCGGTTAATTGCAACATCGGTCACTCGCTCACGTTCACGGCGTTAGGGGTTCAAAAGGTGAGAACGAGCGAATAAAAGTGTTGCGTCAGACCCGCTGGCTGGAAAGATCCATTGTTTCCGTTTTGCGTTCGAGAAAAATTTCGCTCGCGGTTTATAATTGCCCCGTTCACTATCTGTGTACGTTTTATTGTTCCAAGTTTATCGAGCCACGTTATTTCTTCATGGTTCAAGTGGTACGGCGAACTTGTGCAAGAGCCTAACTTCGTGCTGCGAGAGCGAATGAATTATCTGGGTTTTCGGTTTCGATAGTGTTATCGATTGATTCTTATTTGTTGGCGTACGCTTAATTCTGTGTAAAACTTTATGATATTTGGAATGTTTGCTTTACCCTTGGCACTCTATTTTAAAATATAGGAGGATCCTGGAGGATACAGGAGGAACATGGAATTATCATTTGTTTAACGAGTGTGTTTAATGATAAAATACAGCGTCGAATTAGCATAAGCACGCGTAGTCTACTTACCACACGTACGTGCAGGATCTGCTTACGGAAATACCGTACGTAAATCACAAATCCCGACAAAGCTTTCCTAACAGCTCGGCGCAGAAGTGAAACATAAAGCAAGAAGAACGGCTAATCGACGCGCACAATAAATCTCATTCATTACCTCCGCGAGGATTTACACGCACACAGAGCCGTGGAAAAAGAGTGGCTCGAGTGCAAGGGGTTAACAAATTGTTCGGTCGTCGCGTAATCTTTCCACCCCCTGTCCCTTTCCCGGCGATGATTCTGTCGCAATCTAGAGATCACGCGAGCTAGCGATGGGATCAAGCTGTGTCGAAGCATCACGACAATTGTTCGCATTCTTTAGAAATGGTGCGCGAATCTTTATGGAAAATAAACATTTCTTTAAATAAAAATTTCTTTCATCGGCAGCAACAAACAGGAGCCAAATAGACATTACTTTCCATCTTTAATTATATTTCTTAGATCATTTTAAATGTTCTCAGAAGAACATTTTTTGCTTGAAGCTTCGTCGAGTACGTGCTTCAAATACTCCAGTAGAAACGGATAGCCATGACCAGACGTTTTCGTGGATCCTTATTGAATGGCATCAGACGATTCTTTAAGCTTAATTGTTTTACACGTATATTCCCAAATAATATATTGTATTTTTCTGTTTTGTGGGCCAATAAGCTTAACTTTTAATTTTTTAATTTAAATTACAATGAATTATTCAATAAACATTATTGAACCTATCAGTAAAGTACAGTTGCATTAATAAAGTACGTCTTCAAAGGAAATGTTCTATTCATTACGTTCACTTATAATTAGACTGCGCATTTCATGCATTTATAATAAAAATGGGTAGGCCTAATTTAAGACAGTAAAAGCATTTGAAGAATTTAAATATTCTATTATATTATTTTCGACCTATTAATCATATCAAGAAATTGATCCGCAGTCTACTTTATAATACAAAAACAAAAGTTTTTTCGAATTACTTAAAAATGCTTTGTCCGACATGATTATTTCATATAGTTGATCACCTCTACTACCAGTGCACAAATTTAGAACCATAAAGACAGAAACATGGCATAACATTAGACACAGCCCTAACATCTCAGGACCACACAGGAGAGGTAATAAATTTTCTCAAAGAGACTAATACGTAACGGCAAAATGTAACACGCCAGGCCGTCGCTAACGACCTCGTAGTCAGCGCGACACGAAACACATACAAAGAAACTGCAGTATGACATCAGGCCGTTAATTAACTCTATTAAACAGTTGAATCGCAGCAGATGAAACGCGTGTAACACGTCAAAGTAATCGATATTAAGTCACATCGAAGTTAGTCCCATCGCTAACACGGGCGTAAGCCGGGCGACAAGCGACGATGGGAGAAACGGCTGTTCTCCGCGGTGCGCTGGTAGTACAGATCGTCATAAGCGACCGGCAGAGACGAAGAAGCAAAACCCGTGGACCGAATAGACGCGTTGGCTCTCCACCTCCGAGTGTGCCGAAGATATATTACCTCCTCGATGTGTCGGCCCACGAGTGCCGCAGACTTTCCCCTGGGAGACGTAACCGGAGCCACTAGATGCTCTCCGTTTCATCTTCTTTGCTCCCCGGCATATCGTCACCTATATCTCCTATGTATCTTTCCTCTATTGTGCCTCTGCCTACGGTGCACCGAAGACCACTGAACAAGCCTCAGCCATCTCAAACATCCGCTTGAAAGTCCCCATTTTTACGTCCTCTTCGTCCGAACGGTTCACCGAACTCTCGAGTGCTAACATTTGTAATCGGAGTTGCGAGTATGCGTTGTCAGAGGAAAATTGAAGACATAATGCACTTCAAGCATGAGTTCGTTGGTCTCCTTACACAGTATCCTTAACAGTATCCTTTCCGTAACTGTCGCAATCGTCTTTGCCGTAACTGCCAAAATTGCTTTTTGAATTACTTCAGGAATTGTGATGACAATGTAATTGAGTTACATTGTAATTCAGTCATAGCGTAATTCACAATTCAGATCTTCATTCAGATCTTCAATTAAATTACACAAGATGGAATAGAAAATACGCCACACAGACAGCAAACAAGTATACGAAAGAAAAACATAAAAATATATTGCATTTCTTCAAAGTTCTGGACAATAATTTCGAGAGCTGACTTTTAATTACATTGTATTCCAATTACACATCTGATTAAAATAATTAGCAATTGAATTAATTCGAAGGTTTGAATTATGTAATTCAGTTACAACGTTGTCGAATTACTATAATTGAAATACAATGTAATTAAATTATGTTATTCAATTAGCACAACTCTGCTCACACTAATGCAAACGAGTTGAAGTGTGAAGTTCTTCCTCAGCCTCCTTATTCACCTGACCTGTCACTTACTGATTACCATATTTTTTCAAGCACCTAGATGGCTTTTTCAATGGAAAAATATTCCAAGAAAACTGCATTTGATGAATTTATTTCCTCGCGTTTATTAGATTTCTACCAGAAAGGCATTGATGTCGATGAAAATGATTTCGATTAATGTAATGTGAATAAAGTTTGTAAAATAAAAGTTTCTGTTAAGGATTCAAAAACGGCTATTTCATTGGCAGCAACCTAACACATATTTTCAATAATGTTGCATAAAGATCCACAGTCTAATAAAACAATCAGTCCAGAAGAACGTGTTCCGAACATCGTCCGCACAACCTCTCCAGTCTCCCATCACACACGAATTCCGTGTTACTGAACAATTCACCTTTGGAAACTGAGGTCGCTCGCGTTGCTCCAATAATTCGCGCAGCATGTTCACCTCGGCATTATCTGCTTGATTCCTGGGAGTTCATAATTCCCGGTAGTTCGAGCGACAAACGCGGCATTCCTTGCCGTGAATCAAGTAAAACCGTAAAAGACACCGGCTCGCGGTGCCGAGTCACATTTCCGAGGCAATATCGCCGTGCTCCGGGAACGGTATAAATTTCCCATAAAATCGCTGGGGCAGGCTAATTGAAAAATCCCTCGATAGCGATGCATCATCCGACGCTTTCTAAATTACCCTCCGCTCCCCGGCTTTCCGAAGGTGTGTTACCGAGCAATGACGCATTAACAGGCAGAAAAGGGAGACAGCTGCGCGATCACGAGTCTGCATGCGATCGGATCGGTCGCAGAGCTCGCAGAGAGAAACAGAGAGGATTGTATTGTATACGTTTGTATATTGTATGTGTGCGTGCGCGTACGTCTGTGTATGTGTGTACGAGGCTAGGTTTATACGCCGGGAGACAAACAGCACACGTTTCTGGGCGGCCGGGAGCATCCTTCTTTTTCCCCTCGCGCGGCTTCTCCTCTTCTTTCGCGGCGCAACATGTGTTACGATTTCGACATGGCCGGGGGCCCGCCGCGTTTCTAAATCACGGCGTCGCCGTATTCGTCGTCGTTGTTCCACAAGATATATCCACGCAAACCGAGCCCGGGCCGCCGTCACGATTACCTTATTGTGTTCATACTAATGGGCTTGAAACAGCATTACCTTGTTCGCCGTGCGGCTCTGGGATCGGGTATAGGCTGCTTCAAAATTCGCGGACCCGCCAGCCCACGATTACATTAAGGCTGTAACGCAAATACCGTGAAACCCCGTATAACACGATTAGAAAATGGCTTCACAAGATAATGTATCCTGTGCGGTAGTACATGCACAGCAGTATTAAACATTCTTTTGATCGCGTTGGACGAGCACATACTATACACTTAATGACATATAAAATACATACATACGATCTTTTTAACCCCTTTAATTTATTTTGCTTTATTCGTTAAACGGATGTTATTGTACAACTTGAAAAATTATATAAATCGATGATTTAAATCACAAACTGAATTTTTTGAAAATGTATCGTAGTCGATGAAAACGTGATTATTTTTGTTTTTATCTCAAAGAGAGTATTATAAATTGTGGAATTTACGATAGAAATAAACATTGTTTCCGTCTTATTAAAAATATTAAATTCCTGTTTTATATAGGTAACGAAAAATTTGTGTTTTGTATAAAAATCCACAGTCTACTAGTCATACATTGGTAATTGATTTATTTCCACAGTGTGCACTAAAAAATGATTTATAATAATGAGCTTCGAGACTTTTCATATCCTAATATAAAACAAAAGATTGAACATCTAAATATTGAGTATTGCTGTCAGTCTGTTCTTGATATAATGAACTAAATAATTATTGAAATAAATTTAAAAATAAACGTAAATAAATCAAAAATACATAAAATTTATAAAATAAATTTTGAAAAGGAACTTTTTCCCATAAGTGTATACACATCTGCAAGATGGTTCTTGCAGCGTAACAGATGTAAGTATGACAGATTGTATTCTGTTCTAAGCTCTTCACAAAATTGCTATATACCTAACCCTTGTAACATGACCAATTATAATCTCTCGTCTCCCACAGTATAAAAATTGCAAGACAGTTACGCGTGGAGATTATGTTCGACTGTGGGCTCAGAACAAGTTTCCGTTTCTTCTTCTCAAACACCTACTCATTGTCAGGACAGTGTAGGTATACTTGCACGTC
Organism: Halictus quadricinctus; assembly: GCA_028454245.1. Classification (NCBI taxonomy): domain Eukaryota; kingdom Metazoa; phylum Arthropoda; class Insecta; order Hymenoptera; family Halictidae; genus Halictus; species Halictus quadricinctus. The sequence goes on from CM052112.1 coordinate 1,824,628, forward strand.
GGATTAGCAACTTGTTAGACTCGGCTTGCGTCGATGTTAGAGTAACGTGTAGTTGACCGGAACAGTAGCTACCTGTCTTACAATTGTTTCATTGTGATTGAAACGCAACTGAGTGGTCACTGTCTACTTTACAGCAGAGTGACTCGTGGTATAATGATAATCCTCGTCAAGATTCATTTGGACCACGCTGGATGATGAGGACTTAGTTATTCAGCTGGCAATCATGTAAACCTATTTTCAATGATGAAAGTATAAAAATTTCTAAACCCTTTACATGTATTTTAGCACATTGATTGTTGTGTCATAATGCTCAATAAGAGAAAGAAAAACTCACCATGTCAAAGTATTTAACCCTCGCAAGGGGGATGTTTTCAACCATTTTGTTTTACATATTTGTGAACCCACTCTTTCGAGATCAACGTTGATACACTTATTGGCCCTAGCACGAATAGCTAATAATTTCAAATGATGACTAAAAAACTAGAAATTAGATGTAACATTTATAACTCTAAATTTTCTTGATAATTAAACTTGATACCAGAGAATGAAAAATGTCGAAGAGGAACCTTTAAAAACGAAAATATATAAATTAATGTATTCAATATTCCAGAATTGTGACATTCAATTTAAGCACTTTATTAATGCTTAACATTTTACGTACAGAAAAATATTGTGCTTCTTTGAAAGGAGCGATTCCTGGGGTCATTTAGAGTAACTTTTTCCTTTGCAAAAAAATTCTGCGTGGGTTTGTTAAGGAGTTATTAACAAAAAGAATGGACCAATCAGAGCGCGGCTGCAGCGGAGGGATTCTGTCTGGGACAATGCCACTGCAAACGCCACGCCCAGCGGGACCTGTAGCTGCGCTCCGATTGGTCCATGTTTTTCTTGAATAACTCCTTAACATAGCCGTGGAGAGCATTTTCGCAAAGGAAAAAGTTACTTCCAGTGACCTCAGGAATCGCCTCTTTCAAGGAAGTTCATGTTTGAGACACCCGGTATAGAATAAATTTACTTAATACCACGTAATGACAAAACCTTGACTCCATCGGTTTTCCCTCTCTTTTATTTAGTGATGTCAATCAATTTGAGCAACTCAATGTCGCAAGTTAAAGACTATATTTCTTGCTCGCACCGCATGCGACTTAAACACTGAGAGGATTAATGAAGAGTGGATCATCCTTGACAGTTGAATAGAAAGATCGAAGAATTCGGATACACCCAGTATTAGGAATCGTGGCGCGAGTTCTCCGGGCAGGCTCGCGGTGTTTCGATCTTTCCCTGGGATAAGTAGATACATCCTAGCCAGGCAGACAGAGCGGCAGATAATATCAGTTTTGTTCCTGGGTATAAAAGGCAGGAAGGAAGAATTCGTCTGGTTCTCAGGCTCGGTTAGGTTAAACTGTGCAAAACGATCCTAGACGTTCCTTCCGGGCACGAAACTCGGTCGAGAAGATCTTCGACGGTCTTTCTCCCTCCGAGGAGGATGATCCCTCTTCGGTGTTCTTATCTATGGGGGCCAGCCAACGCGTCGTCTTGGGGGCCACTTCCAAAAATAAATCACGCAACGTCGATCGTTAGGGGCCCCCTTGTCTGTCCGGACCGGGGGCTATCGAGAAGGGAGTTAGAGGGGAGTTAGTATGAAAAAATGGGGGGCACAACGTAGCTCCGAGGAATTATGCGGGCAAACGTGTGCGCCGCCAGGATGGCTGGTAGTTACCCAACCCACAGAATACTTAGGAATAATCGCGAGAATCCAAAACTCGTTTAGAGTACCTGCGGCTCGGTAACGTCGACCGGTCGGTCCTGCGGAAGCTTTTAAATCAGGCGAGGGCGGCTTTCGATGGATGGGCCACGGCAAGGTAGTAGTTTGCTGGGTGTTCTTGTTTGGACTGGTCCTTCGAAGGGCTGCACAGTGCACTGGAGATCCTCTTTAACCTCCGAGGAGGTGCACCACTTTGTATCCATTCCTCTTTATTTAGAAACACAGAACCTCGATTATCTGAGTCTCGGACGTCTGCCTTCTTTATTGTCCGAACACGTCCCACGTGTACAGTGATTTCTCTACATTCGTCGCCAAGACCTGAATGATAAATGTCGCGGAATTATCCCCACTACCGCGGGATATAACCGTGAGAGACCGCGAAGCTCGAGAGCCCTCGGACGCCGAGGAGTGTAAACATAACATGGCTCAGGTATGTCTCCTGGACGATACAGGACATGTTGATGACATACATCGAGAATTCACTGTAGATAGTTCAGTCTAAAACTAAGGTATAAGGGTATTCTAGTTTTCGAGGCCGTCTTTAAATATTCAGGAATTTTTTTCAGAGAAACTATTGACCCTTTTACATTGGGATTTTGCACACATATTTTCGAATATTTGAAGCATACGTGTAATTTTTTTCAAGTCAAAATAACCAAAATTACACGAATTATATATTTTTTTATAGAGCCTATTTCGAACAACATATTATTAGCTCTTTATACTTGTTTATACAGTACTATGTTTCGTATTGAATATACACCCAACTAATTTGTTGAAAAACTATGTTCACAATTTTGATGGAATATCATCTGCCAGAGATAGTACTCGCAAGAATATAAATCTGTGGAAAGAATGTTTTTGTCGCCGAGAAAAACATTGAACAATTAGAGGTTTCAGGACAGATTTATGCTGTTCGTCCGCACGAATGGCGCCGATTATCCTGAATAGTCGTACGCCTAGTTATCATGTTCCCTCGCGGACCGCAATCCATTCAGTAGCCTGTAAATTTGTTTGAAACTATCAATTAGATACATCCCACCGTCCGGCCCACGTTCCGGATCACAATATGTAATCAGAATATTACACCTCCGTACGTAGGACTAAATTATCCACTATCCAGCTAGATAAATGCGGGCACAGCAACCTGATAAATCTTCTGCAACAGATTCCGCTGTCCGTAGCACGCGATAGGACCACACCTACGTGGATTTCATTATTTCGCTCGAAGCTCCGCGCGACAACGGCCTCTATTTAATAGATCAAAGATTCCATTAAGTCTCCGGCAAAACGGCTAACGAACAAATCATTTCTTTCCGATATTTAACATATTCATGACTTCATTTGCCGGGCTTAATTGAATACCGATAGATTACGGTCGCGGTATATATGTCCTAAACATCTAGCCGATAAAAGTTCCAGAACTATCTCCACTGATGTTAAAGTAAATTGATCACTATTTGTTGCAGTTATTGCGAAAAACCTTTAATTGATAAAATTTAGCATTATGCTAAAGATTAGCGACAGCAAAGATATCGCAGAATGACCTAAACCGTTCTAAAACTGATACATTTCTAAAATAAGACAATCGAAACGCCGAAAGCTGCAGTCAGTTATTGGTACGCAGAATTTCAAGCTATAATGATTCGGGGCGGAAAACATGTGACTTATGGCGTCCTGCCAAACACGCACGCACACACACAATCCCCATTCAGCGCAATCATTTCAACTTTATTATCCTCGACATTTTCGTGCCGCATGGTAGACAAGATTATTGCAATTTTGTCGCGCAGTGATCTGGATCGAGGATTGTGGTTACATTTTGCTTAAAACTCAACTTTCTCATACCGGTATATCTACTTCGACCTTCCATCAGCTTAGAAAATTGAGACATTAAAGAAACTAAGGAAAAATATAAAGACATGATGATGTTGGGCTCATTTATTGATACAGATTTATCCGTCGTAGTTGCCTGAAACAAAATGACCAAGAAGATTATAGACCTGTATAATTGTATATTCTCAGATAAAGAGTAAACATATGGCAGCGTTTAAAAAGTACAATTTAAATTTTTCTAAGAAATTCGCAAAAGAATTTTTGACAAGATCGCATAAAATTTTCTGATTAAAATGAGTCCGAACACCACATGACTCAGAACGCGTTTGCTTGTTTAATTCACGACATAGTAGTATGCGAACAGTTTTGTCCCTTTCATTAGTTCAGATAATCGAGGTTCTACTTTATCGTGGATTAAACAAGCACGTATGATCCAAGTTGTGTTATGTTTGGTATCATATCAATCAGAAAAGTGCCACGAACATATCGGTGAAAGTTTCATAAAGAAATCATTAGAAATAAGAAAGTTGATAGAAGATACAATTGACATTGCCAAATTTTCCCACATGTCGAGACATTACTATACCTCGAAAGATTGTCCTCTACAAGCAACCCTCAACACAGTGATCGAAAATGAAGAGTCGCAATAGTTGCATGGTATCTTCAGAAAATTGCGTTACAAGAGGATGGACTGTAGAAATCACGAAAGAAGATGGCGGACGGTTCGGCGGCCGCTGGGAACGGTAATCTCGGTCTGGAAACGCATCGGCTGAGGATTTTTGCGTGGAACTGTACGATAAGAGCATGTCCGACAGAACGTTCGGTCGGATGCTGCCGGCGGGGACAATTACGCAGATGTGTGGCTGGCAGAGGAGGACGCGTGAGCGTGTCGTGCAACTCGGGGGATCGTTCGCGTTGCCCTCACGCGTGCGCTCCGGTGCGCACACCTACACGATCACGGAACCCCATGCTCCCGTCCAGAATTAGCATGCACCGCGGCGGATATTTCGCACAAGTGTGCCCGAACGTCTACGTGTATAGACATTATGGTTAGGTGTGCGCGTACTGTTGAGTATAGGTGGACGACAGCCCCCTTCCTACGTGAGCACACGTGTGCTCGTACCGCACGAACGTGGAACGAGGAAGACGGCAAGAGAAAGAGAGAAAAGTGATTACAGAGCTCGAGCCTCCGGTTGCCCCCGGCGCGTGCGTCCACCTCTGCGAGCATCCTCCTCCTGTAAAATCCTGCCAGTTTCACCTTTCCTGGAACACCGCCCCGGGCCGTTTCGAGAGATCTCTACGGAGTCGAAGCCCCGACGCGCCGGGGAATGTTACCCGGCCCCGACGAAGACGTTAGGAGGAGGAGGATCATGCTCTCGACAAGGAAGAATAGAGAACGACGGTAAATCGGTGTGTACCAGGTGGCTCCAAGGATCGAGGATCCTTCAAAAGGGTGGTTATTACCAGAAAGCTGGATTTCAAGAACCGATTCGATGCCCAACTTCCTAAGGCCACGTAATGCTCGATCGGATTCGGATGTCGATCTCCTCGGCCTCTCGTGAAATGGATTTTTCGTTTTTGAATCGATGGAGTTTGTTCGTTTGTTCAACTGGTCTAACAAAGTTTGTACAAGTACTTTTTGCTCACTCACGTTTCAAGATGTCAAACCTAACAAGCATTCAACTTGACTGAAATGTTTTAGCTTGTAAAACTGACAAATATATTTAGATTTTTGTCAGAGTGTGTACCTGAACCATGAAAATTGAAAAAAATTTTAAAGAAGTGCTTGAAATCGTGAAGTATTTATATTCATTTAAAATGTAAAATGTTATATTATATTAATTCAATTAGCAAAAACCATTTATGCAAGAGTTCTCTTGCGATTTGAAGATCAAGTTGAAGCAATCCCAACAAGGTGATCTTCGCTAACAACTTTGTCTTTTTATTTTTTGTTCCAGGTGAGTCACAAATCAGTGATCTGAGATCCACATTTATCGCTTCGGATTATAAATTATCGCCAGCCATGTAAGTACGAAATTCAGACAGTGGATTCATTAAAACTGACTTCGGAAGACAGGTTACCATATACGAAAAATCAGATTTTAACTTCAGCCGCGTGTCCGAATGAGTCTAGACGGTCGCGATAATCACCTGCACGTGATTATGAAATACAAGATGTGCTCCGGTGTACAGTGCTACCAAACAAGGCAACTTCAGCTGGTAATGATATTGACGTATCCCCTTCAACAACCGGAATTTAGTATCAAGATTTCACGTTGTGATTCTCCTGTGCATCCATAAATTAAAAAGTTGCTGCCCTTTGATGCATCATTCGTACTGTCGCATTTGTTTCGAGGTTAATTAATTAATTTGTACATGCATACAAGGCTTTGTATACGTACGAGCGACGATGGTGGATAAGTCATTTAATGGGAGAAACTTTTAGTTTAAAAATGTAACCCTTTAGGATTTAAAAAAAAAATGTGAAACTGGTAGAAATGTTTAAGATGGTTTTAAATCAGATTTGCAGATTTTATAATAATAATGAAACAAGTACAATAGATAGTAGGCAAATTAAAAGAATTTTAGTGCATAGATCCATTGTTTGTAGTTTATTGGAACCATTTTAAATAGGAAGAAATTTTTATTCGCCTCACGTTTCTTGCAATCTGTGCAGAACATTTTTATTTTGCGGTTTATTAATTTATTGATATGCAGATGTTAGTAATTAATAATTCCATATAACGACCTATATTAAAAATATTGATTACGTTACATGTTAGTATAAAAATATTTGGCTACATTTGAAAATTAATTGTGCTAATAAATTGAATACACCAAGTTAGAATTTATAAGGTACAAGAAGATGAAACTATTAACCACTATGATGCATTTTGAGTACCCAGTTTTTGTTCCGTCTAATAAATCGTTTTGTTTTCGTGGTATTTAATGGCCGCCGGTTCGGGTGTTCGGACGTGTTAATAGTTTCAGCGGTCGGTTAAAAAAAAAACCAGCTGCTATAAAGCATTTTTCGAGCAAGTGGGATCTCGTGTTACACGGTTCAAGTGATTACGCGACCGCGGTGCATCAAATTATGCGTTTATCCGACGTAATGCCTTGGTTCTTCGCTCTTTAGGCGGCGAAGATGCTCGGCCGGCTACCGTATAGAGCAACACATCCACCCCCAACTGTTTACATAACACGAAAAACTTAATGAAGCCTCGTCCGTGGCAAAAACCATGTAACACTTATTGCCGCGTAATCGACGATGCGCGTGAAGCGGCCCGATGGAATGTAGAAAGTGCAAGAAAGATATTGAACCGGCCGCGGCGCGGCGGCCCCGGAGAGGAAAGTCAGCCACCCTTTTGTCGCTCTTTCAACATCCCGGCACGGCTCGGCTCGGTCTATCCATCTGGGGCTAATAAAAACAATGATTGATCTTAATGGGTAATAAGGAACCAGTTGCCGCGTGAGCTAACAGAAAATGATCCGCGATTAACGTCAGGATCTGTTACGCCTCGCGATCGCATGACTCCCGGCGCGCGATTCTTCCGCGGATTATTTCACCCGTGAACAATGGTGTGACAGGATGTGTTGGCGATTTCGTCTAAGTTGTTCGTGAACTGTTTTTACCCCAGACTCCACTCGGGGGTCGAGTCACGAAGATTGAAGTTCGCGTTTCGTTGCGTGCAAAATTTTACCGTCGACGAACACGAATAACCGTGGATGATAAATCCTTGAATTATCGGATGGATCAAAACTTGATCTTTTCTACAATTATCGAAATTATAGACATTTTGGACAGCGGATCTTTCTGCAAAATAACAATTTTTGCAACAAACTGGATTGAAACAGAAATTTATTTTCCTTCTTCAATTGCAACAAATTGGAACGAAATGGAAATTTCTTTGTTTAGTAGGTTGAAAATGATGTAGCAGTGCTTTCAAATTCTTCCAATGTTTTTACTGTTTTAAATTATATGGGAATGGGTTATAATTCGTGCCACGAATGGTACTGCTCGCCAATTGCACTGCTCATTACCAGGGCAGTAACATTACAGTGATTAAAATTATTAAAGAAAATAATATATTTGCAAATGTATTTGCTTTTGCTTCTTGCAATATTCGTGACACTTTATTCAAATTTACTTTGCGAGAAGTTTTTCTAACATGACGATTTTGTAAAAATGGCTAAGAAAAATAGAAGCGTGTCATTGACCGAATATAATTTCAATTGTAACGCCGCGGAAAAACGTTGTGAAAACCTATGTATCAACAATGTTTATTTTACGGTCTTCTTAACTGAACGGCTTTTAAATGAAGGAAGGCACAAGATTAATGGAGACAACTTTGAACAAAATATTCGTGTTCCTCCACTGGAGACACACAGGTGACACGGTTCGAAGCATGTTACCAAAAGCTACGATCAACAATAGCAAAACCGTCGACCAATTGTCCGCAGCCATAATTCACACGGGCCGAAAACCGGCTCGGTCTCCCCGCGAGCTCTCTATGCAAACAGTTCGCACGACTCGACGTAAATCAGTCACGGTGCAAAAGCAGACCGCGGTGGCGGCGGCTCTCGTCGACGATGAAATTGAATTTCGAGCGGAAAGGTCGTCCGTGCATCGCGATGCTCGTTGCGTAATGCGCGGATCACGCGGTGCCTGTTTCGAATCGATCAATTTGAAGGATTCAGCGCGCGGTGCTCGATCCAGTTTTCATGACGGGGCACGCGGAAATTCCGCGTTGCGGCGAGCGTAACGCGACCCCATAGAGGGCTCCATTAACCCTAGTAGGAGCGAGCGCGCGAGGAATCGGGCTTTTAACTTGATTGCGGTGAAAGTTCACGCGGAACCCGCGGGCCAGGACAAACGCGCGAACAACGAGCCCCTCTCCTCAACGAGCCTTCCTCCTTTTAATTGCGACCGTTCCAATTCCGTGCCGCGTTTTCACCATCCGACTCGTGGATTCGTGGAATCTACACTTCCACGGAAAGCAATCGAGACATTCCGTGAGACCGATCGATACCGGTGGCTTTCGGAGAAACGAACCTCTATCGGGATCGCTGATAATTTAAGACTCTGTTGTAAAAACTGGATTAATCCTTGGAATACCGAGCCGTGAACCGTCATGCGAAACCCTTAGCGGGCGGCTCACTGTGCTCCAGATCAAGGAATTTGCCGTTCATTTCGTAAAAATGCAACTTGCTCATATCGATGTTTATCGAATGTATGTTGCTTCATAAACGTCAACGGTGAAATTAACGAGATTTATTAAGAATTGTGATTAGAACAAGCATTTCAAAATCAACAATTTATGAATCCCATTTTTAAAAACGTATTAGGATACAATCGTGGAAAACTTTATATATTTCGAAATATTTACTTTCTTCCAGTGTCAGTAAGTGGTTAAATTCTCTACCATTGTGGTTGTAAATATAAGATTCCACAGAATTTAGTACGATTTTTATTTCTTGTACTCATCATCACTATCCTAAAATTTGCCGACAAAAATTGAAAATTGGGTACCGATGGACTTCAGTAAAAAGTCACAGTAAAACTCTCCTGTACAATTTTGTTCTATCTTCAGTAGCAACCGAGTCATAAGCCCAGTTAGCAGACACACCTTGTATACTTTAAAAAGCCTTGCGTGCCCGGTACCGAGTGCATATCAATATCCTGACAACATCAGAATTTTCCTTTCCAACTTCATTTCTCAAAAATTTTTCCAGCACGTGTAGTAGTCACTGTGTTAATAGTCGGCCACAACAGCGCGGAAAATAAATGGGCACGACGCGTCTTGGTTTTCGCTACTAATAGTCACTTTATTTATCGTGCCGCGTCATTCGGCGATCCATCATCGATTCCGAACGTCTCGCAGCAAACAATCGGTATAAATCACCCGGAGAGAAAACCAGCGGCCCCTTCTCTCTCTCTAATGGATATCTCCCGGGGCGAGGGGAAAAACAAAGCACCGACGCGAACCGAACGGAAAAATTTGCGTACGCGGCGCAGCACCGGATCGACGACATAATCACTGTGATCGACATAACGTCGGCGAAAGTAGAGACTCCGGTGTTCCTCGAGGACAGGCCCTGTCCTTCTTCAACGTTCATCCCCCTTGGTTGGACACTGCGATCTACTATATACCCCTTTATGCGAGTTTTTCCGTGGCCTTGCCACGCGGAGGGACCGGCCGGCCGGTCGCAGCTGGCCGAGCACCACGATCGTCCTTCTGGCGAACGCGAGGCGTTCTTCGGGCCCCGAGTTTGAAAAGTGCCGTCGCGGCCTACCTCTAATGACAATGTAGATGTGGATCAAGGTAATGATAATGCGTGGTTAGGCCCCGACATGGTGCACGGTTCACGGCTGCGAGCGCATTCGTGCGTACACGGCGATGCCGATCGCGGAGCAGCTGTTGACGTGTCACGGGACAACATTTCGGATTCGGGTTTCCTCGCCGGCCATATATTCCACAACAACTCAATTCATTTTCCTGGAAACGAGGAAAAATTCACCATCTTCGATAAAATGAGATATATGCACTCGTAAACTGACAACGATCAGGCAATTCAATTCTAGTCGAACCATTCTTAACGATTCCCAACAACTACATTCATTTACCTGGCAATGAGGAAAAATAATGACGAACAAGATGACAGATGCTCGCACAGAATGACAGCGTGTACGGTATAACGTCTAGTTAGAAGTTGAATTAATCTTTGATCGAACTATTCTTAACAATCCTTAACAACTCCATTCGTTTACAAATGAAATTTCTGTCAAACCATTTTTTACAATTCTCAACAGCTCAATTTGTTTTCCCAGGCAATGAAGAAAAATTCACTATAAAAAAAGAAGACTATAACATTCTTGAGATCAACGTTCTCGTATCTGTTGATTCAACTTTCAGAAAATAAATTTAAGAAATGGTAGATTGCATTGCCACGTTCATTGTTCTATCCCCACTCTCACGAAGGGAAGGTCAGAGCGATCTACATACTTCCATCATTTAGTTCCGCAATTGTTGCTCGTTTCGTTGCCGGTGTCTAGACAGCTCGCGAAGAAAGTCAAAAGACCAATCGTATGGGGCTGGAAGATTGATCATTTGCATCCTATGGAAGACACGGGGCAAGGAGAAATAAGACATAAGCGAGGGGAGGGAAACAGGATGTGGCTCTACCCCCGAGGAACATGAGCGCGAGTCTTCGACCTCCAGCTCTTCCGACGTTACTCCGATCACAGTGATTACGACTTCGATGACCGATGCGCACGGACACGCGTGTCCCCTCGTACCCGTTCTTAATTTCACGCACTGTCGCACTTTCAGCGTTGATCAACGGGAGAAACAGACGTCTGGAAAAATCAGGCCGCACGTCTCACCCAATAATTTCCGAACTTATTTCTTTCTTGTTGGCTCGCCGGTCCGGATACCAAATGGACAAGAGTTTTGTTCGGAAAGTGTGATAAACAAAAATTTTCTCGAAACAGCATATGGCTAACTGAGTTCATATTGTAGAATAATGTTTATTTTGATATTTTATAGATTCTGTTTAATCTGAAACATATGCTTTCAAGAAATTTGATATTTTTTCAAAAATGTATCACGGCTCATGTCTTGAATGGAACCTATTAAAAAATCCTATAACCCCGTCAATCCCTTACTACAACGATTTATCTGTTCGATCTCATATTTTTTACCAACGATGCAGAACTCTGTAATCACTTGGGCCTCTGGAGAATGACGCAAGCGGCGTCTTATCGACGTCACGGCCAATCCGAATTGAGCAATTACCCGGGCGATAATTAGGTCCCGTCTTTATATCTTTGTAAATTGCGGCACGGTGGCGAGCGGCCACTCTGATAGAGGGAGGGGTGGGGGGGTGGCGATCGAAGACAATGGGGTCCCGAGAAACAATGGCAGTCTCGTAGCCGGCGTACGGTTCAGCGCTATAAACAATACCGGAGAGAGGCCTGGCTGATAGGGTCAGAGGGTCAGCCCCTGTGGGAGCTCCTAACTCTCTTTACTCCTCTTCATCTACCTTCTTGACCCACCACTGCCTTCGCCGTGGCAGGTTCTTCCTGAACGAGGTCACGAAATTAATTTTCCTCCTCTCCTCTCGACAGTGGACCGGGTGGGGGTGGGGGGAGCTCCGTACTGCGATGGCCGCGGTTAGCTTGCCTCGGTTCATCGGTGTTTGCTACTATGTATTGTTCGGTATGTAATTACGCTCAGTGTTTCCGCGAGTAATTATAACCGTACGGACGCGGTGCGCGTACCGTGTGTTCAACAGTTGGAAGGAATTCGTTGCGGGAATTCACCTTTTTTTCTTTTCGACTTCGAAACGATAAAACGGCGAACGGGCAATGGCATCCTGGGATTGCGGGATTCGGCCCCGGCTTTGTTTAACCGGGGATAATAACTGGGCTTCCTTGGCAATTTTCTAGAGTGATTGCCAGCGTTATTTTTACCATGGATCGCGGGTCTTTAGGTAAGCGAGGTTTTCCGGCAGAGATTCGACGTTAAATGGAACGGTGTTTCTTCTCTCTATTGTTTTAGTATGTTGGCACGGATGCGTTATATGTAGAAGTATGCTCCGGACATATATACTTTCTGTTGTTTATAAAGTGCATTTACAGTTAACACAATGGACACTGTACCTGTCCAAATTCATGCTAAAAATTTATTATACAAGGTGAGATATCTAAATCAGGCCGCCCAGGTAACGCGGTTGCTGTTGCTGATAGAAAAAATGGCATAGTTTTGTGTGGGTGGACGCGTAGAGGACATATGAAGGTCAACTCCATTTTTTAATTAAGAATGATATACATTTCTATGTATTACTCAATAACGCGTTTTATGACGCGTACGGTGACCTACGACTCAAGGTCATTCAAGATCGTTGAAAGTCAACTGCGACGGATTTGTATTTGTAAGGGTCGCATCAAGGTCATTAGTGACCACATTGTACAATCACAGTACATTACTCAATCTGTTTACAGTATTTTAAGTTTATACACATGTGTGGGTAACGATTATATTTTATAATAAATATTACAAGACATTCAATGTGTTAAGAAAGTATTTTGCGATTATCTCGGGAATTTGTACGAATAATAGCACTGAACAATATTAACCGTTTGCACTCGAAGCTATTTTAACTCCAAAACGAAGCATTTCTTCTGACCTAGAATATTTCCCTTCTATATCTTTTTTTCCGTGTTATACATACAAAAATGGTGCAATTTACTCGTATAACACAGAAGCGTCTAGTAGTTTATTAAATACAAACAAATGTAATAATGTAAAAAATATTTTGAATAATGATACAGCAATTTTTAGTCGTGTCTTCAAGTCGCCATTCGAGTGCTAAGGGTTAAATTTCATTCAACTTTGTATCTCGTTAAATATTCGGGATTTCTGCGCGACAAAATATCGGAATCGAGCGAAACCAACGCGGGAACATTGTTGAAGTTTGTCCGGCCAGTTAGTTTGTCGCGTTACGCGCGTTCCGACACGGGATTCCGATTTGCCGCAGTTGCATAAAACCGGCGGACCGCGCCGGTGCATCGATTACCGACAAACGTTCCAATTTTTCCGCGGTTATAGGCGCCGTGGCGGTTCGATAGGGTAAAAGGGGGCAGAGAAATTCCAGTTGGAGGGTTCAGAAAAAATGAGACCGTGCTTTGGTCCGCGGCGGAGGCCCCCGAGTGCATTTGTTTGCCGTTTCCATGGGTTTCGACCTTAAAAGCGTGCCGACGAAACCGACTTCGCGGATATCCTATCTCGCGAAGGGATCTCGGCGAAAGATTTTTGCGACTGGGCCGCCTGCGCCAGCAGGAATGCGTTTACGCGCTCCTGCCTTCGAGTAAATCTCGTTAAAGGCTTCCCCGTGGATTACGGGGGAAAAAACTCACCCGACGAACATATGTACATATGTATATATATATATATACATATATACATATACAATATAGATATATGTGTACACGCGAGCGTACGATGTATGTATATATGCATAACAATTTCGCATGAGGTTTTATGGACCAGCTGAAAGAGAAATTCGCCGGTGGAGATGGTAATCTGATGTTGCGTTATCGGAGAATGCTGTGAACAGAGGAGATTATCTGGCCGCACGCTCTCGTGTAATTTAGTGTGTAGCATTTGCTGATGTACGCCAAGAATACCGGCACCGTAACACGTGTACAAGCCGCGAGGTGATTAATGCGACGAACGCGCCGGCTACAGTTAGCAGTTTTCGTGAATGGCTCGATTCCGAAACGGGGAAACTGAATTTAGGAGATGCGGCATCCCCCGTGCCATCTGCCGCGAGTAAAACTTTTTGTACAGAGGTTTCTGTATTAGCAGACAATGTGTCTTTAGGCAAAATGAACATGATTCTCTGTCGATAACCCTTGGCTATCCCGTCCAAGGCACCACTAAAAATTACTCTGCTGACAGGTGCCACTAAAAGTTGACAAATGAAGATTGAAATGAGTCTGCTCCCCGTTAATTGCGCAGTTGTCTGAAACGTCCGGTGTCCGAGGGTTAATACGTATTCGCATGAAAGAATCGCGGAAGAACATTGAAGCTGGCGCAAACGTGAGGAGAGGCCGGTCGAGGCGTACATCAAAGCCACGTGGCGTGCGCGCTTCTGTGATTGCAGAGTCGGCCCGTCATTACGTGACCTCTTCGTGGCCTTTTCGCGAGGGCCTTCGAGGTTCAGACCAGCCGCGTACATGCGCATACAGCGTAATAACCCGAAGGTACCAGAACGCATGTTCCAGATCGTGTAAAATAGAAACTTAATTGTAGCCAAAATTGTAGTAAATGAATGAATTTCTTCATTCGTTCCTGAAAACAGCCTCCCTAATTCCCATTAGGGGTTCGTCAAGGTGGCATTCGAGGGCGGAAAAAGTTCACAGCCGCTTTTTCAACGGCCGCGACTCGCCTCCGACGAGATTCGAAAACCCATTAGTTCCCGAGTCAGTGGGTTTAGTGCTTAGTCACAGGCATAATCACGGAGGAAAATTAATAACGGCGGTATCGAGACAGGGGCGAACAACCTAATCGAACCGGAATCGAGCTTCGTGGCCGTTTCTCCTGGTTCTTCTGGTGCTTCGAGGCACTGGAGGAACTAGTATGATCCGCAAAATGACTCGGATACCTTACCGGGGCCGGGGGTCAGAACCTCTGGACGTTGTCATGGGATTAAATGACTTTGGCCGGCTTGAACAGGGTCAGCTGTTCGAGCCGATAAGAACCGGAGGAGATCACCGAGTCGCGCCGAGTCATTCCCGTCTAATTATACGTACCGCGAGGCCAATAGGGGGTCTCCGTATCGACAATTAGGGCATTTCGGCTCCCCATTAAACGGCCCTTCGATTTATTCGGATACACCCGCGGCCGTTCTTCATTATCTTCTTATGGTGCTCGGTGAATCGACCCGACATGACAGCACCACGGATCATCCGACAAGCTTTTATTAGAGGGTTAGGTACCTAGCTGATCAGACTATATAAATACCTAATGGTATCGTCAGAACTCTTAACTGCAGCTCATTTTTGGTTGCGCTGTACACATGCGGGGTGGGTCCTAATAAATATTTTCCAAACTTAGCTTCATAATTTTCATTGAATCTAGTTCTTTCTTTTGTTTAACCCTCTTAGGATGCATCTATCTTTTTAGCAGTCATATAAAAATACTTCTCAACATGACATTTTTAATTGAACTTCCTTTCTCACAATATCTCGGAATCATTGAAACTGTTAAACATGAAATTCTACTGTAAAAATAATAATTTTACTCTACTTAAATTTTCCATAAAAATATGCATACAAATTCGCACCCTAGTGACTTCGTACCCTGGTAATTTACTTAATGCGGCAATTAAATAATTTGAAACAGTTTCATAGAAAAATCACGTCGACTTCATTCTTAAAATTCTTGTACAAAAATTTGAAATTGCATAAACATCCGCAGTCTAGTCACCAGTCACCAATTTATTACACTACTGTTTAAGTTGTTTTAAAGCAACATTAGAACGTCGCGTGTGAAACAAAATTAATTAGGAACACGTTTTTAAAGTATACATTGTGCACACTTGATTTCATCGTCGCCAACAAATTCCATTCTCATCGGGAACTTCAGAACTGCGGAACGATATCATCGTTTCGTGTAACTCTTGCCCCATGAGAAACCGAACTCTGAACGAAGCGTAACACCTTCCATGGGAACCTCTAATCAGTTTTACAGTCCGCGTCGTTCCCCTAATAGCCGTGGTGATTTCGAATAGTATACCAATTTAGTCAGAATCAAGTCAACATTCCCAGATTTTTTCTTAAAAATTTGTTCACTTTGTACTACAAGATTTATACGAAACAGATACTATAACTGAACTGTGCATCTTTATACAAATTAAAAATATTCTGCACGAATTTTAAGGGGTACTCATTAAAAGAAATGATTAAGAAAATAAATTAATATGTACGCAGCCCCCGTACCATGGAATTAACGCAGACAATTTTTGCATAAAAATCCGCGATCTATTTGTGATGACATTTGTCTTTCCTATTCTTGTATTATTGAATAAGTTCTGTCTATTTCGTACAATTTTTGTGGACATCGGTGTGGCACCGAGCATGAAAATTTTTTCTGAAAAAGGGAAACACCGATTTTGCGAACAAGTGTTACCGCATCGAAGAGCGAATAGCGATCACTGAACCAAGAACCAGAATTTAGTAATTGGAGTCGAAGCATTCAGGTTTTACGTAACTTACCATTCGAATGTCCGACTCGAGGAAGAAAATCGTCGGTACGCAAACGCGTAGAGAATAGTTTCGAAGATCGATTCGAAGCGTAACGAAGAATCCATCTTGTCGACACGGTTTGACGGACAGTCCGGCCGGACAGAAATCGAGTAAGAAGTTTATTCAACGATAGCTTCGGGCGTCTATCGACCAAGAAGAGACAGGCTTGGGTGTTCGAGGACGCGGAACGACTTACAGGTTCACCGTGGAATCTTTCGGCTTCGCTGTCGGACACCTCTTTTCTCTTAGATACACCCACTGTGATCTTATTTCATGGGCATGGTTATTACCCTATACCGTGGACAGATGCGTATCAGCTCGCCTCCGAGCCATCGTAATCGCTTTGCTCCACTTCGGCCCTCGTTTCTTCTAAGACAATTAGGTCCCTTTTATTTCAGGTACAGTTACCAGCAGTTTTTATCCTTTCTATCATAGTTTATCTTGCCACAATTGTTTAACATCCTCGCTACCTGGATTTCTCTCGGTATCAGCATATACAGGCTGTCTCACCTAACTAGACCATCTAAAATATAATAATATGAATTCAGAAAATTTCATCAAATTCAGGATAAAAAGTAGAGAATATTCGATGTAACTAGAATTTTATATAAAAAGATTTGATTTCACACTGTACGGTTTCTGTATTTCCTGTTTCAGAAATATGAACAAAAAATTGGTATTCGTTGGATGATCTACATCTTTCGTAATTATAAGACTGACTCGTGTGCAAGGAAGTTGAAGAGAGAAAAGAAAAGCGATTTACAGTAATCGACGAAGAATTCCCTGAAGATCGGAGCATCGATGAGTAACTTCTGTTGCATAGTATAGCTATTCGGTATTCATTACTCTAATTCGTAATGATCATCGTCGACTTCGACACGCCGGAGATGAAGTGACCTGTAACACGCACACGTGATTATTCGAAATTTTCGAATTCCATTGGTAAGGGGTCTCGAACGGAACTAAATCGGGCCGAGGAAATTACACGTTCCGCGTCTACGCGAGTTAGAACAGGTCTAAAGTTGGTTAAACCAGGCGAATATGTTGCCGGAGGAATGTGCTTTCGTGACGGTTTTATCTGATTCTGCTTCTTGCGGCCCGGCGATTATGAATTATGCAATTGTCCGTGCGACTCTCTGTTTCGGTTACTGCCTCCCGTTTATGGAAATCACAATTGGCTAATTATCAAGGGCCCCGCTGCTGTTGGCAGCCTCGGAAATTCGTTCGTTCGGTGGCTCTCTAAGTGCTATAATGAGTAATTGCGGGCCGTATGAATTATGCATTGGCACGGGGGTTAAGGTTGGCATGCGAGTGTAGGTAAAACGACGAACAAATGCGGCGTTTATTATGTAAACATCTTATAGTAAACGGAGACTTGGAAGAACCAATTAGGAGGTTGTGCCTGCCGTAATTGCAAAACAGAGTGGCGCCTAAGTCGAAGTAATTTGGGAGAAATCTTTCCACTACGTCACGCTATAAATTTTGAATATCGATTGAGACAGAAAAACAACATTCAATGTTACATATTAAGTTACTGTTAAACTGCAGGTTATATGTATTCATAACAAAAACGAGTAGGTGAAAGGGTGTAGCCGGATATGGAGATCAAATGTGACAAAGAAAATCAAGGTTTTCTGTCATTTTTCTTCAATTGAAAATTCTCAAAAAATTCATAGATCTGCATTTTAATAGCTAGAATATGTCTGATTCTTTTCAGAATTTTCAATTGGGGAGGATAAGAGAAATTGCGGAAAAACTTGATTTTCTTCGTCACCCCATTACTGCTCCCCATGTCGACGTATAGGGTTGAAAATTATAAAATATTTTCTTTGAATAACTTTCCTTTAAAACTTGCCTTTAAAACAGCAGAGAAACTAAAAGAATCTGAAAGAATCAATTTTTTCTACTATATTGAGTTCAGTGTTATATCTACTATTATCTTTTGTTAATATACAGTTCAAATTTTGTTTTTGTTTCAGTATAAATGCACAAGTGTCTGCAAGCTAGTAACAATATATAGTATTCCGGATTCGTGTGCACGATTAAATCGTGTGCCGCGCGATAAAATCAAGAATCTGCAAATTTCCCACCATAAAGAGGCAAATGATCTATTAGGCATCGTGCAACGAGACCACCGGCGAGTCACATTAAATTTATTTCGCCAGATAGTGCACGTGACTGGAATTAATCCCGCAACAATTTGATTAACCGTGACTCGAATGAACGATCCCTTTTGCGGAGCATTTTCCGCGTTAACAGTTACGCGTGCGCCGCAACGATTGATACTTCGTCTTTGTCAGATTGCAGGAAAAAGTCGTCTGGAAAAGTGTGCTCCAGCACGACGGAATGCGAGCCCGAACACGTTCCAGCCTGCGAGTTAGATATTCATGCCACCGAACCGCGCGCGGCTTATCAATATTCATACCGTATACGCAGCCGGCGTTATACATATCAATCAGCCGTGGCTGATTAAAAAATGAGGCTGCCTGAATTGCCGACGAAATCGCTCGCAGACGATTTTCGACAATTCTGCAGGGCTCTACCATGCGTAGATTTTTAATAATTTGCAACCGATCATTATTTTTGACCGTCAGAAACTGGTGACTGAACTGCAATCTTGTGTTCTGTGTGCTGTAATTGAGGCAACATTTACGTATCAATTACATCCGTTACACGTTTGTTTGTTTTTATTTTCATTTGTGGCGTTTTTGTTCTATTATCATGATTTTATATTTTTTCGTTTATTTTTGTATACAAAGTTTTATGTAACCTAATTTGCAATTTTGTGTTCGGTGCGCTGTAATGTAGGCAACATTTCGTGTGTAGTTGTAGTTTCTTAAACCCTACAACTTCTGTACGTAACATTTTCCCGTATTGTTTGAAATAACCGAGATATTCAAATGAACACAATTCGTGGGACACCCTGTATGTTTCTATCTAGAAACTGTAGGCGACCTTGAAATCTCCGAAACTCTTTCACCTACAAAGAAACAGCAAAGTTATTGCCATTGTCCTCTTTAAATACAAAAAACTTTGATTGTGAGATAGTGATGTGCTAATATGTACTGGAGCACCCTGTATATTATGACACAATGGAGAGCTATTTGTCGAATTGAGAAGAAAACGAAAGCTGTCCGAAGAGCGATAACGAACTGAAATAACGAAGGACCCCGTTGTCAATTAAAAGTTTACTTCAGCTTCGAGAAAGTTGGTATAGCTATAAAGGGCCGAAAAGCTGGCAAGGGATTATCGATTCCTAAGCAAAGGCGCACCAAGCCGAAGCAGCAAACTCGCTCGGAGTGCTCCTAGAGGCAGGACCTGGAAAACGAGTCCCGTGTACGGAGGACCGATAGCATTCCTGCACGTCACCGTGTCCGCCCAGTGGCTGCGCCGAATCGCGGGGGGACTCCTTATATAATTAACCATTAAATTATAAGTTTGGCTATCGAACCGCCGGCGAAGCTCAGCGCCGGACTAGAAGTAATTACTTGGCCTCTCCAGGGCCCGCAGAACGGCAGCGACCGAGATCATCGGTGATGAAGAAAAAGACGATCAAAAGCAACGAAGGGCGCAAAAGGGTAGGGTTGCTTGCTGGCGGATAGACGAAGACGTTCGAAGGGAAACGGATAGGGACAGAGAGATATCGGACCTCGGCGAAAGAGGTGAAAAAGTCCAGGGGCGGAGGGGAGAGGGGAAGGAGGGCAAACGGGAGTAAAAAGGAGGAGGAATAAGAGGGGTTAGGCGACGGCTACCTTACTTCGAGCACGGAATTGCCCAGCGCCGTTCTATCGGCATAATGATCGGAGGCGGGACTTTTGCCTTTTTAATCGACATTAATCGCACCGGGGGCTCTACCCCCGGACAACGTATCGTCGTTATATTCCGCGCTACAACGACCCGGAGAGCGGGTCCGCATTAATGCGGGTTGCCCACCTTTTCGAGCATGTCCGACTCCGAATTCTTTCAGCGGGATGAAATATTGAAGCACCGCGCGGCTCGTCGGGTTGTTTCGAAGTTATGAGGATTGGTTATTGGAATGCGCGCGGGTGCAGGTGCACGCGCTCGGGATGTCCGATGAAAAGATCTCGCGATGGACCCACCGAGTTTATAAATTGGAAGGGCGATCCCCTTCCAGAACACCGGATTGATTCTTCCTGATTCGAAAGTGAGATGAGAAGCGTCAGGGACTTTCTCTGCACTCAAACCCTCAAGACCTTTGAACATTTATATTCGTTTTTCGGATAGTAGTTTATTTTTCCTTGTAGATGTAGCATTCCTGTTAAACTTTAGCTTAGGGGACTACAAATTTTGGACTTTTTTTCATATGATCCCGTAGATTATGATGAGAAAATGACAAAAATCCAAGTTTTAACGTTAGGAATTCACTGGTAAGGGTGCCTGGTCAGGGTGTTTGTAGTAAATACGTTCACTCCAGATTTTTGCCTACTTTTCAGTTTCACGAGGTTCATCAGCATTTCCTTATTCGGCCAAGTTAGAACTGCAAGTACAGCCCCGATCATTGTTATTCGCATCAGTTCGCGCTCGAGGGTGGACACGATCATAAATCCGGACCAATACGTTGACACATCCGTGAAGCGTCCGGATCAACGAGACCTTTTAAAATTCTCATCCCACGTCGGCCGATCAGGACGTGGCGCGTTTCGAGCCATCCTTAAAGGCGACCACACACGTCGCGATCTTGATACTGGTTGTCTTCTCTTTCACGTCCACGGTGCCGCAGTGCCCATCAGGGGTTACCAAAGGCTCAGAGCTTTGTCGCCGTGCTGATCTTCAACCTCCTGTACTTACAGCCATCTCCACCAACGGCTAATCCCAATTTAATGCCAAGCTGCTCCCTCTCTTTCTCACCCTCTGCCCATCCCCTTGCCCTCCGTCTAGCATCCGATGCGCCCGTGTACCTCGTTTATCTCTCCGCTGCGCTCGTGAAGAGTGCTCTCCTCCTAATGATTCTCGAAATATCGTTACATCGGTTTAGAATCTTGCTCCACGAACCAGAGTCTCGAATGTCGGCTACGAAATTAATCGAAATCTCGGCCGGGCTTCGAATCAATTTCGAAATCGGATGGGGGATGAGTCGACGCTTGATTCAGATCTTATCGAGGGACTGAAGAAGTTATGGGACTTTCTGATAGGCTCTAGTTAGGGCAGCAGCGTTAGAAATTTTTTAGATAATGTCCTTGACATTAAATTCTTGAAGCATTGTGGACGTTTAAACAGCAATAATTTCGTCAAAAATGTAGTCCAATAATATCCTAGAAATTTTACAGAATATTTTATTTCAATAATGTTATTTCTCTAACACTCATCTCTTTCGAGAATTATGTAGATGGGTAGATATTTCACATTATGTCTACTAATTAGTACACTGCAGATTTTTATACGAAATAAAAATTGTGTGCATTAAGTGCAAGACGTAGGAATAATACAGACTTTTATTTCTTCTCTTACTAATGGTAAGCAATAGAATAGCATTTTTAAATTCTTTAAATGTTTTTCCTATGTTACGTTTGATCCGGTCATTTTTATCATAAATTGATAAAATAATTAGGGAGATAATGTGAATCTAATATTAGTGCAATAATAGCTTTGATTTCACAATGAACAGTAATAATCTCAATTTCTTAACCAGCAGTTTTACAAGAGCCTGTTATGTTACAGAAATATGATACGGCTAACAGAAATCGTTTCAGAAGATATGCAACATAAACTCTTCCCATTGTGGAACAGCAGATTCCCACCACTTGCTACAAATTCCACGAATAGTCGCACAGCGATCTAACAATTACTAATGCAAATATTGAGATTAGATAATCGAGGAATTCGTACTAGATGCATTCTTCATCCTACACGAGGAACAACCTATCTAGGAATTTTCCAACGCGTAATGGACATTCTTCCTCGAACAGACATTCTTCCTACAACTTTTAAATTTCAATTGTATTACTTTAAATTCCCCTGTGTTCAGGTTACGTCGGCGATCGGAGAGTCTGAAACTTTTTTCATGTCTTTTTTTTTCTCCGAATACTATCGCAAGAAGAATTTGTCCTAGAATTCGTAATTCACATTTAGATCCTTGGGGATCCCGTTCGATGCTTCTACGTTGATTTTTATACTACTCTATTATCATTTTATGAATCTTTTATCTGGATACCATCAGGCAGACGTGTATTCTGTGAAGCTTTTCTTTTACGCTTCGACGGCAACTATACACTCGCATACATTGCGTTTTTGATCATGATTTTATACGTTTAGCATGTAAGATTGCGGACAGGGATCATTATGGTCGTTGCTTATGACTTGCACTTTAATTTATTTAAGCTTTCTTTAATTTCGTCCGCTGTTTTGTATTTTTATATTGTTTTCTCCTTTTCTTCTCGTCACTGATTTTGTTAAACGTGCTGTAACTTAGTTAATATTATTTCAAAGATTATAGTAGTGCAATTAAAATTATTATTTTTTAAATTTCATGGTTACAGTGAATTTTTAACAGTGTAATAAAGCACATACATGACAGCATATTTTATACATTTACTGATGCAACTCGGATTTTCTGTTAACATATTTTATTACCACAATAGTTTATACTTGTCTTGTCTTCACACCCTTTTTGCATTATTTTCTTTATACTGATATTATATATTGTTCTTCATCCATGTATAGTAGTAGTATTAATAATAATATAGAGAATTAAATATCTAAAATTTTTCGATAATCGGAAATGTACAGTTTAAACATTTTTTGGATCCACTGTACGTTCAACTTTTCTTGATAAAATTTTATATAATTAAAATCCATGAATAAAGAGCTCTCAAGCGATTTAGAGATTTTACCATAAAAATCGTATGAAACCCAAGCAAATTCAATCTTGCTGTTATTATAAAGGTATAAGTGTAAGTCACGTTTAGGGCTTGGTAGTTGTAGTGTTAAAGATGAAAATTTGTCCCGAGAAATTTGAGTGGACAATAATGACGGTGGATAGCAACTGTGAGGGAATGCCATTTGGTCTATCGACTGTCGAAAAAGTCATAGATCCAGTGAAAGTGGGATCGAAGGTTACGTTGATAGAGGGTGTTAGCAAATCGTGAAATTAACTCTTCTTGTAGCGTTAATGACGGCTGATGTCTGGATGCTGAATCGCGATCTTATCGAGGAATAATGTAATTATCATGTTGCTCGGGGCCTTCGATTTAATGATGAAGCACCTTCGTTTTACTCTCTCCTAATTGTCCGACGGTCTTCATTCGTTGTTTCGTCGATTCAGCGTTGTATGTACTTTATTTGAAACTCTCGTAATTAACGTTTCTGCCGAGTCACAGGGAGAGATTGCGTCGCATGCGACGCTGCGTTTATCGGACGTCGCACGGCTTCGTGAATTCGCATATTCTGATACATCGTTGTGTATTTGTTACAGTGTTATCAGCCTCGCGGCGCGCCGTGATCTCGATTGAAGAATATGTTAACTCTTTTATAGCACGACTTCATATTTGCGATCCAATTAAGACTCTTAACACGTTCGTTACCATCACATACACGTCATGGCCATGATTTTATGTTTCGTGGAAAGAAAAGCAAATTGATTTTGTGCATGTTGTTACTTATAATTATATCGAGTGGCACGACGCTGATGGATTTACGATTTTCAAGGAAGAATATTTTTCTCATATTTTATAAAAAATATCCTTTCTAAAAGGATATGTTGCCTTTAATTGCCATTGTCATAAAGATAAAAAGTGTGTGCATCAGTTGCAAGACACAGGAGCTAAATATATATTTTTCACAAACAATTTTAATGCAGTGAAAATAATATACGAAAATCTATTAATATCTTAATATATTAATACATTAAAATTTTTAATACTCTTAAAATGTTTTAATCTTTTCACTATTTTAAATTGCACCTACTCATTTCTGTCATAAATGTATGAAATTCGGAGGTCTAGTCATAACATTACAAAAAGTTTTACAGAACAATGTTGAAGAACTGTCAGAACTTTATGAAAACGATCAGCACGTCAGGTTTTAAGATTTCGGTATCAGGCGATGTTTATGATCTGTGATCTTCGTTTATATCGATCCTCGATGCTTAGGGATCCTGTCAAAGGGTAATCTAATGCACGAACGACTTGTTATCACCAACATGCAAGGAATCGATGCAGGCTTTAATTATGTGTATTAGTGCCATCATTATTCTCGTCATTATGGTGTACATAACGTTCGAACATGTTGTACCATCTTCGCGGAAGATCGTCATTAATATACCACTAACCAGGCTGCCTTGTACCAGCGTACATTTTCAACAATGCTTTCGATAAATCAATCGGCTTGAAATACGAGATTTAATTGTGGAATCGACCCATGAAATGACCTCGCGACCAGGAAACAGATTCCTGGACAGGTTTGATTAAACGGTTTCAATTGGTTTTACAGAATCTCTCCATATGTTAATCAACACTGCACAAAATACAGTGTTTTAGATAATTTATCACTAAATTTGCGATCAACGTGGATAACATATTTTGGACAATTTATTATTGAATTTTCGAGTGACTTGGATAATTTCATTTGCATAATATATTATTAAAATTGTGACTGACTTCTATCATTTATATGAGAATGTTGAATATTATAAAACATTTTATACAAAGCTTACATCAAACGAATTTTCTCAATGGTGAATTAATTGCAATTTATTTTTAGTTTATGCAGCATTTTCAGCACTCGTACGATTTTGTGAAATATTTTGTGAAATCGACGTACTAGTAACATTATTAATGGTATTGTTGCTGATTCATGATTACCAGAATGATTAATAAAGGAAGAAAAGTAAATAGCTATTATATCTATTATAACTTGAATGTCATGCAATTAAGCAATCTCAGGATTTTCTCTTTGTTTTAAGGTAGTTGTTCCACGCAATAGCGTTTTCAATGACTCTTTATTATTTCGTGAACAGAAATCGAAGAGAATACATAATACTTATATTATTAACATGATAACAAAAATGAGAATTAAAGTCAATTTTAGTAAATATTATTTCTGGAAAAAATTATTTTGTGGAATAGAATGTTTCTTTTCAGCCATAAAATTTATATAATGCTACTGAAAATTTGTAGGAGTAATTTGGTTCCTTAATTATTAATTGGCTCATTTTCACCCTTGTATTTCTAGTTAAATTATTTTCTCTGAGCAAATCATTGTTAACAATAATAAAAATTACTTTCGGAAAGCGTGCACATTTTCACAAAACGATTACGTCGAAATTCTCGGTCCAATACGGGAACCTCGTCGCAATGGATCGAAATTAACGTGCCTCCGAGGGAATTAATGTCGCATTCTTTCCACGAACGAAACGAAAGCGAGCAAGGGACATTTTCTCCCGCATTAAGCCAACAAATGTCGCGTTCGCAGTGACAGCTCTCGCTTTCGTTTATTCTTACAATTCCACTGAAGAGGAGAAGGGTACACGGTACGAAGACAAAGCAATTTTGCCTGATATACGTCCGAGAAATCGAGGTACACTTCTTCGGTTGCACAATCGAAAGCAATTGTTCCAATACGGTACATAATTGCCGGTTGAGTATTCCCTTAATTAATTTCTCATTCGACTTCTCTGTGCGATCTCACGTTTCCTAGCAGAGGTCAAACTTCGAAGTAGACTGTAGACTTTATGAATATGAAGCATACGCGATTGCTATCGTGCTTGGCCTAGTAAGACTTCGATAAAGTTCAGGAAAGTTGTTGATTCAAATCTCGGTGGAACTCTTAATTAGGTGAACGACTTTCCGGGACACATTTAGATCTTTCGAGATTTCTTCACCGGAATTAAGCATGGTTGCAGAATGTTGCATAAAAATTTTAAATATTGACCTCTCGTTTTTTTAAATTTATTAAACAATAACTAAAATCAGTAGCGGAATCGCGACATTTCAGGGTTAACGCGGAAACATCTCCGGGGTCAAGAGTGACCGGTGACAATTTGTTGAAATAACAATTTTTACTTTGTTCTATATTGCATCGTATAATGTACATCTTTTCCCTCAGAGTTTTCACATTATTATAAATATTGTAACAAGCGCGGGACGTGTTAAGATTTAATATTGGGTCGCGCAGGATGTCAACGCTGCAAAATGGCGTCGCGTCGTTCCCGTGTTAACACGGAAAAATCATCGGGGTCAAGAGTGACCCGCGATCACCGTGGCAGGGTTAATTACACTATGGTCCCCGACATACAAGCCTCAACCCCCGCGGCGTTCCTCCCTTTCGTCTCGTGGTCCGCACGCGCAGGGTTGCGCGCCGTGTCGCTCGGAGCCGAAGTTGTAAATTCGCCCGCGGTTCGGTTGCGTGCCCTTTATAGGCAAGGCTCTTAAGGGGCCACGTCCAAGTTTTAAGGTCCGTGGGACCGGTGGATCGCGGACATGATTGCATTTGCATTATACACGCCGCGGCGCGCACGCAGATTTATCTGCCCCTGGGGTTTATTTATCTGGAGTTATGGCAAACACTGACCGGCCCGAAGCCGACCAATAACGTATGGTAATGGAGGGGTCCGATTGACTTTTTTACCCTGCCCCTCCACCCTTACACTTTATCTCTAGCTCGCCATCTTTCTCTTTCCGTCTGGCCGGACTCTGTTGCTCTTCACAACTCTTCTCTCTTGCTCTCTTGAGTTTGCTCTCGCTGCCCTCCCCTGGGATCTCTCTCTCTCTCTCTCTCTCTCTCTCTCTCTCTCTCTCTCTCTCTACCAGCACGTCTATCATTCATTTTCTCTTTGCCCGCCTCGTTTCTCCCTTTCTTCGTCTAATTCCGCGCGAGCTTGTCGTCCCTCTTTCCTTCTATTCATATCTACCGCGCGAGACCGTCCTTCTCCTTTTATTGGGCCCGCGGCCTATCATAACACGAACGATCGGTGAACCTACGACCCTTCGTATCCTCCTACCTCGCCCTTTCCTACAGGCTTTTTTTTGTTTCGACCCGACGTCCCCACCCCGGACATTCAGCTTTTCCTGTTTCTTCTTCTTCTTCTTCTTCTTCGTCTTCTTCTTCTTCCTCTTCTTCATCGGCACGTTTCCTGCAAGCCGCCATCGCGACTGCATCGTTTAGCGCATTCTCCGGGACTGAGCAATCGTTTCGTAGCGATTTGATATTTCTGCGAATTTATGAGTTCGTTAAAAAACTTATAGCAACATAAATCAGCTGTTTTTTTTCCCCCCCCCCCCCCCCATTGATGGTTTCAATGTATCAGAAATGAACACTTCATTAATATTTATAATCCGGGGATCTTTCAGCTGGTCTGCGTACCTTGTGTACACGTAGTTCGGTGGGTGGATATTGCAAATGTTTATACGTTATAAGCGGTCGGTTAACCGTTGTAGAAATTGTTGATGAACGCGTGCTTATGGCATTGCGTCTTTGCTATTATCGTGAGGAATTTTCTAGTATGCGACATTATTTTTTTTTTCGGCCTAGTATTTGTAAAATAGCTATTAAACTTATTATTTGTAAACGCTATTAATGTAATAGGTTTATAATTGTTTTTGGATCGATGTAGAATGTAGGTAAACGCCTCCACAGAGATTTGATCAAATACACAGTAGAATAGGACGTTGCGTGTCAGACAGAATGATTATGTTTTGCGTCGCGTGTAGAGCCAATTGTAATTAGAATA
Source organism: Halictus quadricinctus (assembly GCA_028454245.1). Taxonomy (NCBI): domain Eukaryota; kingdom Metazoa; phylum Arthropoda; class Insecta; order Hymenoptera; family Halictidae; genus Halictus; species Halictus quadricinctus. The sequence continues at coordinate 1,852,723 of CM052112.1, forward strand.
AACACACTAATGAACAGTTTTGATTAAGATGATACAGCTTTCTTTCAATGTGACGATTAACAATAAATTGTCTTCTTTTATAATAATAATTTTTACATTATATCATAAAATATCTCTATTTAAAATTTCGAATTTAGAAATTCGGGAAACCGTATTTTAATCTTTAAATACTATAAATTCATTTATCTTTAAAAATTATAATAATAACTTTATACCGTCCTACCTCTGAAGAAAAAATATATATATATTCTTGAAATGAAATATTACTTTTGAATATTATTTTAAAAAATGACAGTATCAAATAAAATGTTTAATTTTCAAAGTTTTGTACATATTTTAAAATAAACAGGACTATTTACTGTTTATTGTTTTGAATAGTATTTTTGCCAGTTCTGTTTATCCATGAGCGTAAAATGCACCCGTAAAGTTAAACCAAGCTGTTTAGATGCACTCTCTGTGTCGATTTCTCCTTCGGTATGGAAGCGATGGGCACCGTTGGGCCCGAAGAGAAGTATATGGTAAAAGGTGTCTCTGGAACAAGGTGACAGCGACGCGTCAGCGTATTTGAGGAGCTACAAGCAATATCAGGCTGCTCGTACAGCACCGCTAATGACACAGCTGCCCTTTTCGCGAGCGAATCACCCATTTCGCGAGTAATAAAGCCCACGCCGTGTCACCGCGTTAACTGCCGTCGTGTCATAAGGCGCGTGTGACATTTTAGACCGGACGAGAAAAATATCGCTCGATTTTATAATAGGCCCTCGAACAGAAACTCCATTTACCACGAACGAATTGCATCGACAGTTTTCTTAACGACTTTGCGAACGGTTTCCACTCAAATAAATTATCCTGTGCGAAGTGGACATCTGATTTATCGTTAACAGAGATTAAATCGCTGTTCCTCGCTAATAAAGATGTAGATACTGCATGATTATTATTTCACAGATTTCTAGAAAATAATATTTATGACTTGGTGTTCCGTACGTTGTTGAACATTAATGTTGTTCAAATCCGACAAATTGGAATATGTACGTTTTTGTAACCAAGTTATGAAATATACTAGCGGTTGAACAATATTGCATATAATTAATTAGTTTGCGTTATGCTTTTGTGTTGTACTAATAATAAAATAAAAATTATACAGGCACCTAAAACAGGTCACCTGAATAGCTCGGTTGTTATTGGTGTTCTAAAAAATATCGTAAAGGACATATGAAGGTCAACTCCGTGTTTTAAATTTCGTGATTTAAGACCGGATCAATACCAAGACGGATCTTAAGTCTGTGTCTGAAGGCTGTGAGTGGAAATTATTAATTAAGAAGTCACGTGACTACCCCGGGCCCTTAACAGTTATGGTCCCTGGTGGTGTTCGTTGTCAGAGCGTTGCGCGTCGGTCTCCTTTAGCCTAGAAATCAGCAGATAGCCAATCTAAGTAAGACCGGGATCGTTGGAATTCCGGATTATCGGGGGACATAGAATCGGGGAACGCAAAGTTCGATCGATGGCTCGACGGACAGCAAGTCGCGTTCGCCGGCGAACGAAGGCTTGTCTATTAAAATCTGGCGAAGTTCGATCTACCGTGAACCGGCGCGGCGCGGAGCGGAGCGGAGCGGAGCGGAGCGGAGCGGAGCGGCGGCGATACCGATTGGACAGTTAATATCTCACTCCGGTAGCCGCGGCGGCGTTCGCATGTCCCGCGGTTTGCCGCGCGAGGGATTCGAAAGGCGGCTTTATATATTCATTTCTCGCGAGACTCGCGTGATGTATGAACGTATGTGGGAGCGGGTTGTTACGTCACCCCTTTTGCCGATCGAGCGCAACCGTGCAGCTGTGCCGTTTCTCGGCACAACCGCGATACCGCATCGGACACGAAGAGAAGCCTTTACACGCGGATTCGTGTAAAATTGATACAGCTGAGATTGCGACCCCTCGACGGACACCGGTGTTGAAACACTCGAGATCTACCTGGCGCTTGAACCAATCGCTTTTCGCAGACAACATTCGGCCTCTGTTCGACTATACAGTCATTAGCGGAATCAGCTGCAGGCCGAATTTTTGATGTTACAGATGTTACCATAATCTGTTGGTGATCGAGACTTTCGGACATTTCCCCTAGGTATCATCAAATTCTGAAGCACACACAAATGAAAGTGCAACATGCACCTTTTGTCGGAGTCAGTGCAAAGCGTCGTCCCTGAAGAATTAATAGTAATTATAGGCTGCGGATCTTTGTGCATTTATGGCTTCTGAAAATTTTCAAAAAATGCTAGAATATAACAGTTGACATAATTTAGCACAATTTTCTTAAAATTCATCTAGGAAAATTGCAAGTTGCATAAACATCCACGATCTAATAATTAATAGGCTACATTTATTGTAAAAACGAGTTCAATGTCATAGTCCCAGTTTATCAAAATTATTAAAGGAAGAGAGAAATTTCTGTTCCGCCTCTGCCTGTGACTCTGCATGTGACTTTCGCACATTAAATTTTGTATCGTAGATATTTTATTGCGAGCAAACTGAATATTTATTCACTTGTACCAACGTCTTTTAGTATAACTGAGAATTAACTCACAAATATGAATTTATGCTTCTGCACTGAATACTCAAAGAGTCGATTGCATGGGTCATTTAATCGATTTATATTCATAGCTATTCGCGATGTTCAGGTTCATCACAATCGGGACCAGAGTGAAGATTATTTCCTGGTTAATGGGTTTCCGGTACGCGGGATTTTAAATTTGAATTGCTATTAACGCGCGAGTGTTTGCTTAACGAGATCGAGAGCCAAGATTGACAGCGATGTCAGGCGTTCTGGTTTAACGATTTTTCGTTCCGAGGCAGAATTGCAAACGATCTCGTTATTCAGCGAGCACGCGTGTTGGCGTACGCACGATGGCATAAACGACTTTTACGATCGTGAAATTTATATTGCTGCCAGGATGAAATTTTACGAGTTCTCACAGTGTGTGTCTTACAAATTGCTTTCCCCTCCGGGTTATACCAACGATCGTACTTTGTGATTTCGATTTACAAGTAATGCTGGTTTATTATTAATTAACTATAATTGGTTTCATATCGCGCAGATTTCGTGAATACACGTAAGTGATATCGAATAGAAAAGATTTTCTTCTTTTCAATTCTGTGTTTGGTGTTGCATTTATCCAATATGTCCTTTAAATCTTTCAAACTAGAAAGAATGAAATGAAATAAAGTATACTAAAATACGTTCACGTGTCACAAAAACATGTCAAATCGCCGCGAATAATGAACAAGCGTTAAAGAAGACATTAAACTGAGCCCTTCGAGCATCGTCTAAACAATCTCTGTGGTAACATCTATTCGTATGATATTCACGTTGAACGCGCGGCAGTTTTCGTACCGAACAGTTAAACGATGGGATGCTAATAATTTAGCAATCAGTTTGGTTAATGACTAGCAAGAGTCGAAGCTAAATGACGGGCAAACGGCGCATTAAGCCGGTTACGCAACTCGGCGAAACAACTGCATCTTATGGCAATAAGGTGTTCTCTGGTCAAGATCAGGTCAGGAAAAAATCGGAGGGGCGTGCTAATATCAGCGCAAGGAGCCATTACGCAGGCATACGGTCGTTCAACACGCGAGGGATCCTACCTAGCGTCAGCGAAAAGGCTACCACCGTCCCGCAAACAGGCATTCAACTTTCTCTCGTGCGAGTTGTCATTAATTCGTCGCCCGAATCGTTTATCGCGGAGCCGCTTCGTGTCCCCCCTCGTCGATGTTATCGCGACTCGATCGCCGCAAGGTGAACCGCCGTGAGAAAAATCATCGGCAAATGATTTTTCAACCTTCTGCGCCGCGTCTCCCAGAAATGGGAGACGGAATTATTTGTCTTTTGTGAAAGAGTTTTTCACCCCCTGCCACCAAACTTTTGACACCCGTTACACGTTACATTCTACTTGTTTTGATGTGCCCAAAAGTCATAATCGTATTCAACACCTCGAAATGATTGAAATTACATATACACTGATTTCTCTACATATGTCGCCAAGCCCTGGATGATAAACGTCGCGGAATTATCCCCACTACCGCCACGAAGCTCGAGAGGCCTCGGACGCCGAGGAGTGTAAACATAACACGGCTCGGGTATGTCTCCTGCACGATACACGACGCTGGCAAGACCCGTGTTGTTGACATATATCGAGAATTCGCTATAGTAGGTGCCAAAAGATTGGGTACCAACGAAATTATTAGATGACGTTGCAGGGGGTGACTTGTTTTGGTTCGCAATTAAAAAATTGCAGGTGAATGATTCATTAATCCAATGCTTAGAATTTTCAATTGATTGAGGAAGCATTTGATGAGAATATTACATCCGCAGATACTAGTGAAAATTAGTATAAACAGTTTAGAAAAGGAAATTCTGAATTTTCTGATTCCCTTGAAGAAGGACCCTACTGAATGAACAAACGAGGTTGCAAAACAGTCGGAGACAAGCAAAGAATTTGTCAACCACTTGAAACAGTTGGACAAGATGGAGAAATTTGTTTCAGAAAAAATAAATACGCATAACCATCCGAGCGATCTAATGGAAACACGTAGCCGGGTAGAACGGGCGTGGATGCCTATCCCCGGCATTGAAGTCTCCACACACGCGACCAGCAGCCTCTCTGCTAGCTGGAACTGGTCAGGTCCCATCGTCCCCGTTCGCCGTGGCCCATTATTCAAACACCCGGAAGACCGAATGCGCGCATTGTTCGAGGTGGTCAGCCACGCCTGCCCGGCCCAGGACATCCGGGCTATCACCGAAAGAACAACACGAAAGAAGAGGAGAAAGGACACACACCGTAGCGTTTCTTCTGGTGGCGAACAGCGTGTAACACGTGGCAGTATCTTGTATCGGGACCGCGATCCCCCGCTGGTAGCACGGTGTTCTACTCTATCCGCGGTGCTGCCATTCGCCTTCTCTCCGGGCCGCGGATGCCAGTGGCGGTTTCGAGGGGGACACCAGGGCACCATCGTTCTCCCCCCCCCCCCCACACAACACCCCTTCCCCCCTTCCCCCCCCCCCGGCCCCCATAACCCCTTGCCACCGCCCAGATCTGCTGGCATACCTACAAGAGTAGATTTCCTGCAGATAACTGCCAACCGCACGGAGGTCCGCCGGTGGCCATAGGTGCACTCTCCCCTCGGTTTCCTGCGTGTGTGAGACCCACGGTTATGGCTGTATAATATAGCCCCTCTACCCCTATCTCTCTCTCTCTCTCTCTCTCTCTCTACCTCTTTCTCTTTCTATCTATCCTACTCCTGCTCGCTCTCTGTCTTGCTGCCATTCTTTCTTTCTTTCTTTCGCTCGCACGTTGTGACTGGCCGTGCGCGCCAACTTGCGCGCTCCGAGCTGGCTCTGGTACCCGGGTTCACCAGAGGTCATTGCAAGGTTGCCTTTCGAAGAGACCGCCTCGAAGAGGCGAGGCTCTCCTCCGGGCGACCACTTTCCCCGTTTGATCACCCTGCTATGCTCTTTCGAGTGTTGCCGTTGCCGGTGCAACGAGGGAGCCTCGAGGTTGAAGGTGAAGCCGGGGAGAGGTCGATGTGCTTCGAGGTCGGCAGTTTTTTACCCGCTTAGGACGACCGTGATCACTGTGTGGGTGGATATCACGAAAGGGGTGCACGGGGAAACCAGCACCGTTCTTAGACACGGTTTGCGGATTTCGTTTAGGGGGCAGCTCCTCAAGTATTGGGTCAAGTATTCGGTAAATTATGTTATCGTAAGTTTTGGAATAAAATAGAAGGAACAGTTAGAACAGCAAAGGGTTGAGTACCGAATGCAATAAAAATGATTCTTAGAGTCTGCTAATGATGATAGTGTGAAGAGAACAGCTTGTGGGTGTTTTGCAATATCGTGAATTATTTTAATATTTGTTGTAACAGGCATATAGGAGTTCAATTGAATTATCTGATGTTGCAGCACGTTTTAGCACAGCGAACTCTATGAAGTACCGAAAACAATAAAAACAGCAAGGTTTTACGTCGGTTGAAGACTATTACGGAGTAGCATGTATGTTTCACAACACGGCGCGGCGGATTGTTTCAATGTTTGTCGAAGCAAAGCAAACGTTAAAACAATCCGCGGTACCGCTTTTCCTTTCACGGGAGCGTTCTCCGCGGCAAAAATTCCGATCGAATCGATTTCCTCACTGCCGCCCGCGGCTATCATTTCCTTCGATCAGCGACCGACTTTCCTCAACGCTTTTCGTCGCCGAGCGCACGCACAGACTCCTAGCTGGCTGACCCTGAACTTTATAGGCTAATTTAAATTCTCGAACGGTGCTCTGTAGGCGCGTTCAGATCTTTAGTACTGACCTCGGCCGTCTTACTTCCGGTGAACACCGTTCGTGGATCCAGTCCGCTACCAAAATACGTTCGCTGTCATCCGCTTCGAAAAATATCGTTCTATAAATAGACACGTTGAATAGTGTCACGGTAACCGAAAATTCTCTCCAATTTTTATTCGGAAACACCAGACGACTTGCTCTACCAAATGAAATTGATCATTTCAAACGTCCCATATTTAACATGTTTTCACATAAATAAATTAAATTAGCCAATTAAAATTAGCCAATTAGCCAATTTGAATTAGCCACTAGACTGCGAATTTTATGCATTTATAACAGAAATGAAAAGATAAAATACAAAAGACATTAGAAGAATTTAAGAACATTGTTACGTTATTTTCGACATATTAAAATAGACTACCATTTTTATTTATATTCTTTAGAATCTACTTTTTATGGAAATACATATGGGGAGTAATAATTACGTTAACGTAAATATTATTTCACGATGTGTTTAGGGTCGAAGATAGATAAAATTTTCTCAGCATAACTTTGCCTAAGCACTATGGTTTATTTTGCTCATCGATGTAGGATGCAATTAAAATTTAATGGATTGTGATAATCAATTCGTTAGGAATTGCTAATATAATGTCCCATGGGTAAAATAAAAATTTTAATGTTTTATTAATTGCTAGTCTTACTTGAAGCTTCTATATTTTTATTGAGCTCCTGCCTGATTTAATGGCATTACTAACTACGTGTACTATAATTATTACTTTAATGTATACAATAATAACACATCGCAAGTAAAAGTTTAAAAAGTTTCTTTATAGCAGGATTTTCAGAACTTCGATTTTAAATAACGTTTATATTAATATATTAAATAATAATACATTAGAAATAATAGTTTAAGTATTTTCAGAATATCAGCTTTAAATAATTATTATATTAGGCAATAGCATATTAAAAATGAATATCAAGAAAATGTATGTATAGCAGACAGTGAAGTCTCAATTAGGCAACTGCTAATACCAATGATTATTAATGGGAACCTATTAAAGTTGGTCCCATCGCTAACACGAAAATCCAAATGATCAATGTCCAAGCTGCTACACAATTTCGCTTCGGGCATGATCCACTTATGGTCAATTTAATGTCGCGAGGACACATTTTTCATTCCTATTATGGAAGTTGTCAGAGTTCCGTACCCACTTTCGGAGACAAATTAACGAGCTGATGTCTTATTTCGGGAATCGAAACCTCCTATATTTCATCTGCATGAAAACGAAAATGTTTCCTCGCGTTCTCGATGTCGGCGCCGCGTTTAGAAATCCACGACCCTATCGACAGTGTACAGTTAAAACGGTACAACTGGCGGTGTATAAATTATTGGCGCGATTTATTATTCAAGAATTTGTGATTGGTCGTTGATAAAGTGGGAAACGCTAAGGGACTGTCTCGCTACTTCGTGTTCCTGCAGATACAACGATGATTGCATCAACGTTGAAGTTTCTTCACGAGAGCCTTATCAACTGGCACGACTACTTGATTTTACACGGGGGAAGGAAGAATTAAAATGTTTGAAATATGTCCAGAGCGCATAGTGCTGCGAAACCAGTCAAGATTATGGTACCACAGATTATTTACTTCGAATATTCTCAAACGTTTATTAAATATTAATAATAATAATATTGATTATATAAATTGCATTTAAATGTTATCATATATATTTTATTATATACACTTTTTCATTGTTAATACAAATCTTCGTATTTGATTCGCAAAAATAAATAAACTGGGCGAAAAGCAGTATTAAATACAGCATAAACTGCATTTTGAATATAGAATTTTGAGATACATATAAAATGCTATTTCTCAAAAAAAAAAGAATCATTTATTTCAACAATATTCTGCAAATTAAAGTGAAGGCTTAAATTCAACTACACAAGTACATCTAACCTAACATTTGTTAAAACAGGATAAAAACCTCAATCGTAAGCTTCCACCGGCCATTGTCGTGTCATCTACGGATTCTTTTCCTCGGCTTTCATTAATTACTAACTAAGATTTAGTATCCCCGCGGTTCAAAGGATTGTGTGCACACACCTACGCATCAGGGTGAAGGGATCAATTCATTAATCACGATCAATGCAAGTGTACTCGCCGCTAAATAAATAGTATTGTCAGAGAGGGAGTATTTTTGCCTATCTACAATGTTTATCAAATTTCTCCGTGACTACATACTATATATTATTTGCTGTCGAATTCGTGAATCATGATCGATGAGCAAATCTCGTGTCGATGGCGTCAGAGGGGTCAGATCTAAATTCATTTAAGCTAGAAACATAGACAATATTTTATTAAGACGTTTTTCTTCCATTAGGATTAGGAGCATATGTTCACCGCGTTTTTCAGTCGCTTTCTAACGCAAAGATTGATTAGGTATGCTGTGTACCTTCGAGCTTCATTGCTTGTCAACGTACGTGCAGAAAGTCATTTCTCAAATTATAATTTCATTTTTGATGAACCTTTAATGAGCATTCTTAGCTTCACAAGTTGTTAGTGCTAAATATGTGTATTATATGCTGTTATTATTCATCGTTAATATTAATAACTCGATTGATGGGTCGAATTAAATAAAATGGTACTGTTATTATTAAACTACTAGAGTTATTGTACATATTAATAATCAAGGCAAAATGTAATAGAATAAATAAATACAGTTTCACGATTCTTAATCACTTTTTATCTCAAACACATTGAATTTGTACTACTAAAAAGTTACAATAATGTCCCACTAACTTGCAAAATAATTCTACCAAAAAAAAAAAAAAAAAAACATAAATCAATGCTTTATCTTGAATACATTTTTCCATTCGACTCGAAGAATGCTTCAGCTTAGTCATTAATATTAATGGTTCTAGTGGTTAAATTAAAATTGATTGTTTGTCAGATGGTTTCCGTATGTAGAATCATCGATCAGGATTCGAGAAACAATGATCCCGCTGACTCCGCGATGGCCGTCACGGGCTCGAAACCCCGTAGCCTTCGGAATCATTCAGCGATTAAATCGGAAATCGCGATATTACGGATTTAATCGGCGTCATCCTCTGATCGATGACGACGTGTCCGAAGCTAGTTCGGTCGAGGGATCCTTCGTGTTGTGTCCATGTCAGAATGTTCATGTGTTATTGATCATCGTGTAACAGAAAACAGCATTAACTTTGCCCGGGCTCTCTCTCTGTGTACCTCTTGGCGAAAACACGTGGCGCGGCGGGTTTGAGCCGCGGCCGCTCCGCATATAAAACAGGACTTCTCAATCTATCTTGCCGGGTTCCCACATTCGCGACGCATTCAAATAACGTGTTATCGATCGATATGGTTCCCATGATAAAGCCGCGCCTCTCGGAGGCTCATGAACGCGATATTCTGCGATGTTAAAAAACAGCTTTGTCCTGATTTTCTGCCACAGATAGCCTGCCCGTGCGAGGTCACTGGTTAATTAGCCGTTCAAGGCCGTTCCTTTGTTATCTGCACACTGCGGTCGGATGTCGGCCTGTCAAAAGTTTACTGGTGTCCAGTGATTGCCATTCGGGAAATGTTTTACTTCGTGAAATAATAAAAACTCCCATGAAAACCGTGGCACGTTAAATATGTGGCAAGTGTAGCGAAAAGTAAAAAAAGAAACAAAACGTAGATTGAAAACGATGATTGCTAGCCACTCGAGTACAGATTTCAATTGATTAATACTCATCCTACCACGGTCAAAATAACCGGTTTTTTATTTCACAATTATTGAAATTATAGAAACGATTTCATAGGAAATGACTGAATTGTCTTCTTTAATTAAGCAAATATTATAATGTTCACCGTGCAAAGTTTAACTAAATTCAATCTTCTCCCTTCTATAAGACGTTTCACTTTTATGTGCTTGGGAAATCGTAAGCTTATTTTTCAAGTTAAAAGATTCAAAAATTTCCTGAACCACCTGATTTATTAAATTATGCTCAGTTCTGTATATTGTATAGTTTCTTGGCCAAAAATAGGAAGTAGCTAAATTAATTTTAATTGGTCGAAAATGATAGTACAATGTTCTTAAATTCTTGTAATGGTTCCAGAGTTTTGTACTTCACCCATTCATGTTTTCCCAGAAATGCATAAAATTCGCAGTTTGGAAAAAGAAATATGAATAGTTCCACTACTGTTTAACTCTCCGAGCAACTATCAATTTGTAAATGCAGGTTACGTATCTATAACATGAAATTTCTGCTATTTTTCGTTACAGAAGAGTTTCTAATAAAAGCGGAGAATATTCTAAAGCAAAAATTAGCTGCCCCCGGCTTGCAACGTTGGAATTATAGAGATCAAATTGTGCACGCGTTTTGCGCTTGCTACAGGAAAACGTTAGTGCTACGAATCGGACCGATTTATCGCCGCTGGTTTATCGCCAACCGCACTTTAATAACGAGTTATTACGAAGGGCTATGCCGCGGGAGAAACGAACATTTATCAAGGATTTAGCCAATAATAGAATGCACTGGTTCGTAGGCAATGCACGGGGGCGGCAATTTGTAAAATGTGTAGTAAACTATAACCACCCACGCGTCTCATTCTTCAGGGATCTCGCATGCGAGTTCAAAGGAAAATGAAAAACCATTTAAAAAATGGGTTCTTACTTCCGCCATCTATCATTTAATTAAATAATTAAAAAATAATTAATAATTTAATTTAAAATTAACTTTTTTCTTATTCAATAATAAATATAGAAACACCTTTGAATGCATTTATTAAATATTGTTTTCTTCCTTTGCGTTTTGGAGATATCGTAAAATTTCTCTATCGAATAATTAACACTCTAACTAACATTTTACTGTAATCAATGCGTACAACTGTGTTTTGTATAATCTTGTTTAAAAATCAAATTAAAAATTTCATTGCATGAAATCAAGGAAGCCTATAAATCCACATTAAAACTATTAAACCGAATCAGATCATTAACAAGTCGTAGAAAAATCGGACAAAAGTGAATGCGACATTAAAAACTCGGAAAACGTTCTGGTGTGAAGGGAATAAACGGAGTACTCAGTAAAAAGTGGGTATAAACCCAGAATCAAAAGTCGAAGATGAATATGAAAACTGAAAATCGTCTGCCCAAGCATCCTTGCAAGCATCTTCGCATTGCAAGCAGCCTCGGTAGATGGTATCTAAATTATTCGATCGAAAGACAGCGCGAGTATATGTCATCCGAGGTATCACGATCTCGTTATCGAGTCGACCTTTCGCCGATTTTTCGTTCACCCTTCGCCGGATACTTTCTCCGATTGTTCGATCGACCTGTGCCCCCCTCCCCCCTAACCCCCAAACAATTTATTCCGCTCACGTGGCGCGGCTTATCGATTTCTCGAAACGACTTCTGCGAGGCCGCAGATAGCCCGGAGTAATCCGAAATCTTGCCCCCGGGGACACGATCTAAGAGAGTATCGCAGGCAATTTTCTTCGTACTGTATCGTAATGGCGTCGTGGCGCCATTGGCAGCGGACACGATCGAGCCCGCAACCTCGTCGCTGATAACAGCCCCAGCTCGGTGGCAATTTAAATTCTGAAGCTGTCCCGTTTTTTGCTCCTCTTCGTTCGCAGATAAGCGACTCGGTTAAGATCTTCCTCTTTGCTCTGCTCGATCGAGCCCAATAAATACTAGCGAAATCGCTGCTGGTGGCGACGGTTGATAATGCCCTCGATTCCGTTCGAGCACCGCGAACCAATGTAACAGTAATTTATTGGCCCAAGATCATTTATAGATTCTTTAATTATATCGGATGCGAGGGAGCGTATCGAGGAATTCACTTGTTATTTTTGTACTGGGTTACACGCTTGTAATGTTTATCGGCGCTCGTTCACACGAACGCGGATTTCAATTTTGTATATGCAGAGTGAATTGAAATGATATCGGGTTAAACGAGATTGCAGTCAATTATTCGGGATGTTGGCGCGCTGTAAGTAATCACTGTAAATGTGGATTCAGGAGCGCTGTACATTTATGACGTATGTTCGAAATTCGAGAACGAGAATTATGGGAAAATTAATAGAAGAATTTCTTGATTTTAATGCAGTGTAATTCTTTGCAGAAAAATTGAAATCTGCGTGAACATTCGCAATCTCAAGTCCTACTACGTTCTTCTTTGGTTTATGTTTAACTGATTTTGTGCAGTTTCTTTGATTAACAGACGAAATCACGCGTATAAAAAATCTTAAAAAGTTCGATTCTTAAAATTTTCAAACTACACGCCAACTAGCGTGTAACTGTTCCAATTGCAACCATCCAAATTCTTTTATCAATTAACCGTCGCGCCGGTCCGAGGGGTCTAATTAAAATAATAAAAGAACGAGTCCGCCGTTCACGTGTTCGTACGTCAGCGTGATTTCCCGAGGTCAGAATTAAGACGTTTCATCAGACACCGAAATTGTCGGAAGATAGTAATCGTGGAAGTTATCGGAGATTATAGGAAACCAGTCTCTGAATGGTGGCCGAGGGAACGCGCGGTCTCAAGAATTCAGACTCGGCAGAAGCTCGGAAACACATCTCGCTAATTAAGAGCCAGCTATCACGGCGTGTCTTCCCCCTATCTCTCCCCCCCCCCTCCATCCCCACCCCTTTGGCAAACAGAGAATCAAAAGCGAACCCCTCGTTCTGCATTCCTATTTCTGCTCGGCGGGGACTTATCTGCGGCTTTCCGTGTTTCAAGGATCCCGGTGTGTTCGGTGGATCGCCGATTTGCTTTTATCTCGTCCCCGGAGGCTCTCGAAATTCGCCGGGAATAAAATCGTTCTGGGCTTGAACAAGAATATCGGGGGGCCCGCGGGATGTTTCTTTCCTCCTCGGTTCTTTTTTGCGTGTATCGTCTTGTTTTCATCGGGAGAGAGCTCTTCTCCGAGCGCAGAGACATAAAGAGACCGGTAGCGTCGTGACAGTGAGCGTGGCTTCATTACGGGGGAACCTGTTAGTTATGCTAATATCGGCTTGCAAACCGTTCATTATTGTTGATGAGCAATTAATACGCCTGCCTGCCTCCTGGCCGGCAGTGCTAATGCACTCTGAATGTCTCTCAATTACATGGCGACACGACCGTGGCCCGGCCAGCCCGGCCATCATCGCCGATGCACTCCCCCCACCCCTCTTCCGTTCTTCTTGTCCAGGGCAAATTTATACTGAAACCATGCTGAAATCCCCCCCCCCCCATCGAATTATCAAATTTATTCCGTTGCGTTCGACGGGCCTTTACCGTTCGCCGACCTACATTGATTATCGAAGCGCACCTTCGCGGGATATCAAAATTAAAGAACAACCATACGTTTAAATTCTCCCAAAGGTGTCTCATTTTTCTCTCCCTTTCTCTCTCTATATATATACATTGATGTGCTCTTCTCCTACGTATGGCGCAACACATAAATATTACAATATGTTTATACAAGCATCCATAGAAAGAAACAAACAATAATTAAGTAATATATGTATAATTTCCTGTCTGGAATAAGATTAAAAATAGTATTCTGAACTTCTGAAGATCAATATTGACTCCAGGTATACACGTTTCGCAGAGTACCGAATTTTTGTGTAAATAACGCTCAGCTGACGTCCATCTCGATGCAATCTCGCGTCGCTTCATGCAAATTCGTCGGTTTAAAAAATGAATCTGGTATCTGTAGCTTATTAATAGGCTCCTGGCAGCAAGTGAAGTTCGAGTAACTATCGAGTAGGACAAGATTACGACAGTATGCGAAGTTCCCTCGTGAAACGACGACAGTTCACGGCTTCCTCCGCGACACGATTCAACGGCTATCTAAATAACTTCGTATCTCCTCGGGCTTAATTCATGGTTATCCGAGTTGTCCAACTCTAATTACTCTAAGCTCGATATCGTTTCGAACGGTAGAGCAAAATGATAATTAAAACGCGAGCAAATATGGTCGGTAACGAGCTCGCTGCGAGCCCCGTGGCTCGGGGCCACCAGCTCAAAATAATACAAAACGAGGCCGAAGGAATCAGAGATAACAGTGTTTTAACGAACCCCGACGCAACGAGGGTAAAACTCGACGCGGAAAATAGAAGCTCGGCCTGGGTAATAAACTGGGCGTGGCCCTCTGAAGGATTGCGTCTCAGGGACTGATGAGCGCAAGCAGGATGGTACACGAAGACGTGTGAACGGGACTTAATCCTTTGCACTTTGAGCCCCGATCGTGGACGGCTACTGTAACCGCGAATCTCTGTGACATGGAAATAATTTAATTTCTTTATGCATTCATAGCGCATGCAAATTTATAATGTATAAAGCAGTGTGTTCATTCACAGCATTATTACATTACATGCTACTTTCAAGAGACACGAGCCAAATAGAAATTGGTTCTGAATTTTTCAAGTCACTACAATTTTTGAAGATAATGGAGCTATTTCTGGTAATTTTGAGGCCCTCAGACAAGAGATGATCTACAAAATGCATATTTTAAATTTTCATTACAGGCTCAAATAAAAAAGTTTTGGAAAGTGTCTCTTTTATTTGCTCCTATAATTCCTAGCAATTGCAATTTTTTCAAAATCATTTTTGCACGTCATTCGGCAAACGAATTCTCCGAATTGCTCAAAAAATGTCAGGTCGTTTATAGTTTCGTGAGCCTGTGTAGGTGTGCAGACAAGGATTCGACAAGGAGAGGAGGAAGGTGGAAATTTTTAATGTAGCATACAGAAATTCGTTCTGGATCCATTTTTAGAGCTACTGTTTGTCGGAGACTAGATGAAGAGACTAGATGCGGAGTCGAAGAAGCAACGAAAGAAGGGAAACGAGAAGAATCGGTGGAAAAAGAATTCGGAAAGTCGAAGAGAAAGGCATAAACTCTCTTTCTTTCTACTAGTATCAAGAAAATATGCACCAAATAAGTTGTGGATTGATTTTTGAAGAGATAGAGCTATCCGCGGCGACCTCGAAGAGATTCTCTGGTAGGAGATGAAGACGCCGTGGAGTCGGAGAAGTAGCGAAAGAAGAGAGATGAGATAGGGGAACCGGTGAAAGAGGGGTGCCAGAAGGAGAGGAGAAAGGTGGAGACGGAAGTGCAGTGGGAGACAGAGCGTAGCGGGAAGCAGTGGGGCGATGTTGATCTGGTTAGGCTGGTGGGCAGCGGTCGTCGGAACGCTGCGGTCGACGTCTATGTCGGTGTGTGCCGGTTGCCGGTCGTCCGCGAGAGAGACGCGCGACGACCTCCACAGGGCGTGGCAGGTCACCGGTTCTTGTTCGCTGTTGCACAGTGGCGTAGCCACCGATCAGATTTACCGTACGCGAACAACAGGAATTCCTTGCCCGATTCGATCGGCAGGCCTGATCGGCCGACGATACACCTCGAAACGTTAAACAGAGACGTTACGTTAATTATTCGCGAATGGGATAGCGGTTTTGGAACGATGGTGCAGTATGACTGATAGTTTTATGGAGAGAATTCTGTGTGAATTCCTCTATCGCGTGACGATGAACGATTATTCAACGTTTTAGCATAAAATATTCTGCTTGTGGACGGCTGTAACAAATTTGGATTTTTGGCGGTGATAGATTAACACATAATTAGACCATGAATCTTAAATTTTCTGTATCGATTGCTTGAAATGGTGGTCAAATAGAAGGTTGTTTCTTTCTTTGATAATTTTGGAAAGTTGAAAATAATATAATATACTTTTAATTTTTTTTTTTTAATATTTATACTGTTGTAAATTGCTCATTCTTGTCATAAATGCGTAAAATGCCCTGTCTACTCATAACGCTATTTAAATTTATTTAATCTTCTAAATGGTTTTGGAAACATATTAATTCAGGATGAAAATTGTGAAAATAAAGGAGTTAGTAATTATAAAAAGGAACTGTGAGACTTTCTGTCGAACTGTTTAAATATTAATAAAGGTCGAGGAATGTAAAGTTTCCTGCAGTGAGTTACACGCGAGATAAAGGTCGCGATTAACAAAAGGTGGAAGGTGACCGGAATTTCTGATACCTGTTCGACACAAATTCCGGGCGTCGGTCGAGTCTAGCACGGAGCATCGACACATAAAGAAATTCTGTGCAAAGTTACTGTTTCTCTACGCTCGTGGAATTTTAAATGTAAATTCGAAGGTTCGTTCTCGTGTTACAGCAACAAACTGTAGGAAATTATTACTGTAATAAAGGAAATAAGTTATTTAAGGCATTTTCATCAAAGAAGGTGGCGGAATTTCAAGATTCAAATGATCATATAATTGAATTATTCAAAGAGTAGAGATTTCCAGAATTCAAAGATTTAAAAAATCCGAAGATTCAGAGATTCAAAGATTCAAAAATACAATGATTCAAAGATTCCCAAATTCAGAGGTTCAAAAATTCAACGATTCAAAGATTCAGAGATTCAAAGATTAAAAGATTCAAAAATTGAAAGATTCAAGGATTCAAAGATTAAATGATGTGAAAAGTTCTAAGATTCAATGATTGAAAGATTCATAGATTTAGGGATTCAAAAATTAAAAGATTCGAAATTCGAAAGTTTTAAAGGTTCAATGATTCAAAAAGCAAATAGTTACGCGCGTACACTGATAAAAAGAAGAATTTTCTCCAACACCGTCCAGAGGTTTCTTAGATCACGGACTTATCTAGTGCAACACCCGACCGAGGCCTAGACTACAACTAGTATTCTCGCTTTTTACCAACCGAATCGCCTGCACAGTAGTGTACAACTTGACAGCAAGTCGTAAACGTAAATTCCGAGCATCGGTTCATCCTACCTCGTGTTTTGCATACTGCAATTCCAAATAAGGCGTTACCGTGAGCGTAAAACAGCCCGAGGCGAATGCAGCAGTTGGATGCAGTAGCGTTAACAAAAGTTATAACAGCGGTTGCCAGTGGTACCGTGGAAGATCGTTCGTCCTAGATTCATATCGCTTAATTGCTTTGTTCTCCTCGCCGAACAACCATTTCAACCTCAAATACAAATGTTCCGCGATTTTTCTGGAAATCTTCTGATTATTCTCTTCTAGTTCTTTCACAACTGAAATGAAAATAACAAAACATTAACTGTCAACTTACATCGACGAACGCATTAAATAAGTCACGATTGTAAAATATTACATTCCGTGGTTATTAATTCTGAAAATTTATAATTCCAAGAAGAAACATTAAATTTTTATTACGTTTTTTAAACTACGTGTGTCTCTGATCGATGTGTCTCCTAGATTCGCTGGATAATGTCAGTGGACAGCTGAATTTCGAACGAAACTTTTTACAACAGCAGGGGACTATTTTAAATAGCAATAAAATTTTTCTTAATAGCCGCTAAGTATGCCGTATGATTCATATTCAATTATGCAGGAATATTAATGCATCAGGTATCGCCTGAAAGTTCACCAAAAGCAAACTCGTCTCGTATCGTTGACCGAGCAGCGTAAAATTTTCGACGTATCATAAAACGTTCGTCTCATTAACACGTCAGGGTTTCACAACAGCTGTAGCAACAGTCAAAGCTACCTGATGTCAGCGGCGAGACTTTTATTGCAGAGCTACTGAGGACACCTGATGCACGTTGATTTAAAGCCGTGGAATAATTAAGGGAAGTATTTTACGCGTCGTAAATAAGGAAACCGATGGTCGAGCGCCGGTTAAACAGTTTGACACTTGCTCGAAAATCAAGCGTAAATCACCGATCCCGTAAGTATAATGTTTTTAACAGCTTCTGAGGACCGTAAACCCGTCGAGTACCACGCTAAAAATATTCCTGACACGATAATGTTAACAGAAAAATTCCAATTATTTGATCAACCCCAAGTTAATCACAGAAAAGATCTCTTGCAGTAATGATCTATACACGTACATTTGTAATTTAATAATTATTGAAAACTTACGTGGTTGCTTGTATTCTAGTACGTTACGAATCATCTTTTTTAATGACGAGTGTGCAGTAAAGAAGAATTATTATTATCATAGACTATGCACAATAAATTACATTAAAAATGTTTTGAGAAATGTTTCGGAAAATTCCGAAAAAAAATCGGACGGGTGTCAAATACCTAGACACATATACCATAATTAATTCCGCTTTTTAACTTGAAAATCCCGGTCGTAAAAAATTGAAAACCTGAGTAACATTGGAAAAATGCAGATTTCGTATTGACCATCAGTGATATGGACAATACTATTGCAAAATTGCTGGCAAGTAAGAGTGGTTGATACGAATGATGTACGACAGTTCTTTTGGAAGCGAGCGTACGGTCGAACAGAATCGAAAGCGTGATAGACATCCGCGGCGTGTTTACTGCATTCCATAAATTCGTTCGCCGGAGGTTGGGTCTCTCGATTTTGCAACGGGTAGGTTACTTCTACAGAGTGTTTTTCTCGGCACAGAAACCGATGGACCGAGAGGAAAGATTCCTCGGCTTCACCGCGAACGGTTAACGTGACGCGGTTCCGACTCGGTGCTCTTCCGAGGTTATAACCGCGGCTCCGAGATCCTCCGGGGTCAGGAATTCGAACTCGGTAAGAACCAGACCATTACTTTTCGAGGATCCTCGTTCCTTTTCACGCTCGAACAACACTTCTCGAACACTTTCCAGCGAGACCCCTACACGACAATATCTTTCTGCTCGATCGAGCGGATTTTCGGTGTTCCCCCATGCCTGACGCCGATCTCCCGAGTTTTAAATTCGGAGCTGTTCGAATGAAACTGTCTGATAACTTTTCGAAATGTGTATCTGCCTAGTCCTAGTTCTAATTTACACGTTCCGCACTCCAATTTCGCTCTTGCACAGATCAAACTCGTGAAACCTTGCCGTACAATTTAATTCCAAGGTTACGGATTAAAACTATTTCATTTCTCCCGACGCCCTCAAAAAATTATTTACAGTAAAATATCTTGATCCAAGTCGGATTCTCGGATTGGTGGTGGGACATAGATCGTGTAGGGCTACTACATTCTTGTGGGCCCGTCGACCGCGCCGAACATAGAAAAGGACGGCGCTTGTAAAAACTGCGTATTCTAATGCGACTGCCATTTTTTAAAAAATTTAATCTAGCTCCGCAGAAGAGCCAAGGTCGCCCGGTACACTTCTAAGAATGTTATTCCGATTTGAAAGATCTGTGAACAATTATGCGTAGTCACTGGAAATAAAAATCCGCGGACTGCTAATTATTGGGTTCGCAAGGTTCAATTACGATCGAGTCATTCAAGGAAAGGAGAGGGTTCGATGGCCGAGGGCGGTGTTCAGCTAGGAAATCGTAATCCTGGAAAATCATTGATGACCGGTGCGTACGGGGCCTCGTTGTTAGTCGAAGTTCACGCTTGTTGGTAAGCTGCGCGAGATAAGAGCGTGTTTGTGGAAGGTATAATTGATGCCGGACCAGGTCTGAGATCGCGTTTGCCCTTAAGAGTTTGGAACTGGGTGGAGAAAATATAGGTTGTCTTCGTGGCCGGGGCTTTGGAGGGCCGCGGTCGCCCGCGGTGCAACACGAGGATGATATATTCGCTGCAACTGCAGCTGCACACCACACGGAGCGCACGGCCGCGCCGCGTCGGCTCTCTTCGTTTCGTGAGATTACAAAACTTCTGCCTGTACTCCTACCTCGAAGACAATGAGATGTATGCGCCGAGATGAGATATCCGCGTGGACGCTCTTTTCTTAAATATGCTCACGACCCCGGACCCGTGTCAACTCGCCACCGAGCTTCTCCTTTTTCGATCCACGCAAATGGCCGGCGTTGTTCGTCTCGATCCTACAACTGGAGATCCATTCGACCTTGTAACCGTGTTTAAATCAGAGATCGAAGCAGCTGTCTTTTCAAAAATGTTCTGATCGGACTTTACGTTTAGGAAAGCATTTGTTATTTCAGGCAGAGTTGTGCTAATTCAATTACACAAATTAATTACTTTGTACTGTAGTACTATTTATTAATTATTCAGTATTTGTAGCAATGATCGAGAACTCTTTTAATATTGATGAACAAAATATGTGTTCCAGTTGTAGACAAATCCTGTCCAAACTAGTAATTGATTTTTTCAAGAACTTGTCTTTATCTCTTTTTAGTGACATTTCTAACGTTGGAACATTTTTTCAAATTTGAAACTCGTAAAAAAGTTGATTCGTACATACTGTTTACAGTTATCTTTATTCGAGATGTTTTAAAACGATTTAAATAATTTAACTGTCTTGCTGCCATTAAGACATAAGTACATGTACGTAACAGTACCTTAAATTAAATCAAATTTAAATGAATGATAATTTATTTGATTCGTAACAGCTTTATAATGAGAGCGGTACTTTAAAGTGCATCAAGTCATTAAATTTAGTACTGCAGGCTATAGGACGCTTATCAATGTCATAAATCTTTAGTGGATTTATCTTTCAAATAATTTGTGGCATATAATACTTTGTTAAGTACTAATATTCATTCATACATTCTGCTATGAAACTGTATCAAAATCAAAAACTTAATTAGTGAAACATTTCATTTGTTGTACATAGTGAAACTGTGGATGCACTAAAATGCACTAAAATGCGTAATTATAAAATTAATTCTGACGGAAACATACGAAGAGTCCAATACGTATTTCGAATGTTATCCACTGCGCTAAATAAACGTCTCTACATTAAATAAAAATCTCTATACAATCACGAATATTTCTTAAAGTTCGTTCACGAAAAGAGTGAATCGTTTATCTGAACATTTACTACCATTAACATTAATCTTCAACAATCCCTCCGGGCCTTAAGATAAAAATTTGGTCTGCATTTTACGTAATTACGATCTGCATGCATGATGCATTTCCTCCTGTGCAACGAGTGCAGTCAAACATAACCGCGCTCGATCTCTCAAAAATCTTCATGCCTCGAATACCGACGTAAGAACATCGCTAAATTTAATTTTAATTGTTCCACCAGAGTTTTCTCGGTTACTTGCTTGTTCTTTTGATCTTCCGCAGTCTCTACAATGTCCAGGTACGCGGAGTGAGTGCCCAGCTGAGCTACAAGAAAAAGGCGTTCTTTTATTACGTTAAATTGCCGTTCGGAATAGACCGTTGCTACGGAAAGGCAGGCTTGTGCTCGCGATCTCTTAGCCGATTATTATGAATTACTGACCTGAAATCTGGGTATCAATTATGCTTGTAAGCCGTGGCGGTAACAAGTAGCTCGAAATTACAGTGCAGGATGTCCCCTCGTTGATCGAACCGACGGTTTTTGCACGGCGAAGCTTCGCGTGGAAATTGTCGGGCCGCAGTCAGCGTGTGCTAGGGGGGACGATGCTCTATTTCATTAAAATGTATTTAGAGCAAAATCTTGCTCCTGGAAACGCATTTTTCCTTTCTACCACTGATGACCGCGCATTAAAACGTTCGTCCCGATTATTCCCGGGATTATCTCGAGAAATTACGACGTGTACGCTCGATCCTTTTATTTGGTACTACGTGGAATCCATTCTCGATAACACTCTCGAAAAATAGTTTCATTCAACACAAAATTACGGCATTTAGGATATTATCAGCGACGTATTAAGGTGCACTACAATTTTATTTTTTCAATTTTATCTAACAGACCTATTTTCGCGGCTCTAACTGCAGCAATAATTTAACCCTTCGCACCCGACTATAGTATCCGAGACATCACTAAAGATTACCATACTGTAATTCAAAAAAATTTCCATTATAAATGTCTGATTTTAGAATGCAAATGTAACGAAGCATTCAGATCTAAAAATACTATTATAATTTATGGGTTTATTATATAACATGTTAAAGTACAGTAAAGTCTTGATCTAAGCCGGACGGAGCTATACGATCTTAGTCAGTTCGCCAACCCCGTCGTTCCTCGTGGGGGGAATACCCAGCGAGGGGCCAAGAACCTCGAGCTGCCTCGGTCGCCGAGTAGTGTAAACATGCCGCGCAATGCGATACCGAGTCGGGTATATCGGTGTGAACCACTACTAATCCAATTACAAAACTTTTCATTATTTTTTATGGAACTTTCACCAACTTATTCCTGGCATTTTTCTTTATTAAAATGACAAATTAAAATTATATTTAGTGGTTTAATTGACGGTATGTAGCGGTCTCTGTTTACACGCGCTGTCCTTTTTTACAAACAAGGTACTCGCTAATTGTGAAAAGCGGTAAGGAAACGCAGCGGCTCCCACAAATTAGTTCGTCTCGCTTTACATCCCATTTACCCTCGCGAACCCGGCAGTCTCGCGTTGGACGGCTAATTATCCTATTCGCCCTTATAGCGACGATACCCGCGAACCAGCCGACACCGGTGTTGAACGACGACGACGAGGTACACGCGGCGTCCATCTATCACCGAGGGTACACGGCCGACATTGTTTCAAATTTCCGATAGCGTACCGAGCGACGGTAACGGTATAAAACAGGTTGAAACGCGGCGATGGAAGCCGCTGCTGGTACAACGGCGCGGCGGAACTCTGTCGACGCGGCCGTGCTCTTCACGGTCGTTTCGCGTAAACGCTAATTAACTAAGTCGTTACGCCGGCTGGAACCAGAGACGCCGCGGAAGAAGCCTTTGGCCGGACCGTTATTAGAAGCGAACGCACCGGGGTAACGTTTCGAGCAATTGGCCCGCATACTCGCGTTTAATGATCCACGGACGCAGCGAATCGCACTAAAAACGACAAGCCAACTCGCATTCGCGTGCCACGGCACCCACGAGATCCGAGAACGTCGAGATCTGCGGAGTTCAATGATGCTCGTTGTTCCCGTATACTGCGGATCTTTGTGCAAAATAAAAATCGTTTGCATTCGTTGCAAGAGATAGAAATCACAGAGGAGTATGCTTCTCAATTGGTTTCTGTTGATTAGGCAAACTCAAATCGTTAATAGCCCACGCTAATCATTAATAGCCCTGATGAGGGGAGGGAGCACGAATTGAGGGGAAAAGTTACCCTCTCTCTCTCTCTCTGCCAGTACTGGAGTATACACAACACAGACGAAATGCGTCACGTGACCGGACCGCGGCTGAAGCGTGGGGGAATAGCGTGGTAGAAGAGCAAGTTGGAGTGGGGGAACAAGTCTTGATCTGGCGACACTGCACATGACAATCGCAACACATGCGTAGTAATGGAACTTTCTCCTTGCATACCCTGCGAAGGATCGAAATACAATATGAGGTTAATCCCAACAGTTTTATTAACATTTTATCTACAGAAAGGTCTACTAACACAATACATATCTACCGGTGATCATTCCATAAATTTTGGAAGTCTGAGGCCTACGGCTGAGGATGACAGAAACTGTATATATGTTAGCTCAATCCAGATAAGCTCTGAAAAAAATTGATACCTGAAAGTTCACATATTGAAACTGGAGTGAGATTGAGGGAATATTGGTTTCTATACAAAATGAAATGAGACATAATTAGGGAGATATTGCAGATTTCTTGAGAACTTGTAGCAAATTATATTCTCAAGTAAATATTCAACATTTAAGAAAGACCTACTCGCATCATTTAAATCACTCGTTACAGCAATCCCAAAAATTCCAGTCTCCAAAATTCATCTCCAAACTGCTACTTTCCACACAACGATTATCTTCTAAGAGAATCCAAAAATCTCAAAAAAAAAGGGAACTGTTCCCATTCCAGGCGCCGCCATAAATTCCAAGGTCTCGTTGCGCGACCTCGATTAATCCCGATCCTGATCTTCAAACGCGTCCCTCTTCCCCCTCGCAACGGAATGCCACGAAGAAGACCGGTCTGCCTTTGCGTGCAACAGTCGCATTAGAGCGTTGAATATTTCATTCATAAGCGGGCTGAGCAATCACCGTATTCCGCGAACGTGTGCAGCGGCGGAGAGACGATACGTAGTATAGTGAGTGGTGTGAGTGGCCTGAGCGGACGCGTGCAATGCAGCGGGGGTAAGTTGCAGCGGTTGCAGCCGCAATTACGTCCGTGGCCCCCGATGCCGTGAATGAATCGTCCGTCCTTTTTTTCCCCTTTTCCTCTTCCGCTTCTTCTTCTTCTTCTCCTTCTTCTTCAGCTTCATCCTCCTCGTTTCGTTACCCCTCGCCACGTCTCGTTTCATTCCTCGATCTCCTTACTTCAGTTTCCTTCGGTCCCCGGCAGTCTGATTCTATCCGAGCAACTCGACTGACTTTCTGCGGAACCAGAGGTTTAATGAGCGAGCGCCATGCGGCGTTCCGCGTCGTTGAAGATGCACCTTGTTGCGCTTCGCGACGCATTGCAACCGTGAACGGCATTCCGCGAGATGAGGCGCGCGCCGCTCCTCGCATGAAACCTCGACCTTCGAGCTCGTTTCCGCGAGGGTTAAGGGTCGCCCGGAGGTATTCAGGAATGGCAGGATTGTTAATGCAGCCGGCGAGGACGCGTGGGTGTCATTCTTCGGGCTTGTTGAATGAGGATCAGCCTGGGCGCGGTGAACATATTTAATTGAGGAAATGGACTACGGGCCTGTGGCTTCTTCGGGCCTGCGTTATTGAAATGTTGCTGATGAATCTTTAACACACATTCATACTTTATTTTGGATTTGCCTTTCGGAATATTTCTCATGAAAATTCGGCTGTAGGTACATAACAGGGCAATTGGACCTAGCTTTTTCTTGGAATTTTTCATTTTCATGGAGCAATGGAATCGGTTTTGCAGGAGAAGAAATAATCAATTATACAAATGTTTAATGAAGTTCTTTATGCAGAAATGTAATTTGATTAATTTGAGTTCATTTCCAGGAGTCGCATTAACAATGCAGTCATCGTCAACCGCTTCATTATTTATCATAACTAGACTGCGAATATTTCTTTTCTTTTCTACTAATCGTATTCAGTTGAAGTCGATGAATTTGTATTCATGTCCTTGATCCTCCTCGATAACTGTTATCGATGGAGAAAAACTGTTTCGATTACTCAAAGCAGTTATCGAGTCGATAATGTCGACGATTCTCTCAACGATAATATTCAGCAAGAAGTGAAAAAATGTTCGGTTACTTATAATCCTTATTTGTAACCAATACGATTTCAGTCGATGAAATACTTGTTATTCCACGACTTCTTTGTCTTGTTATAACAGTTAATGTCGCTGATGTAAACTTGCGTAATAATATAGGACATACGCAACAAACTAATGCATAAAATCTGAGTCTCCTAACGATCTCCCTTCTTTCCAGAATTTCCGCGAGCACCGCATCGACGGAGCAGCGTTGCCCCTGCTGTCGGAGGACCACCTGACGGGCCCGATGGGCATGAAGCTGGGCCCGGCCTTGAAGCTGCGCGTGCTGCTGGCCCGAAAGCTCGGTGCCTGCACGGTGTGCATGCACTGCGCGCACTGTCACCAGACACCTCTGCCAGCGTTGAACGCGGCTGCAGCCGTTGCAGCGGTGTCTCAGCAACAGCAGCAACAGATGCCCGGCAGGCGGCCGAGTAGCACGGGGAACTGACAAACAATGGCGGAGACTCCGGTGGGTCTGGAGGGTGCGTCGGTGCCCTCGCCGGACCCGAATAGGGCCCTAAGGATAGAACGGCGCGTACCACGTCCGATACGCAAGCCGGAAGTCGTCTTCAAGAAGCCCATCAAGCAGTGACGCGGTCCGAGGACCGTTGTTCAGGAGACTCCGCCTGTTGTTCATCGACTTAGACTCTAAAAGTGTGTTTCGCAGTGGAACGCGGGTGAACCCGGGACCCTTTCGGGTTGTGATCGAGTACCTGGGGAAACGAAGGATCATTCTTGCGCCTTGAACTGTTTCACGATGCCCAGACATTTAAAAAAAAAAAAACCTTCCTGTCTTCTTCAATTCGAAGACAAACGCGTCCATATATGCGGAAGATAATCGATGCGAGACCCGGATGAGATCGAGAGGTGATCGATAGAGACTCTCGATCCTGGGTGACCTAACGCTAGTTTGTAATTCACGGATGTAGAAAGCTAGATCAGGGGATACTGACACCCGGTGCCTAAGGCTACAGTGCTTACAACTCGACTTAGATTTACTCCAGTCTAACCGTGGTTACAGGTCGATTTGAAATTGTCTATTAATCGGACAGTTATTAGGATGTCTTTCAATGATCTGTACTTCGGATCAGGCTTCTAGATCTCGGCTAGACGGGCTTCTCTCGTTTCTTCCGCGGAGGAAGCGGAGGGTAACTAACAAGTGTTAACGATCCCTGAGTCCGGGTATAAATTAGAGATAAACACGCGACGAGCACAAAGAAGCTGATACTGTACAATAAACGAATTAATTGGCGTTCGGGAAGTCTGATCCCTTTCTCGGATTATACACACTTGTCATCCGACCAAAATTCTATTTTAGATCCTTGGACTTGTGTCAAAACATGTGGAGTGGACAGTTTAGGGTAAATAGGGAATTTAGGATAAATTTGCTGATTTGAAAAGTCTTTCCACGAACCGAAGAAAGTATTTCGATGATCAACGAAACGAGTGCCTATCCGTCAAAAAAGTCTTCCAAAGACTGGCCTTCCGTAGAGAAACTCGATCGACCCGGTGATTTGTAATTTCCGATCTGTGTACGGCTCGTTGAAATTGCCGCGATGCGAATATTCTCAACTGTTACCTGAGAGGCGAATTTACTGCGACCAGAGCTGCGAATTATTCGAATTCTTCCATGGGTTAGGCGTTTTCAATGTACAGAGAAAATGAGTTGTATTTTTTTCTTTCTTTCTTTTTTATAATACACATCGATTCGGAAAGATTGGACTTGCTTGGAAATTTCTTCTGTCGCGTCTTTGTGCTGCGAATGTTCCAATAAACAATTTTATGAAGTAACGTTCCGAGTATTCTTGCCTCGAATATTAATCGGGATTTCGGTTTATACTTGGATCTTTAACCTATATCGAATCGGATTGAGAAAACGCATTTGCTCCATGAGAAGCGTTACGTTCGTGCACTATACTGAAATTTGTAATGTATGATTGTTGTTTGAAATTTCTGTAGAATTTTGATCAGCCAAGCAGTCGATGCCTTGGGAATAAAAAAAAAAACATTGTACAAATCGATCGATGATCGTCGACGAATAATAGCGGTAAATTCGAGTAATTCTGCGAACCCAACAACGACAAACAGTAACAGAACCGATCAAGATAAGAACGAAGAGAATAAATAACCGTACGTGCTAGAGTATGTATAAAAATAATTGTTGTTTGCGAGTGCGAAGATGGATGAACGTACCACTGTGTGAAAGCCTGCGCGAGAGAAAGAGAGATGAAAAAGAGACAACATTAGCGAAAATTAATGTGCAATAAAGGAACGTTTCGAACACGGTACTTTTAACTATGGTAGGAGATACGTATTTGCTCAAATCGTTGTTTCTTTTATATATTTTAACGAAGTTTTTATATGAATGAATTATAATGATAAATATACTAAATTATATTTTTGCTAGCGTTCTACGTGCAGAAAACGGGGTGAGCTCCGCACACGTAATATACATTCATATTTCGTACGATGATGAACGTACTCATAGACACGCGTGTACACGTGGATTCGTGTCATCGGCGAAACTTATGGTTCCCGTTTTTCTTCTTGCATGGAATGTCAGACGGTCTTTAATTTAATTTCAAGTAGTATCGTTTAAAAACTGAATGAAATTTAAGTTGAAATTCTTAGCACCATAATATGGCTAAATTCTTTAGAATATTATCACAGACAATAAAGAAATATAAATATAAAAATAATAAACGGTATAAATAATAAATTGTTTATGTTAATTTAAATAAGTGATATATCCATTCTGCAATATTTGACGTTATCTTATTCGAATAATTGGAAGTAAAAAATTTAACACTAATTAATGTTTGAACAGTTGTATTTTTAAGGTGAGATTCTAACTATAATTTTGTTTGGCGATTACTATTAATATATTGTTTGAATGACACACTGGATGACAAATTGAGAAGTTGTACATTTTTTAAACAATCTGTGAAAGAGGTGTACGAAAAGTTGTAAAGTTTGAAAGAATAATTTTAGTTTACTGAAATAATTTATCACAGAGATATGTAACTGTGACACAATAGCTGTCATGAAAGAAGAATTTTTCTAAATAGAAATGCACTTGTAAATTTAACCGAAAGTTGTCGACTTTAAACGTTCAATTGTAAGAACGCGTTCGATACATTCAAGATGGTAATCAAGTGAAGTTCCAACACGAATAAGAAGAGAAAACGGCCATATTGTTTTTCCGTGATGCGAATCAATGTACACGCGCACAGACGATACGTAGTAAACAATATAGATGTACGAGCGACGGATCCGTAATGTAGCTTAGAAGAATTGTAAATTAACTTCTTCTTTCGTCTCTTACTTACAACGTTTAACGTTTATTTATTTAGATGTAAATTGTTGCCTTATTGTATTCACGTATAACAATTAAGACGTAAAGAAAACGCAGACGTCCTAGGTTGGAGACAGTGTTTAAGACCGCAAGTTGGTAAGTTCGTAAAAAATGAGCAGTATTTTTAGATTTACATTAGCCTGAATTTACTGCAGACTATATACGTTTATAAATATTATGTACACATACACTTACGCGGCTCCGCGTGCTCCCAAGTTCCTGCTTCGCTGTAATCACAATTTCGACTTCCGATCCAGTTTACTTTAAATATTTGTAAAAATCGAGGTGTGTTTGTTACTGTAAGATGAAAATTTTTCTTGACAATTTCCCCCATTTTGCAAAAGAGATTGGACGCAAACTTGAGAGCGACGCGCGGCCATTAACCGAGCTAGCGGCTTTTACTTAAACTGAGATCACTGTACATAATGCTTGAGCATTTATTTATATCGTGCTTTTACAAGAAGACCCGTAGTATTTTATTTAGTTTCGTAGCCGGGGTTCATCATTACTGTGTGGCACGAGATCATTACGTTATCGGGCAGCAGGATCGCTCGGATAGAACGAAAGAGGAAGAAAGAAAGAGTGAAAGAGACCCGTCGAATGCGTGTGTACATGTGTATGAAAGGGAGAAGAGAGAAAGAGAGAGAGAGAGAGACGAAGATACTTTACATGGCAGGAAATGCGTTCGACGAGAGAAATCCTGTAGAGTTATTTGAAGGGATGCAAGAATATTGTAGACTCGGCTCGAATGATTCGTGACGTTTTTGCTTGTTTGCTGAAAAGCATATGCGTCTCGCTTATAAAGCGACAAGAATTATTCGGGCCACGAGCGTAAAACGAACGAAATGGAGAAGAGGAGGGACAATAGAAACGGGCGATAAAGCAATCTTGTGATACTTCGATGTTCTTCCATCCATTTTATTATTTTTCACACCCTTCGTTTTCCTTCAGCGGTTGGTTTTCTTGCAATTATGTTCGACAATCGATCCCCTCCCCTCCTCCCATTCCTCCTGCACAAACCCTTTTTTATTTCTCCATCGCGCGTCTGTCGTGTATTATTCTACGATTATCTTCATATTATGTATAGTAGAAATTAATGGTGAAAAGAGAACAAAAACAGTACATTGTTTCTGTTAAAATAAACTTTGTTGAAAAATAACCGGTCTTCGAGTTCAATCACCCGCTCCCTCTATTCAGGTTCAGTGCTGTTGGAATGCTAAAACCAATGGGTTTCATTTTCATCTGAGATAGATTTTCTACTGCAATTAATTTTGAATGCACTCACGAGTAATTTAAAATGAATCAAAATTATCAGAATATTGAACACTGTCGATGGAATCTGAATGTTGTAGAATTTCGTTAAAGTTTGTAGAATTGAGAAGATTTAAAGTGTATGTACACTACAATTGATTTGATGAGATCTATGGAGGTGGTAAATTGGTGGTCAATGTATTAATTTCGACATAATAAAAATTTCAGTCATGTCTGAAAGAATTAGGGGAAATATGTGTCAAGGCGAGAGCATTACAAAAACGTGTTGGATTTTGTCGATACACGTGACAGTTGAGCACAAGTATTAGATAAGGAGATAGGGAGCGATACCAGTAACCGAGTTAGCGTTCTATATTTAGGGAACAAAAGTGTACTATGAGTGTTTGTGTAGAAGAACATATTTAGAATGTTCGGTCTATTTTTATCAATACATAGGTGGATTTAGAATGATCTATGAACGCATAGTTTAAATTTATATCGTTTTGAATACATGTCTCTTATCATGGGTTGCATTTTAGGCCAATCACAATTCTTTACTAGACTTGTTTTCTAAATTATAAATTAAGATTGGTAATGTTTATTACAACAGTGTTACAAAGATTTAATACTGGAGTTACTGTTGTTGCTTTAGGAATTTAAAAGATTAATTTAATCGAATTAGTAGATTTATAAAAATTTTATGTTAATTGTTTAGGCACTGCTTTCAAATTTTCTATTAGTAAACGAGATTAAAATTATTCTTCTTCTGGTTTCTTTACATGGTACAATAATTGTTAACATTTTTTATTAGAATGTTGATCTGTTATGATCCGATCTAATACATAATGTATTAAAAAAGCACAACTATTTGAAGACAATAGTTCACATTCATATCTATGACATAATTCTTACGTACGATGGCAATGCACAGTTAAAGCAATTCATATTTTGTTGACTATAATATTTATTAATTTAGCGATACTTATGGGGGGTATACAAATTAATTAACAATTCTTCATAATGACAGTAAATTTATTTTACACAATATTAGCTATATTATAATGAAAAAAATTATTGTACAAATTAAGAAGTATATTCTTAAAGTGTCCCCTGTTTTTGTCCAAGTTCATTTTCCATCACAAGTCTCCTTTAAGCCAGTCTTGCCTGAAAACAAATTACAATATTCAAAATAATCTTCAAGGAAGATATTATATAATCTAACACCCACATTTCTGTGAATTACTAAAAGCAAAATATAAGTAAAATAAATAGTTACAACAAATATCGTAACGAGCACTCACATTTCTGCAAATTACTAGAAGCAAAATATAAGTGAACGAAGAATGAGGGACGTATGACGCCTGACAATAATGTGACAAATAGATACAACAAATTTCGTTACGAGTACTCACGTTTCTGTGGATGGCGAGCACACCGTCGTCGCCATTCTTCAAGATCTCGACGTACATGTTGCCGTTGGACTCCACGGTAACGACTTTTCCGGTGCATCGTCCGTTTTCCAGGTTACCGGAAATAACGTCACAGTATTTGCCTTTAGGCATGCAGCTCTTGAGCGTCTGCCTCATGTCACTTTGATCGCCGTTGAACGCCACAAAACCGGCGTTTCCGCGACAGAATGCGATCTGGTTGCTGCCGTTGTCCCACCAGTTTGAAACTCCGGTGCCATTCACAGCAACACGGAAGCGAATCATGTTGTAAATCTGTCTCCATCGGTGCTCGCAAACCCAGCCATTGCCGCAGCTGTTGTCGCGATTAATGACGGGAGAGATAATGTGGCCCTGGTTGTCCTGGGGCGGGCCCACGTCGAAATCGCGGAAATCGAACGAGCTCATCACTTTCGGAATACCATACTCGTGGGCCAACATGAATGCGACCGCCATCTGTAACATAGACATGCGATTACATGCTCATTTTATTTTTTACAATTGGGAAAATTAATTCTATTTAACTTGTCATTTATTTGACTAAGGACTAATATCCTTTTCTTTTGAATATGTCATAAACATTATAGGGAACAAATTATCCCAATTCTTGAAGCTATCAGAACTCTTCTTTTGTACTGTTGTCTGACTACGTGTCGACCCATTCCACTAGCCAACCTGACCAGACCCATTACTAATTCAGAAAGTATCTCCTACTCGTTCTACTTGCATATACAGGTAGCCAACAAAATCCTAATAATGATGTGTTATTCCGTAATTAATTTTCATCCATTTAAACACAATTTTTATCAATTTATTATAGAACGAATTTTGCTATCAAATAAGAAATTAGAACGAAGTTTAATGCTACTGAAAGAATTTTTGCTAAACATTGGCTGCGTTGTAGGTCTATATTAGGTAAGTTACTGTTAATATACTGGTTTTACCATATTCTAAAATTATTAGTAATTACCTTGTACAATTTTGGTGACTTGTAAGTGAGCGGATCATTATTGGAACGCTGAGTGTCGTGGTTGTCAATGAAAACTAAAGCAGATTTCGACGGCAGAAGACCCCACTTTTCTCCCCAATTAACGAACCATTTCAACATATTGTGACCCCGGAACGAATTGCTGAGCTCCTGACCAAATTTGAATTCTGTCACAGCGCCAAGGTCATTGTATTGGTATTTGGAAACTGCTTCCTTGCCATTGTAGTCGATTACTTCTTGGTATATGAATGCTTTGCTATTTGGAGGGAAGCCGTGATGTTGGCTCAAGCTTTTCAATTTTGAGTAAATGACTTTTAAGTCATTTGGCCACATGTGTTTTGCAGCGTCCATACTGGAGGAAAATTCAATATTTCCAAGAATTCATTGAATCGTTCATGATAGCAAGAATAATAAGAATGATTAGATTAACGAAATGCAACATATGATTTAGAAACTATTGCAAAATTGATTAATAAATGTATTCTACAAACCGGAAACCAGCAACACCAACGTCAATCGCCTCGTTCATGAAGTCAACGATTTTGCTCCTGACATATTCAGTTCCCTGATTCAAGTCATGAAGACCAGTCAGTTCACAGTTCCTGACGTTGGAGGCGTCGTTATAGTTAGTGATCGCGCAACTTTTATGGAAATCGTTTCTGCCATACGGGACAGCATAGTAGTCACGGTTGTACGTGTTTGCTCTGGAACCAGCAGTGCCCACTGCGTTCGCATGATCTGCGGCCATGTGGTTCACGACAGCGTCAATGTAAATTCGAACACCAGCCCTGTTGCACCTAGCTACCATGTCGACGAACTCTGCCTTGTTACCAGATCTCGTGCCCCACTGGTAGGAAATAGGTTGGTAGCGTTCCCACCATGGTCTGTTTACGACCACCACGTTCTCTTGGATTGGGGATACCTGGAAGATGACAAATAGCATTCATGGAGTACCGAGGACGTGTTTAACTGTTATAATGAAAAAGAAAAAGAAAGTCATGGAATAACAAGTATTTCATCGACTAAAATTGTATTGGTACAAATAAGGATTATAAACAACACAGTTGAGCGATCGAAATGAACTTCTTTCATCGATAATTGCTTTGGATCCAATTTTTTGGACACTACTACCTATTATTTGTAACCAAAAAGTATAAAAATTGATATTTTTCAATCATTTTATACTTCGAATTTTTTTTTCTTTTTATTTTGTGTAGATTATTTTAAACTTCAATAAGAATCAATTTTTTAGTAATGATTTTTATCGTAGAAAATTTTAGAATAACTGTTATTTTTGTTCCCTGGTTTATACATTTTGTTAAAATAAATATTAAACGGCATACAAAAGTATATTCATTTTTAATAAGACGGATATTTTTTTGAATTCCAGCTAATATAAGTATCTTATGGTTAACTCACCTGAACACCACCGTATCCCATGGGTCCAAGGAAAGTCTCACACTCTCTCGCGATGTCCGGCCATTTCCACTCGAACAGGTGTACGATACCCTCGTGGCCAGGTACATAATTCGGATTGTGGTGGTCGGATTGGACCACTGCCACCGAGAATAGGCCAACTAATACAGTGATCGCCAACATCGTAGCAGGTTATGTGGCTAAACGATCGGTCCCACAATTTATAACCGGTCGCCACTTACATCACTGCTCTTTACCGCATCCAAAGGTCAATTTTCATCTACCACCAGCGATCTCTTATCAGTAAACATAATTCTCCACCGCCTGTTCGGTAATTTATCTGTTCGCGTACCTCCGATCGTTCCTATTATCGCAGAAAACAGTACAAACAAAATAATTTCTATGTAATACGTGAAGGATTAGAATGAACTTCGTTTTTTCAAACATTTATTCTTTTTTAGGTTTTACAAATTTTTGGTTTTCTATGAATCGATGAATCACTAATAGGCTGGAGTTGTTACTATAAATTTATATTCCTTAGATGAACTTTGAAAGGTAACATTTATCATGGGATTCGTATTAGTAGTTCTTCTTGAATTAAAAATTATACAAACCTATGTTACCTTCTATAAAATTTTATACTTTATTATATAGAGAATTCATTGATATTTCTTTGCAATTATATACTTTGACCTTGAATATTTACATGGTAGTTTACATAAAGCTGACCATTAAAATATCTTCTTCACTTGTGATAACACCAACAATTTTCATATTTAATTTTAACAGTGGGAGATGGATAATCCCACACCTCCCAAAATAATAATAATATTATTAAAGTCACAATAGTAAGAATAATTAGAGTCACTGTTCTTATTAGAGTATTCATTGTTCATGGAGCAGATATTGTTGTGCACAGTATTGCTAAATATATATTTGCTATTTGCGTTCATACAAAAATAATAATAAATAGTCAGTGAGGCTAAATTTTGACTGATAAATTGATTGTTTTAATGTAAACTTGTCTATTTAATATTAAGCGACTTTAATCATTTGTTCCGCAGAATTAGAGTTAAATGTGAAACATATTTCCCTGGAAGTTTAAGGTACAAATAAGGACGATATTAAAAAACTTAGAATAGCATGATTTCGAATAAATTTTTAAAACAATTGATACTTTTTTTAAGGAAAAAATGTGGTTGTCTTTCATTTCATCGTGTAGCGGAGTGTTTATGTGCACTCGAATAGGTTCGAGTTCCGATTAGAGAGTAGCATGGAAGATAAAAAACATGATTAAGCACTAAGATATCTGTACAATATGTCAACTTACTGTTTATGTTAGTAAAACGTTCGTGAAGATATTTATCAACATCGGTATATCGATCGACACGATCGATCAAAGATCGTAATTCTCTGTCAATTATCTTTGACATAATGCCTCCAGCAAAAGCTGTGATTATTTTTCATCTCTTCTGAAGTGATAGATTAGCACCGATAATCACAGAGAGTGATAACGAGCATGTTCATAAGTATTACTTTTACCTTTCCCAATAACAAATCTTGGTAAACAAACTACTTTCATTTTTTTTTTAAATAATCTATTTTTAAGTGAAAATATATACACTGACTCTTTATTATCTATTTATGAACTATTGATGTTTACAAATATATATTTATTATAGCAACGCTGTTGCTTTTAATAGAAAGAGAAGTATAAGTAGGTATTACACGAGGTATTACAAGGTAGGTATTACAAGATATTGAAACCCATAGTACAGATAAAAAATAACATATCTTTACCGTGTGCTATTTCAAATAAATAAATAATCGACCTCGGCAGTCCATGAGAGACGAAAATTACGTTAACAATAGTTTGCGACACAAAATTGTTGACTTCTAGAATGATACAAACTCCAGCCAATTATAAAATCAATAGAACTTTTACAAATGTAATCGTGTCACAAATAACTGTCCACATTGGCCGATTACAAGACAATAGTTAAATAACAAGAACAATGATTAGAATTAGGTAACGGTTACATAGTCTGACTTCTTGTTTTATCATATTGTTTACCAAGTTTGCTGCACTAAAGTGCACTGCTAGGTATCTCGAGAAAATGCATATCCCCCGCATAAATATATTCTACTTCGTGGAACAATCTGTCGGCAAATGTTAGAAACATTGTTGTTAGTTTCTTATTGGAAAAAGGTGACGTTCGTAGATAGCAATTATTTCGAAATGTTGCCAAAGACCGTGATTACATCCCTCTTAAGCATTCTTTCATTTTAACCGATAAAACGACACTCTGATTGCATTCATTAACTATCGATCCGCTGTGTCTCGTCGTAAATCAATATCCCGGTTGCTATAATTGCTCGCCGATTCTTTCGCTATGATTCATTAAGAAATACTAAAACGACTTGTTGTCTTCAACTTTGAACGTTTACGTTTAAAGTGTGAATATCTCCGATAGTGACACACACGAATGGCAATCGTACCAAGGCTTCGTGGAAACGCATTATTACTAATAATAAGCGATAAGTAATTGCAATCGTATTATGCAGAACGTTCGCGTGACGTTGACGCATCGTGTGCGTGACGTTACACATTGTACCAGTTCACTGTTTATAAAATTTTGTTTCCTCATTTTTGTATTAATCACTTTCTATTTATGCAGTGTTTTTTTATCATTTTGTTATTCAAAATCTTATCTTAACAAATGAAACTAACTTTTAACATTTTTTTTTGTTTCAGAGAAACTGCCCCAAAATCATAGTAGAGATTGCTGGTAAAAATAAAATAAAAATATTAATTTTCATGCATGTACATATCTAGCTAATGTTAAGAATGTCTACATTTGTCTGTATACAATCAATGTGTACATCGTTAACTGCACAACGATCATTACAGAATAGCAATCAGAGAAAGTTGAAAATTGTGGTCTGTAATTTTGTCTTCCACTAATACATTCTCAGTGATGTCAATGTAACAATAAAATAATTTATTGCAGAGTATCATGTCGCAAGTCTTTTGGTCGATATTTATTACACCGTAATCTGCGAAGGCTACTGTACCTACGTTCGCCGATCGATGTGAACTCTCGATTAATTAACATTCATTAGATTACCGTATGATAGCATATTACAAGGCGGCTGCAGGAAGCAGACATATCGACAGTTGATTTGTGAACCTAATAATCCTTACAACTTCCTCCGCGTTTGTCGCTATATTACATCGATGAATATTCGTTATGACGCCATTTACATTTGTAAGAATGTCCGCTGCAATCGTACGAAATATATTATTTCATCTGTATGTTTCTCCGCTGCACTGATTGCTCCGCAGGATTCATGTGTCATCCCGTTCATTATCATTTATATTTAGCAATTACGAGAACAGGTCTCCATTGGTTTTTTGAATTTTAAAGTTAGTACAATAGCGGATAGCATAAATTGAGTTACAAATTGAGTAAAATTGAGTTACAATTATTTTTCAGAAATATACGGTAAGAAGCCCAATTATATAATTATATTATATATATATATATATGTTATACATCACTTTTTTAATACTCAGTATGTTGTAAAAATAAGTGTAATTAATACAGGCACAGTAATTATCACCATCACGGTAATTGGGGGTGCTAATATTTCAAGAACTTACTTCTACCTATTTCTGAAAGGTAGTTTGAAATTGTAGCAACAATTAAATACTTGTGATACATAAGGATTTTCAACTTGCATAATCAGAATTGTCCACATCTGTATCTGCTTATTTTTCACAGAAGCAAACCAGAGTACGTAATCTTATATGTAACCATGTATAATTTTATCAGTGGAACAGTTAAGCTACTATTGAAATGATGCGAGATATTTCTTCCACTCGAATTCCGTGATTAGTATCTGTAAATCAAAATGATTTAATCGGTATACTCTTCGATAAGGGAAGTTCTATTTGGCGTTATTCCACTTGAATAACCATTCGATATTTTTGTATCTCGTATCTTGGAGAGATGACGCAAATTATTGAAATGCAAAATCGTTGCTGATTTTGAAGAGATTATTTCGTGTGCTTATCTTGACTAAATATTTTCGAACATACAGAGCCATAACCCACCCCCTATAACTCAAATTCGCACAGCATATGAAAGAAGATGTCTCTCTCAACAGGATCTGCTGGCGCAAGGTCGGTTCGGTGATTCTCAAATACGTCGAGCGGTTTTCAAAGTGCTCGTGAAAGGGTATCTCGGCTGATCCAATGGGCGTAATTACGAGCGATCGTTAATCGGCTCCCTCGGTTCTCCGGGATCAACCAGCCGGCAACCGAGAGAGAGAGAGAGAGAGAGAGAGAGAGAGAGAGAGAGAGAGAGAGAGAGAGAAATAGAAAGCGGCTTCACCCGTTATCAACGGCTGACGCATACATCGTTCCTCGGCTTGCAAAGTACCAGCATCCGAGCGTCCGATTTTGCTACAGGTTACAATTACGAGCGAGGCGCGTAATTAAAAGCTGATGTCCCTCATTTATTAATGCTACCGGACAAGTCCGGTCGCTGTCGGTGCTGCGCCACGGCTCGCTCGGTTTAATGCCAAACGTCATCAGTCTTCGACCGGCGTCCTTCATTCACCCTGCTCTCCCTCCCTCCCGACCTCCCCCGGAACTCCACCTACCCTATGTTCATTTGCATACTTCTGCCACGGAATGTGCGTCCACCGATAGGGGTTATCGATAAACCCCAATAATTGCCACCAAGCCGGATGACTCAATCAATTTTATGTCTACCCGTGTAATTAAGCCCGCCTCTTCTAGCTTACCTCGCAATGCCGAACGGTCGTAAGAACATGTACTCGTGTTCTTCTGGGGCCAATCCAATTGTAGACTCAATGACCGATGTTACGTACGTACGATTTCTGACTGTGCAGCTGTTATGGTTACCAACCGACGAAATACTGTCTTGGTGCTGTTTAACCGGGCATCGAAACAGTTATGGAACTTTCTGAGATCTTCTGTTCTAGCCTTTTCCATATTATAACAGACTCGTGTTGAAGATTTTAAACAAAGTCTAACAAATATAAATGTTGCGTCTTTCTTTACAGACAAAATCACATTTTATTCTTCTGTAATCAATATTTGAGTATTGAGAAATAAAATAAAAGATATAAAATAAAAAACGTCCTCGCGTTATATTGTATAACAAATATATTATCTTGTATTTATTATAGTTATATTATATTATACAACATGGGGATGTTTTTCGTAAGCGATACACATGAATAAACTATTATGAAATATGAAAGAAGGGAAAAATGGGGTGGGTTGACAAGTTTTTGAAAGATCGTATAAACGAAAGTAAACAGTGTTTATAATCACAACTTTTTTTATTATACTCTTTTTCCAATAGCTCTGTGTAATCATGACAGTTGAACCTGAGACAAGAGCATGTGTCATACGAACAAAGTATTGTCGATGGTATACGCAAGGAGAACAACGAAAATCCAAGCACATAGAAGACCCATTATTTTTCTTGTCGTCTCTTACTGCCCTAGTTTCATTTAACAATTATACAACGCTACTATACACGAAAGTCTGACGAGTAACAGAGGAATAGCGAGAATTTCACGATCACAGTAACAGTGTGCGATTGCGGATGTTTATGCAAATTCTAAGATTCGCACGGCAACACCGTTATATAGAAACCAGAACTATAAAATAGAATTTTATCATTTCTTTCACGTATTTCTTTCTTTTTTTTTTTACAAATTTCCTTCGACTATAAACTGAGAATGATGCTGAACGGGTATAGTAAACATTCCTCCTCTTTCTATTATTTTACATCATAAACACCCGGTTTCACGATAAAATTTTATGCATAAAATCCATAGTCCGATGATAGTTTTCCCTCTTCGTTCGGTACTAAACGGTTCTATCGAACGAAAGCAGTGTGTCTTGCGAGGTACGAAATTTACAGAAATTGTACAGTTTTATTTACACACGAGACGTTTTACGCTAACAACAAAATCGCCGCGTCTTTGAGCGCAACGTTGCACGGAGATTGTATAGACAATTGCACGGCTATTGCGGAGATAACTCTGTATTTTTTTTTTGTTCTTTTGTCATTTCTTTTATCATATTTATAGCAGCTGTCGAGTACAATTTGTGTTCGTAGAACTGGCTGTACACAATACGTACGCAAAACTATCGCAAATGTTCTGTCGAATACGGCGAGGAATATCTCAAACAATCTCTAAACACAACAAACTTCGTGGATATGATTTTATTTCGTACAGAATAGATTTATATATTTCATAAACAATTCTGCTAGACGACAAAGTTCATTTATTTATATAAGCTAAAATTAAGAAACACGCTTTAAACGTTGATAAATAAATTATGGTTTACTTTCAGTCTTTTGTAACTCATACATGAATTTCTCGAATCTTTTATCGTAAAAAAATCTCAATATGATATGAATCATTTGACTGTTAGGGATTACTTGATTCAATCGTTTAATTTGAAGTGATTAGAATTACTTATAAGGCGTTTACAAATACGGTTACGGTTAAATTATAGTTTAGTCTTATGCAGTCTTTTGTAACGCAAGACTTCTCATTCTTATTCACGAGAAATCTCTTAAGAAATTAATTAACTTATTGATTTACCTTAGTATGTAGCTATGTTGCTCCGAAAGCTTTGTTTCACTAGTCTTCCGCACAATAAAAATGCCTCTACAAATTTTGGCATTGGGAAAGGAAATGCTTACTAAAGAGCCACGTATGGGCACATCTTTCTTTAAAACTGTGCTTCATTCGAAGAACATTTGCCGTTGCACATACAGAAAACAGCAATCTCTTTCGCAACCACAACACACGTAAGTACATTGTTCACAATACGTGCGATCGCCACGTTCGGCAACCGACTTATCATATAAATATAAACATCCATATCTTCGTTTGACTCCCTTGCTGTTCAACTGAGATCTTGGCATTCGGCGAATCGGAAATTGTCGTCGTGCTTTATGCCAACGCTGAGTATTACATCGATCAACAACGTTTATAAACACTCTGATTTAATCCATTTGTTAAACAATTTCTCCTGCATCGACAGCCAAACAAACAAATTTTCTCCCGGAAGAAAAATTCCAATTCTTAATTTAAAATCAGTTCTTAACATAATACATCAACAAGCATTCTTCTTTTTCTGAGTGAACGAAGTAATACTTAAAATTATTTACATTAATCAAACGAACGTATACATTCTTTCCAAAGATCAAGAAATTAGTAAAAAAAAACCACGCGTGGATCGCAGTATTAAATAAATAAAAATCAGTTCCCAAATCTCCAATATATTTCATTCATCTGCAATCAACTGTAAGAAAAATTTTGAATATTTTTCTATCAGCTGTCTGTCAGTTAAACATTAATATCATAACGTTACTATTATTACTATTATATATATATATATATATATATATTATAATATATTTACATTTCACAAACTAAATTCTCATAAACCACATCGTGTTTATAATAATGACTAAATCTTGCTGGAGACCCAAAATGGCGGAGAACACGCGTCAGGAACGTCGAGGAAATGCGTCCAAAGCAGCAACATCAGTAAAAAGTACAATATATAAAAACATTGTCGAAATGTACCGAAATGTCATAGAAAGGCGTCAAAACATTCTAAGGAATATTAACTGACGAAATTAACCGACGAAATGTCTCTGCTCAAAATTCATTAACGCTGTGTCTTCGACTCTGCTAGCTTCATTCAAATAAAAATTGTAAAAACGAAAAACCGTGGTCTGCGTCCCGAGGAATCGTTTGTCATTGTCAAATCAGCTAAAGTTCTCGAGTATCTCGTCCGGAAGCGACACGAGCCTATAACACTCTAGTTTTGTTCATTTAGTATAGTATCAAATATAGATATATAGTTATGCATATATACAGGGTGTCCCGTTAAAACTACGGGAGCATATTCTACAAGTAGTAATAAGAAAAAAATGTTCTTTGAAGTTCGGTTAGAAACGCTTCGTTACAAAGTTATAAAAGAATGAAATTGAATTGTAAAAGTGTCACTGACGTTGAATCACTCTAAGGTAGTAAACATGATAACTATCGACGAATAACATAAACCGAATTACCAAGTTCAATTTCATTTTTTTATAACTTTGTCATAAAGCAATTCTAACCGAACTTCAAATAACATTTTCTTTTTACTTCCACTTGTAGAATATGTTCCCGTCGTTTTGACGGAAAACCCCGGGACACCCAGTATATATATGCATATATGATTATGCGTCTCCATATATACTTAGTCTTTGCAGTTCTTCGACATACATAATTCACGGTAATCCATGGATATGTCCTATAGTAAAAGTGTTTAACAATAACATCGTCGACCAGCATAAGTGTCTTCTCATTGCTTCATTGGCTCTAACACGCGATCGGTCTGTCATCATATATATATATATATAATCATTGTCTGCAATTAGTCGCAGCGTGAACGATTCTTGGCGAGCCTGTTCGTACTCCATCGTTCTGGGTTACGTGTCATGAGTCCAATAGTTCGGTAAAAAATTGATAGCACGCGTGTTTAAGTATAGTGCCGCCAATCATATGGTTTTATCCAATACGACAGAGTAGAAAAATGATGAATGTTCAGTCGAAGGGTTAGTCGAAAATTATACATTGAAACTTCAATGAAGAAGGCAGTTAGCGAAACCATGTAAAACGTAAATGAATATTGAGTTCGATCAATTTTATTTGTGAGCGTTCCTCAGAAAGATTTCTTACACTCGACAAAAAAGATCGTAACATTACACTGAGAAAAATAAAGCAATTCTCTTGAATCTCTAAAAAGTAATTACAAACAACAATGGAGTGTATTTAGAAGGAAGCTTTGTGGCTGAGAAGTACCTTCAATGATAATAGAACTTTGTGAAAACTTAATCTTTATAATATAAAATCGAACTTCGATCTGATTTGTTAGGAAGTCTTGAATATAGTGGAACATTGATTAGAGTATCCTGATATATGTATTAACAGATTGAAAGGGATATGCTTCTTCCAACTACAACGAAACAATATTAATTAATTTAACATGTTATATAATATAAGTTTGAATTACTAACAAAAGTGGAACGTGTTTCGTTCAATTCCTCTTTAAAGAATGTGCCCGATCCCACCAATGATCACAAACAATTATAAAACCTTGAAAGTAACAATGACGATTTCAAGAACCTGCTTTCGAAGTACAATAATGCCTATTAACTTATCGAGGTGTGATCATGATCGTGTCTACCTCTCCTTAACAACGCCTTAAACATTTTCGAGCAACACGCAACCTACGAAAACGATCCATTATCCGAACTCTTATTCCTGTTATACTCTGGAACAGTTTTCCACGTCGGAAATAACAAATCCGTCGACAGGTTTCAACAGTAGCAAACCAGAATAGACAAGAACGAAAAACTGAAACTCTTCAGAACATGTGTGTCTTGAAGAGCCAAACCAAATTCCTGCCGCCCCCTTGTGTTACCACCAATCGTATATAGAAGCCGCTGACTTCGTCCCTGGGAGCAACTATCGGTTGCTCCTGCGGCTGTTCCTGTTGATCCCGTTTCTGCGTTTCCGGTTTTTTCACTCGTACCTTTACCCTATCCTCCTTATTCTTCTTCTCTTTTCGCTGCTGATCCCTTGCCTGTCTTTCCTCGGGTATCTTCTCGGATTCGGGCTTTCGGCCTTCGAGATACAACTGCAACAGCTGGAAGTCCTGAGATTCTAGCTCCTCCTCCCTTCTCTTCTCTTGTATCTGCCTCATCAATGCGTCGTCCTGCTTCTGTAAATCTATCTGTTGCTGCACAGCCGAGTGCAGCTTCAGGTCCTGCAACTGCAGCTGCAGCCGCATGTCCTTCCGCATCCTTTGCTGCTCCTCTTTTTCCTGTTGACTCGGTTCCTTCAGCTCTGTGACCTTCTTACTCTGTTCATCCTGCGACGTACTCTGTATCTCTGATAGGCGTTCCTTTTGCTCTTGTAGAGCTAATTCGTTTTCTGGAGTCTTCGGCGCGAGATCCTGTTGCTTCTCCTCGCCTTCCTTCTGTTTCATTTTCTCCGATTGTTCTCGTTGTTGGATGTCCTGTTCTTTCTGTCTCTTCGATTCTTCTTCCCTCTGTCTGGACCGTTCGAATTCTTCCTCTCTTCGTTTCGATTTCATCAAGTCCTCCTCTCGTTGTCTGGCCTTCATCAACTCCTCCTCTTGCTTCTGTTTTTTCGTTATTTCCGCCTCCAGCTTGTTCAAAAGCTCCTCCTCCTCCTGCTGCCTCTTAAGCTCCTTCGCTTCCTCTTGCTCCTTCTTCTTCTGCTCCTTCTTCAATTCTTTCTTCGATTTCTTGCTTTTCTTCCGTTTCTCTTGCTGCTTCTTCGTCTCCTTCTCATCGGACTTCGACTCGCCATCTTTTTCCTTGTCCTCGTCCATCAGCTGCCTCTTCAGCTCCTCCTCTCTCTCGTGCATCTTCGCTTCCTCGATCTGCCGTTTCAGCTCTTGCTCCTGCCTGAGCAGCTGCAGCTGTATCCTCTGCTCGATTTGCTTCTGCAGGTCTTCTTCCTCCTGTTGCTTCGGCGATTTCGTCTCCTGCCGCGGCTGGTGTTGTTGATGGTGATGGTGGTGGTGTGTCTGCGGCTGCGACTGCTCGCCGATCGATTCCTGCTCGGCTGTGCTGTTTTTACCTTCAAGCGGATGCGAGCACGCATCGTTAATAGGAATTTCCTCGCGTCGGGACCC
Source organism: Halictus quadricinctus (assembly GCA_028454245.1). NCBI lineage: Eukaryota > Metazoa > Arthropoda > Insecta > Hymenoptera > Halictidae > Halictus > Halictus quadricinctus. Next base: position 1,897,269 of record CM052112.1, read on the forward strand.
GTCCGAAACGGCCGCAATGTTCAGTGCGGCCGTGGCCGGAGGTTAGTTGCTACCTGAATGCTGCTTCTGATCGGAGCCGGCGTCGGAACCACTCGAGCTCAATGTCGTCTTGCTATCGTACTGGTCCGGCGAGGACGTGCACGACATCCCGCGGTCTTGACGAATCACTCTGTGGGGGGAGTGTTTATCCGGGTCGACACTGCTCGGGTCTGCCTGCAACAAACCCTCCGGTCAAGGGATTTCGGGAGCTCAGCTGTCGCCAGTCGGAAATGTCTACAATCATGGAGCCGGGGGGAGGGGGTGTCTAGTTGCGGGAACTATACGCACAGTGGCCAGTTTGTACGAAAATGTGGACAACGTCGAATAATAGTGTTCTCGGTTCGTGAAATCTATTTAGCTTCAAGGACTTCTAGCTGCCACACTGTCAAACATGTTCTACTTCAAAGATTTCAGTTCATTGAATTTTATCTAGCTTCAAGGTGTTGCAGCTGTCACCCTGTCAAATATGTTTCATTTCAAAGTTTTCAGTTCACGGCATCTTATCTAGCATTAAGGAGTACTAACCAGAGACCATAACTGTTATAACCAGAAAGAAAAAAGTTATGGAGTAACAAGTATTTCATCGACTACTAGGTTTTCAGCTTCAGGAAGAAATATTGTTGTAGGTTAGTTTATAAGTTATAACTATCAAAAATACGAGATTTGTCCACGTTTTTGGGCAAATTGACCAGTACATGACGGTGGCTGACAACGGGACACGGTGAATCGACAATCAATACTGAGTGCAGTGCTGGGTAAAATTCATACGTTCTTCAGGCAGCTGTTGATATTATACTAAGGCCGGTTCATAGGTTACAACTATTTAACTTTTCTTGTCTTATAATATCTAGTTCAGTCCGTAATACAATTTTTTAACAGAATCTACTAAAGATTTATATTATTCATTCCTTTTGAATCGAGATACAATTATACTTTGTAGTTGTGCACACTAGGAAATTCACAGATTTGGATGACCTTGAAATATTTCGGCAAGGTTAATATTCTAAACAACTTTTTCCTATACATCTCGATCGGTTCACATATTACATTTTTATCAGTGCTAGTATTATTTTCTCAGAATTATTATTTTCTCATATTAATTTCGTCACAGTTACAATAATTAGAACTGTTTTGTCCCTAATAATTTCCTAGTAAGAAAATGGAATTTATATATATTGTATACTTATATTTACAGTAACCCTTCAATATTGGTATTAGAAAAACATAATTTCGTTTCAGTTTGAAAGAAATGAATAACGTTCATATTGAGTAGTATTTTCCATTACGAGTCAGACTCGTTATTATACGGAAAAGGGTTAAAGTATATCCCTAACACTTTGATTATGCAACTAGGAATTTTGTAAAAGAGAAAACCTAATGTGTTTATTCACTAGCATACGAAGACTATAGGTACTTCATTTTTTCTGAGCAATAATAGTAATTTTCTTGAAAGTTAAAAATAGCGAAGGAAAAAGAAGATATAGAGTTTAAGGATGAAAGAAAGAAAATTGTGAATAAAGCGGGATAAAAAAATTAAAAGTTTCATTTCATTTACAATAACTGACTCTTCGCATTCATTCAGTCAATTAATGAAGATTTTAGAATTTTTTTGTCGATAATAATCTGTAAAAATGTATAGTACGCTGAGATAATTACTGAACATTCCCTGTTACGTCATCTTGATTGTGAAGTGATTAAATGTGTTTGATGAGCTTGTAGCGGGGTAACATGCATATTAATTCTTAATGAGGTACTGTTCATGAATACTAATGATGAAGAAGACGTTTTTAGAAGGGATATAATTTTATTATCAACATCTCGTTAATTTCATTAATTATGTACGAACCAAATATTTTAAATATTAAATGTGCTTACTTTTTAGTTATTTTATATTATAAAGTGTCCTGTTTCATTCTAAATTCTTAAAATAATAACTGAAAATATGTTTACCGAAATAAGACTTGATTTTAAAAAATCTCTTAAGTAGCATAAACGACGCAAATTTTGAGCGATTATGTGCATACACTTGCGCATACAAAGTTTGTGTGTATGAATGCATACAAATATGTGCATGCATATAGAAAATCGATAAAAAAATTTGAATTCGAATGGAAAAGAATTCAATACTTGATACACTGCCACTCAAAAAGATTTTACTACTTGTAGTAATCACTTATATTAACCTTTATTTCAAACTCATCATCATTATTCAATTAAATGTGAAACCTGAATTACAGAAACAAGTTTAAATATTCATTCTCACTTTGGTCATTATAAAAATGAAAATCATGGTTTTCTAAACAAGCTCGAATATTTTTGAGTAGAAGCGTACTTTCAAGCACTTATCAACAGGAACTTGGTCCCATTAATAAAGAAAATTTGACATAGGGGATATTATACTTATGAAGATAAATCTTGTACATTTAAATGCGTCTATAATACTTATATGCGGGTGTTACAAAATATATAAATGTGGAGCCTCATTCAACACTTCAATAAAAAATTTTTATATATAATACAAACAGAGGGGAAGAGAAAGATTAAGAAAAGTATTTTCTCGAAAATCTCTATTTTGCTAAGATTGTGTATGTTTGAAATAACCTAGTTTTTTAATTTTCCTCGCGTCAGAGCAAACAGAAGAAATACAACATTTTTGGTACACCCTGTAAAAAGAATTTTCATAAAAGCTCCATGATATTGAGACCAATATAAATTGTCAGACTGCGTTGGTTATAAAAATGATTTATCTACCTAGAAAGAATGTTGACTTCCGCGCGGTGAAACGTAAAAAATTTTCGAGAAAACACCACACTCACACAGAGGCGTATTCTTACTTTATTTAATCCCTTTGCGATCATAAATTTTTCGGACAAGACTGTGTATCACGGTGACCAAACGGAACATCGAGTATATTTGTTAATCGGTTACTACCTTCGTGAAGAATGTACATGCTCTAGTTCGTATTGTTAGAAATTCACAGACTAATGTCCTGGAGCTACGTTAAAAGCGCCGCTTGTAAACAGTGTGATTCTCAGGTATTAATTTTCATCAAATTAGGCGAGTCGAACGCGCGAATCTCACTTGCGTCCCACGAGCTTTGCGAGAAAGAAGAAGAAGAAGAAGAAGAAGAAATGAAGAGAACGAGATCGAAAATAAGGATACAAAGAGCGAGATTATTAGGAACAGAAGAGAGCAGTCGCCGGCAACGATCGAACGTGGCAGTGAGTTCCCGCGATAACGGAAAGAAAAAACAACGAGAAAGTAGGCGTGACGGAGCACGATCATTCAGCGGGACAACACGCACCTGATAGGCCAACGCGTTCATGATGATCCCAGGCGGCACCAGATCTAACGGGTGGATCTCTTTCATTAACACGTTCGTCGGGATTTTATGGAACTGAATGTACTCCAGGAAGTTGGCCATCACCTCCTTCAGGGTTGCGCTCTGGTTACTGTCGCAGAACTTTTTGCTCCACATCAAGGCCGCCTGAGCAATGCAGAAAAACTCCTATGACTCGAAAAACAGTACAGTAATACCTCGCTCCTTGCACGAAATGATATTGAAAACGCGTGCAAAAATCGGGGTTGTGGAACGCAGCAGGTAGCCAGTCATAGTGATTCGCAGTGTTCCCCAGTAATCGAGGTTGCAATTATTGTTGCAAATACTGTACTTACTTAATAGTTTAGAAATTAAAAAACTTCTTAATAGGTTAGGAGATGGAACGAGAAAAGAACAAATTATTCAAAGTTTCAAGAGGAATAATAAATGTCTAGAGTCGGACAATGTGAAGATAGTTGGAAGAAAAAAATGTGGATGGTAAAAAGTGGAAACCGATGATCTAGTTTCGAAGTAATTAATTTAAACGTACTTGGAACTTGGTAAACTCGTCAGCTCGCAGTTCCTCTCTCGCCAGGATCAACAGGACTACGTGTTGAGGGAGCAAAGTGAAAGATCCTAAGTTCAACACTTCGTTGCCATGTTCGATGACGAATTCCAGCACCTTCGAACATCATCAAGATCCGATTAATACGGTCTAAGATATGAATAGAGTGTGCTACTTGACTCGAGCACTTTAAATATCTCGCTTAATATTGATAATAGAACGGAATATCGCAGGAAATCATTATTGAGCGTGAAGAGTCAAACATTCTGATAAGCGAACATTTTTCTCATGGTCGAAATTTCGAGGTTTCAAGGTCATCAATGATTGCTAAAATGAAATTATATGTTCTGAGATCAAAATGAATCGAATGATATAATTGTAAGTACAAAATTTAAAAAGAAATACGACTGTGATATAAAAGTAGGTGAAGAAAATTTGTCTGAGGAAATGTTCCAAATTAGTGTTTTAAAGATTACTGAAAGTTGCTATAACAATTTTGATCATCGGATCGAAGACGAAACGCAACTGTGGCAGTAATGCAGCGTAAATCAACAGATTTCGATCTCTCATTATGCAATGAATACCACCTTACCTTCGATCGTCGTGCAACAAGAACTTACAATTATTGATCGGATTAATTAATCACGGACAGCGTTATCTAATCTTAATTCAATTAGATTAATGGTGTTTATGCGATTCCGAGCGGAGGGAAAAGAAGTCAGGACACATTCACTTAATGCTGACAATCCTCCATAGATTCTTTTTAACGCGGTATCTCTTTATCGGATACGATGTTAAATTAAACCAAGTTGATAACAAATTCGCATGAGAAGAATAGTATCGATCGTGATTGAACGTTCTTACATTTACAAAGCTATATCTACGCATAAGTGTTTTGTTTACAAAATGTCACACGGTTCACGTGTACATTTTTTGACAGCTCCATAACATCAGATTACTACAAGTAGGTATACTTTCTCACTCTACACGAACGGAATGTGAATTTTATGAATTTATGTACCAGTGTGCTAGGGTAAGCGACCCAATTACAATGGGTAATTTAACGCATATGTTAAATATCTCTGCTTTTAAATATTCATTATGCTTTAAAAATAAGTGTAAGTAATATAGGCACAGTAATTGGCACCCCCACAATAATTGAGTCCCTTACCCACTATATTATAAATTACTAATTTTTCATAATTTTTTTAATTACTAGGTTTTCATAATTTTTAAATACTATGCCGTCATTGTTTCTACAAAATTAGAAATGTTGAAAGATAGATTTACCTTTTGTACCAAGGACTTAGTGCATTTGTACTGAATGTACCGCTCGGCTGACGCCAATAAAGAACACACAGTGTCCACTGTTATACAACATTGAACAAATCCAGCGCAGGCACTTCTCAACTGGTTCAAGCCATAGTAATCCGCAGCATTCATTACTCCTTTAATGCGAGAAAATATTATTTTAGACTATCGCAATTTTACACGTTAAGTTAAATGAATTAGTAAGTTGCTTGCATAATTAGTTGATAAAATAATATTGTTTCAATTACCTAGCAACGTTCTAGGCTGTAGCATGATGCAGCCGGTGTGAATGTATTCTATCACTTGGCGAAACACGTCCGGCTCGAATTCCTCGATGATTATAGTTGGATGTTGATTCGGCTGTGATTCCGCAAAAAGTTTAAATTTTATACAAACTTACTTAAATTTTATACAATTAAAATAGTTCTGATTCTAGTTTGAACTCGATAAACTATGCTAAGCTAATTGCACGGTGCATTCAATGATGGATATACTAAATTTTGAATAAATAGATCCATTAATTAATCTTTCGTGGGCGAATTGTTCTGTTCTGAAGAATTCTTAAATATTTAATTATTTACATTTCGGAGATTCAAATATTGAAGATATTGAAACATATATAGATATACATACATTAGTTTATTGTTTTTATAAACAAATTATTCTTTCGACATTTTTCCTTTATAAAGTATTGAAATATTTCGAAAAGCTCTAATGTTTTACATACAATTTCCCTTCTAAATAATAAAATGGTATATTTTTTATTTGCGTTCAAAAATTATGTATATATACGTCTTCAAAGTTTGATTCAATAAACTCGGGTTCTGGAGTTCAGAATTATTAAGAACACTAAGGTTTTCTTCAATTAATTTGTGCTTCAACAGTTTTCACAATTTTTCACTGCGATTCTAAATATTGTAAAACATTTAATCGATCGTCCATCATCAATCGCTTAAGCATCGGTGGAAGTTAGTCGATCGCTTCCCCGTCACGAACATTTCGCGACACAGTTGGCGTGGGTGCAGATTGTCATAGGCAAACTACTGTGCGTCTAACACTATTATAAATCCACGACTACGTAACGAACTTGTGAGATGCAGAAGATTAGACTGTGTCGCTCCTGAATGACACTATCGTTATCGTGCGATCCTAGAACTACTGCAAAATTTTCTATACGATAATTAGGCGATCATTCATCCTCGCGATCTGCTAGATCGCTGGTTCGAATTTGAAATTCGCATGCTCACTCAAAAAGGGGAAAAAAATTATACATAAACACGTCATTCATATTACAATTTCAGCTATCGAGTACTAAACTAGCACTACTTCCAAGATGTCAGCTTATGGATAGTTTTTTGTGTTCGTTTTCCATTTTCTTGATCATTTTCACGAATTAAGCCTATCATGAATGAAAATATGTTTTCAAAGTATATGATACCGTTTTGTAGACCTTAATTTTATTTTGCGAAACGCTTATGATGATACAATGATGAAGCGAGTGTTATTAAATTACTGAATTATAACTGAACTGGAATCGTGAATGAAAATATGCTTTTGTATCATTCAATAAAGCATAAATGAATAGTCACGTTTCACGTGAACGGAAAGTCCGTAACAAGCTTCGTGCTTAACGTGTTAAAATCGCTCAATTTCAAACAAGCATAACTTTTGATCCAGTGAATTTCTCACATTATAACTTGGATTTTTGGCATTTTCTCGTCAAGATCTACAGGATTATATTTAAACAAGTTCAAAATATCTGTGTTGCTAAGGTGAAGTTTAACCAAATATTTCACTGACTATGCAAAACGTAGTATTTTAAATTTTGTATTGCGACTTTAATTACTGAAACAACTTTCTTGTGTCAATAAATATTTTCTATTGTAAGAGGATTAGTTTGACTCAATAAATAGTCATGTATGATCATTCTGTATTGGTTTAATAATTATTGGAGATTAACCTAAAAAGAAACAGGTCTAAATATTTGTACACTATTATATACACTTTCTACGAGCTAGAGCAACAAAAATGGAGTATAATCACAAGGGTCATGTGATGATTCGTGTGACATCAGTGCGAGATCTTTCATGCAGTTCTATAAATCACGATATCGCCCATCTACTACACGGCACACGAGACTCTCATAGACAACAGCCAATTTCTCCTAATGAGAATCGTCAAGAATGAGCTTTAGAATCTATGGTAATTCGTTTTTGAATTATTCGTTTGAAAGTTTAGAATGAGTAAACAGTGGAAAACAGAGCATCGTATCCAGAAGAGACGTTCATAGTACCTCTTGAATGGGAGCCAACTGCTGCGTGAACCCTGACCGCTATACGTCATACAACAGATGCACATTTACAGTAATTTTAGTTGTGAGATTGTCCGTGTCTGTAGCTTACACATACACTTTCGCATTTGAACGTATTCTCTACGCGTTGATAACATTTGTATATTTTCATTCGTATCGAAAAATAATTCAGATTAAAGATTCCTACGGTTTCTGCTGTTAGGTTTCAGTGCCGGGATGTGTACTACTCTTTGTGACGACGGACAGTAAGAAGGATTGCAACGAAACAATCGCTACGAAATTACTGCAATTACCTGTTGCGCAGCATTCTGCAGATTCAACAGCGGCTCCGAGCTTCTCTTCAGAAACATGCGGATCTTATTCTCTCGTGTTGGCGGCTCTTTCTTGCGCTGAGGACTCGGCGCTTGGTACAGCATTTTGTGAAAAACCCTGGAACAGTCGAGAATCTCTCGTGAAATTGTACCTTTACTGTGATATCCTCTAGACTGCGGATTTCTGGGTATTTATACTTTATAGGAATTCTCGAAAAAGATACAAACAGAATTTAATAGAATTTGATACTGCTTTAGTTTCTTCGCATTTATAACCCTCGAGTGATATACTGTTTCCTCCTGTAATCTGACACACCACAATCTGCCTACAGATTCCGTGAAGATTTACTAAAATACCTCGAAGCAAATCTTTAAATTAGGGGACTACAAATTTTAGACTTTCTAAAGTATAATCTTGTAAATTTTGACGAGAAAAAGGAAAAAATCCAAGTTTTAACATTAGTGATTCACTGGTTCAAAAGTTATGCGTGTTTAAAGTTGATCTACTCTCGCATAACTTTTGAACCAGTGAATTCCTAACGTTGAAACTTGGATTTTTGGCATTTTCTTGTCAAAATGTACGCTATTATATTTAGAAAAGTCCAAAATTTGTGGTCCCCTAAGTTAAAGTTTAGCCCTAAATTGCGAATTCAATCCTGGATATATTAATCACGGTACGTACCTACTCCTCGCCGCTAAGACAGCCTTGACAGCGCATACTGGTTCTCTGGTATCACCGACGAGGAAGGTGACGTCGCAGAGTTCCGGCATTCGAGCCAGAAACTTCATGTCTTCAGCCAAGCCGGTCTTATTCTCGAAAGTAGAATAATCTGACTCGTCGGTCACCCCCGACCCCGAAGCCTCCGGCATCGTGCTCGTATTTTCCTAAAAACAATTAAAAGATATAATAAAAATCAGTTCAATAAACTGTAATTGAAACTCTCTTTCTATTTCCTTAGCATTCAACAAGAGATTTTATATAAATAAATTCACTTCCCGTTATGATGGATAATGGCAACCTTAGAGTATTCAATTCAAAACAAAGAAAAATGGAGGAACAATAAAAAATGCATCTTTAATAAACATAGATTAAAAAACTATTAAACTATTATTAAACTATGTTAAAGTTTAACTGATAGCATTTATGCATGACATTTATGAAAATCACTTGAACGAGTAAAAATTTTTCTCACCTTTCCTACAAGATAAAATAAATAACTCAGGGGGTGGAGGACAATTATATTTTTCAAATATATGGTGAAAATATCTTTTAGAATTAATAATATAATACTATCTGATAATATAATCTGACGATGATACTTTCAAAAATTCGATTTTGAAATTGAGGATGACGTTTTGCATTTAATACTTTGCGGACTGGGATTATTTTAGAATATTAAAAGTATTTACCTCAGAAAAATATGTACTGATTTTATATTAGTTAAATAATTCCAATCATTTATACAAAACAGTAGAAATTAATTTTGTTAATATGATCTTAATATCTATATCAATTTTTCAACATGAACACGCAGTATTTCAAAGTATTCTGACGCAGAAAAATATATAGTCCATTCTAAATTCATAAACAAATTTCAAATTTTAGACAGGCATCCTAAAAAAGAAGCTCAATACCAAAAAAAAACATGATTATGCAATGTGCCTTAATAACTTCCCCCACTTCGAGTATCGTCGATAGCTATTTTTAGTCACAGTAAAAAATGTTACTAATAAAACTTAAACAATTTCGAGGAGATCACGATTTTGTGGCAATTTCCCTTTAAAGGGCGATAGTATGATCCGATTTCAAGGTTTCGATATATCAAGCACAAAAGGTTGTTACTTTAACAGCCTACAAACTGTCCAATAAACACAGGAAATGATTGAAAATACCTAAACATAAATATCGCAAAAAGATATCTCCTCGTCGTCGAACACGTGTGCATACGAATACAGAAATAGAATATACAGGGTGTCCCAGTATCGATGGCGCAAACGTGGAGGGGTGTGATTTTCCATGACAAGATAAGTCAAGAATATGGAATAAATTTTTCATTAAAACTAATACATACAAAATTTTCATTCGAAGTCTTATTTTCGAGAAAATCGAGTTTGGAAATTCGGCGAACCCGCGTGCTGTCGAATTGGAATCGTCTGACGCGTTTGTTCATGACCCAACTCTTCAATTAGATTTTCAAAAAGTCGATTTTATCGAAAACAAAACGTCAAGAGGACAAAAATCGTATTTTCGACTTATTTTCTCACGAAGACTCCCACGGTTGCACCATCGATGCTGGGACATCCTGTATAGAAAGTTATTTACGAAAAGCCGTTCTCACGTGAAAGGTTTTTAATGCACCCAGCCAGCCGAACGCGTTAAGAAGTTCTAAAGAAAAGGCAGGAGCACGCTTTAACGGACGAAATGCACTTTCCTTTATCGCACGGGGAAATCTGCGAGTCCATCGATAAATCAACCGTTCCCTCCCCCTCCACGAAAGCTTTAACTACCCCTCCTGGTAACGAGGTCCGTTATCTACAATGTAGTTAACCTACTTGGAGCCGGAGACTCCTCTAATCCTTGTCCCTGGCCGACAGTAAACTTTCATTTACATTTGACCTTTGAATCAGACGAATTATTTCGACGGCATTTCGCGACATTTCAACTTTAATATCCGATTCGATTGGATAACGCCTAACGTTCAACGGTGAGGAATGCTAACTTTGAACGGTGTTGTCTTTGTTTCTTGTCATCACTGAATCTTATTTCCAGTTTGAAACCTAAAGCTGTGTCCCCACTGAAGCAACAACCAGCAACTTTTTGTTGATGTTGCTTCAGTGTGGACACAGCTTAATACCGGTGGATATTCAACACTGGAACTAATATGGAATGAAAATGAAAAATTTGAGATTTTTTATTTCCTTGGTACGGAAGTTGTAGAGATACTTTTGCAGAATATTATATCTGCACTTGTGCTTGTTGTACTTTTGGACCTATTTCTATGAGATCAACATGATTGCTCTTGATGAAGTTTCAATTATTACTACAAAATTAATTTAATTTCAAATGAATTAGCTTTTAACCCAAGGTTCAAATGTAGCCTAGCAATCCTAGGGCTAATGTTACACTCCTCTAACTGTGAATATTTATTGCACTATAATTTTGTAACTGCGTTTTGGGTTTCGTGAAACGTAGCTTAGTGAAATGCCATGCAACAGTTTAATTCAGAAACACGATGCGCTTTAATCCGTAGGAATTCGAGAAAGGTCATATGGCACATACGATCGTATGGTGTATGTATATACACAGTATATATATGTAGACATGTACATATGTGCGTATTTTGAATAATATAAGTCTGCAGTATTACACTGTTTTTTCAGAAATTTCAGGATGCTTTTATTTTTAATGAAATTTGCTTAAACTTTTACTTTGATCAACGTAATGGAACATTCTGATTTTAAACCTGGATACACTTTAGTTTCGTGTACAATTTCACACGATTTCATCCTTGTTTTGAGCATTATTAGAAAAGTTGATGACTTTGAAACATAATTCACGTTTGCTTATGATGATACATCAAGGTCAGATTTAATAACAAGCTACTGAAGGGATAAGTTTGTTTATTTCATACTATGAATTATTTGTTTTATGTCTTCTTTTACAATATGTTATTTTTTTTTTTACTTTTACATAAATAAAGATAAATATGAATAAAAGAAAATATGAAAACACTGTATTTTCATTCTTTGTAAATCATTGAAAAATTCAAGAAGAAGGGACTAATAAAAACTCTGAAATCTTGTCTCTAACACCGTCCCCCTTAACCGAATGAAAGAAATTACACGAACACCTCGGTAAAAGCCCGTAAAGCATGGTAATCGCATTCAGCTGGCCACCAAATTGCATCATGTGCCCCGGTCGGAGGAACGGGGTCACTCTCAAAAGAAAGATCGACAAAAGGGGTGCCCCGTAGAAGGGGTAAATTACCTGTTGCTCGAATCCCGGAGCCCCCTCGCTCGCCGGGTCGCTTTTTCCCCGAAAAAACACTTTTACCTCACTTCCGCGCTTCCACGATCACGCATAATCCACCACTCTGGCCGTGAACAGCATCCCCTGTCGTGACCACCCTTAAAACATTATTCCTGTTCTGAACGTGGCCGACAGCTTCGACGAAAACGAGTTTAACTGGTCACGAAACGAAGACGAAGCGTCGGACAAGATTCCCACGAGCCACCCCTGTAGACAACCACCTAACCCCTGTTGCTTTCAGGGCCAACCCCGACCGAGCGATTATGCCACGAGAGACACGCCTGCCCGCGACCGAGTTTCCGAGCCAGAGGCGTTCCTCTCCACCTGAATCCTCGAATAATCCTAGCCCGGGCACGCTCCGAAGCTCCTTTTCTTCTTGGATCGGGGTGCACGCGCGGGGGTGGTTTTCCGAGCAGGTCGGTATTTCGTGAATGGAGCTTCTCTCGCGTGCCGAATACGAAAACGGTGCTCGGTTTCGGGCAGAACGAGTCGACTGCGCCGAGTGTCCACTCCCTGAGGCCAGGCCGCCCTTACTGCGCATTCGCAGAGAACCTTGTCGGGGGTTGAAACCCGCCGGCTGCGCCTGTACGACCCGCAGCCTCCTCCGAAGGACCTCTCCCTTTCCTATCGGGGAATTTTTAAATGTCACCTAGTTACCGGGTATCCTTGACGTAACCTGAGATCGGTGGTTTCTAGGGGTTGAAGGGAGTTTGGAGAGATGGAAGGGATGGAGACGGGCTGGAGGACCTGTTTGATCCGTGGGCTCTTTTGAAGGACCTATTGGTAAATTTTTAAATGTTACTCGAGTACTATGTCCTTGATAAAAACTGGAGTAGGTAATTTCTAGGAATTGAACGGGAAGGGGGATGGTACAGAACGGGATTTATGGGAGTAGATCCTAACAGCGGACATCCTTGACGTAATCTGAGATCCTGTTTTGTAGGACCTATTGATGCATTTTTACATATTACAGGGTTTCTGTGTCTCATTTTGAAGGTCATCTAGTTACGGGGTATCCGTGGGGTAACTTTAGATCGCTGATTTCCTGGAATGTACGATCGTTGGAGAGGGTTGGAGGGTTTCTCGTACAAATGTATACGTAATCTATAAATTACACATTAAAGTGAGAAACACAGATGACGCAAACCCAAAAATGTCTCTACATTCAATAAAATTTTAAAATAACTCGAATTATAACTATGGAATTATAATTATTATTTTGGAATAATCCAATATACAATAGTACAAGGTAGCTACAATGTATAAGATTTTAACCAAAATACCGTCGGATTTCATAAATCCTTTCACAGTCCGTTAGACAACGATTATTTCTATAAAATTAATTTTTCAATTATGCAAGTATCCTAAGCTCCACACGGTTTTTCACATCGAGTTACAACTTGGGCAACGAAAGTGAAGTTAACGTGAACTCCACCGTGACGAATCCGGGTCAAGCTCAAAATCTGGCTCTGTGGACCACAACCATTCATGACTGTAGGGGGAGTCTCGTCTCCCTCCATTCCAGACCGTCTTCCTCTACTAATCAATAACATTCGGCCCTGCAACAAGTTGCTACCCCGGCTGAAAGTTGAGGGAAATGGCGCAAACATTTTGATCGAATAAAAATTTTCCCTGTTTCCAGAACCACCAGTGACCCAAATATTAATACCCCAAACATTTCGACGTTCAAAAAGCCCCTTTATTAATCAAGAGGAAAATTAGAACGATAAGGCTTTTTCATACGAGAGTTACTCTTAGAACACTGTACATTATTCGACAGATTTCATTCATAGCATTCTCGATCTTTCCAAAATAAGATTCAATAAACTGTTAATGAGTCTAATTTGACGTATGTTGCAATTTTTAATAATAATGTGCAATATTATTTCGTTGATTCCGATTTTCTTTGAATTAATCGACGAAAGTCTATTTTAAATCCACGATCTAGATGCTGTATGTTTTATAAACATATCATTTTTTGTTCCTTTAATTTTTCCGAGAAATTCCGCGGAAAAGACGTGTGTCCTCGTTGACGGTATTCCCTAGGTGAGGAACGTTCCGATGTTGAAGAACGCGTGCGCGAGAATAACGAACGATTTCGTTTTGGTTTCCGTAGCAGCCCCTCGATAATTGGCGAACGGCTCGATAGACACACGCAGCGTTTCGAAACCGAAAAAATTCCTTAAATCGTCTCGACGAAATTTTGCCAAGTCCCAAAGCGGGCTTCGAAAAATCTGAACTCACTGATTTCCCATCGTTCTCTTTCCCCTCGCATTGCGGAATAATTAACGATTGACTGAAAATCAAAATCGAGTCGCTGATTGCATATCGATTGAACTTGCTGAGCGATTCATCAAGAATTTCACCGGAGTAGGGCGACACCGAAGTGGCAACGGAAATTTATGGTCAGACCGAAATAGTTCAAGGTTGATTGGAACTATGTCACGACCGACTTTCATGGGGAATTCTCGATTTAATACTGCGTGTAATTATACAAATCGGACGCGTCAAAGAGAACCGTGGCATTTGCACTAATTGTAATTAAGCGCGAAGAAAAAGAAACGAGAGAAATCGTTTTCGAGGAGAATAATATAAATAGGATACGTCGATTAATAATACTAAAATCCAACGATTTTTAACACAAATAATTTAGTGAATTAATTAATGTTCTGTTGATTTAATGGTTCAAAAGTTATGGAATCTAGCAATGGAACGAACAGAGAATTTACATATCCCTTTGTTAAAATTTGGAGGGAAAACAAAACACTCGAAATAGATAATCTGGGGCGATGATTAAAGTTTTATTAATTTACTGGATCGAGCAATAGAACAAAGGGGGAATTTATTTATAGAACTCTTTACTAACATTTTAGAGAACAAACAATTCTAAAATAGAAACAATTTATATTCTCATTAATAAGAATTATAGATAGAAATTGTTTGAATTGAGAAGAGGTTTATTAGAAAAGGATACTGAATTTAATGGTTTGAAAGTGGCAGAATCTTGCAATGGAACAAAAAAACAATTGATAAAACTTTTCCCAAAAATTTGGGACAATGTAAATTTACATAATTAATTCGAAAATTTAAATATACAATATGAACATTCTTAAAATGATAATCTACCTTGATTTAATATTGATTTCAACACAACTTGAATTAAAAACTATGAAAGTAATCACTACTTGGCCATTGCACGGAAGTAAATTGTATCCAATATTGAAAAATGTTATAATTCGAATTAGTTATTTATTTTTAAACAAATCCACCGTCGTCCTATCGGTGAAACCCAGGAAATGGAGGAAGAATTGAACGGTGAGAAAAGAACGTCTCCAGCAGTAACATAAAACAACATCGATTTATTTCAACACAAATACTTGCACGTTACGATAGAGGTTCGTAGTAATGATAATAGTGATAATAATATTCATATATACAGGAAATAAGGCACGTTCGATATTACATTAATTAACGTGCGACCAGCGTCGCTCGGCTGTCTGTTATATCTCTTATCATCATCATTGTATCTCCACCTCTCACGATATGCAACATCCTTACCAAATGTAGAAAATGTCTTATATTATATATATATATAATATTTATAATATATTTATATATCTATCTGTATAAACGTTCTCGTTGAATTCCATTCGTCCGTTCATCGATATTTCGAAGAAAAGAATCTTACATCACCTTAAAATCTACAATGTATGTTCTCCTATTCCACTTAATTACTCGTGATGATAATCGCAACCATAATTGGTCACCCGTGTCATCATCCCCTTTCAAACTTTCAGGAAAAATGTTCACGGTCTTCTTCTCGCTGAACGCGTGCCAGGAATCGCGAAAAATTTCGATCAACTATTCTTAAATCAGAACCAATAAAGTCGCGATCACAGAGATTTGTTGTTCAAGGTCATTCTTGCCACCACATTGTTTCGCTACCTCCACCATTCTACCATTTTCGTGGAAAATTAATCATTACATCTCTCTAAATTAATTATTACATCCTCCAATTTTTCAAAGCAGAGAATCATTCAATTATTCAATTATTCAATTTTCTAGCAGAGAATTATGAAATTTTGAATTGTTTCCTATGCGGCAGTAGTGTCTGGAAAAGTTTTAATCACCATTGTGACGTGAACATGCAGAATATTAAAACATTTCTACATTTTTGAAAATTGGAAAATGTACTTTGAGGTGTTAATCCAGATGTAGAGGATAATACTTTCCCTCTTAAATCGCATAATCTCTCAGTCGTGGGTGTCATGTGGTCATCTGATCATTGAAGTTGAAGAGTATTCTGGGAGTGTAGGCGTTAAGGGTAGTTATATCGTCCCACACAAACTGAAAAGCACTTTGATCATTATAAACTCTGGGCGTACCAGCAGCTTGCTATTTGAAAACTTTTTATTTTTTGCTGGGGTAGAAATAGAAGATTCATCAAATCTTCTTATTTCAAATATTCATTGCAGTCTTTCTCACGAGTCTACTTCGACTACCATAAATCACAAATTAAAAAATCAATGTGCTCTATGTCTATCCTATTCGTTAACAATACCTCGAGTCCTACTGGCAAATATATGTACAATGATTGAAAATTAGGGGAGTAGGTGAAATGACCTGGAACAACAGAATCAATTTGCTTCAGCTGATAAGCCTTCGTCGCGTCATTTCATCGAATCTTATTTCCCATGGAACATTTCTTCCGTGCACTCGTCGATGCATCGCACGCTTAGGTTTCGCATGATTGGGGCTAAACGACTCGCAAAATTGTGAACCTGGGTGGATTCTGCCGTTGATTGGCAATCGTCGAGGACAATCAGTCGAATGTACAATATTGTCACGAAGAACTTTCTAATAAAATTGGATCGAAATTTCAAGTGTTCAACAAAACTACTTGATAATTTTTTGTTTTTTTTTTTTTCTCTTGTCGACACGTGTGAAGGTTCGCAAAAATCAGCATGCACGATACAAGACAAATGATTCGCGGAAGAATTCGACAATGATGTTAGAACAGTATGTTTCATACACTGGCAGCGACATTCATGATTTCGTTGGCACGCACAGACGTCTGCAGATAACGTCAATGGAATCTCGCTAGTCAACCCTTTGGTGTCTTTTGATAGAAGGAAGCCATTTTTTGGATCTGTTGTGCCACAAACTCAATTGATTCGTTTCTATTGACTGTGTACATCTTTTGCTTCAGAAGTTTGTACTTTCTTTACAGTAAAAAGGTTTTGCAAATTGAGGAATTTTTGATGCGGTATTTTTTGTGACAGTTATCTGAACCTTCATAGAATTTTACACAATGGGAATTGTAATCAGAGGACTGCAGTTCTCTATGCAAACTCACATTTTTGAAAGAAATATTTTCAATGAAAACGAAAGTAAGGATAACCTTTCTTAATAAAAATTATTTTGTTTTTAAAATAAGAAAGTTAAGCAATATAAAAATAGGAAGAGTAGAAATAAATGTAGAAAAATTATAGTGAAACAGTAATATTGCAAAACTTCCTCAATTGCTTATCCTGTCATAGTAGGTTCCTTTTATTGAAATATATTAAACAATCTCACTGATTCTTTCAATGAATGAATATTTTTTCAATGAACCCACTTTCAAACGACGAGTAAAATGTCGATAGTGCAACTATCCTGCTCAGTACAACGACCCTAAATGGTCAATTGATTTTTTCTATTCATAGATTCCATGCTTGAAGTATTTATAAAATTACTATGTAAAACTTGTGAGTAAAACTTGATTATGACTGGCATTATGCATTTCTGAGAAACTATTAATTACATCGTGTCTGTTAAATAGTCTCATCAACCATAATTTTTGTTTATTATTTAACAAAACCTATAAAAGAGATTTCATTAGATATGGTAATCTCCATTTCTATAAATGAGTGAATTTGTATGAACATTCATGATTAATGTATGATTCTTATTTCACAAATACAGATCTTATTACATTCCATTTTGTTAATCAAAAATTCAATGAAGGCTTTAACTTGTTCGACTTAACGACATAATATAGTTCATTCATTATTGCTGTCATTTTATATGTACTCCCGATTTCTTCATTTCATATTTCTATTATTTCTCAGACCAAAAATGGTCTTTTGTGTGACTGTGCTTTTGAAATCCTGCTTATGAAAGAAAAACTCTTCTTTAAAGAAAGTTACTTCTCAGATTTTAATAAAACTTGCACGCAATATAAATTTCGTGTACTATACGTAATTTTTTTCGTGAGCGTCGTTCATATTAAAGGGTAAACGCAACCCTTAAAATTGAGGTTGCTAACAATATTGACTCATTCATCTCAGTCCAAATGTACTACTGCATATTTGCAGGAATTTCAATGTTGCATTGGCCTGTGTACATAAATTTTTAGAAAAGTCCTTTGTCTAAAGCGTACAACAAAAAAATACTTTTTTGTGACGAACATGAATTGTGCTCACCATGAAAAGTACGTCTAATACTTTTACAAGTTTTATCTTGCGATGAAAGTTTTACAAAAATCGACAATCTGAAGCTACTCGTCCGAAGAACAATAGTTCGTTTGAAAACAATGGTGGACACCGAAGGGCCGCACGGATCGTCCTCGAGGAACTCGTGGCTCAAGATCACGCACTCTGCAAATTATTTATTCTCGCACATACACTCGTAATTATACACTCGGAAAATTTACGTTAGGTGGTATCTAAACTGGCATCGAGATACTTTACACGAATGTACAAAAGTCTTCCTAGACGGTATGATCGGAATGTATTCGGACGCGCTCGTCCGCTCTCCTTCTCCCTACACACTACAGGTGATCTAAATTACTTCGGAAAAAAGGGTTCTTATCGTCGCACGCGAACTCGGAATCATAGTCAACGTCGCTATCAACCACACTGGAATGTACGATATTGCCGTGAGCGTTGTGAACACGACAGAGAGACAAGGGATGATCGACGAATCATCGATTGGCTAATCCATTCTAGCCGTTCGGCTTTTGATTCGCACACTTTCGAAAGCTTTCTACGATCAACTTTTACTAACTTTACCTTCAGAAAACTAGCAATTAATTTTCAAGATTTTATTACGGAAATTAATTCTGAAAACGAAAACGATTCTAACCCCTTCAGATTTATTATACACGCACGATACTTTAATGTCCTTTAATTTATTTTCATAATTTAACATAAAAGTAATGTACATTCAGTGCGTCACATTACTGTACATTAATTTGTATATACATTAGAAAAAATTTGGGACGTACGAATGTTATTTATATTTGTATTTCTATCTCGTTGTAAGTAGTATAATGCAGTATGAAGCTACAATATAATATTCTTCATCATTGAATTATATAAAATTCAGATCTCAAGGGGCTAATATCGTTCTTGAAGTATAAATAATTTTATAAAATATTTTACATAAGTAGACTATTTTTATTTTTGTGGCTAGTTTAAAAACTTCCCTTTTACTGTTGTTAGGTTTGATTGAAAATTTAAGCTTTAAATAGATCACGGCGATGTGGAGACATCGGTTAAAATACAAGCTTGTAAAATGTTATCAATAGTAGTACTTGTCTTTTATATTCTGAAATCTTCGAGGTTTGATTAAACTATAGGCGAACGTAATCAACTTCAAGACTAACGTTGAATACTGATATGCAGGAATAAAGAGAATAGAATTCTCAGATTCTGTGAGTTAAAATTCTTAAATTCGATGTGATATGTTCAAGAAAATTCATTAAGCTTAATTCTTAATGTTAATATGTATCTTGAAATTGTGGTACAGATAAAAATCAATTTATCAATGTGTTCAATTGGACTCTGATTTTCTGAATTCTTAAAATTCGTTCGATATGTCGATAGATATAAAAAATTGAACAACTCCAACACTAAAAATCATCAACAAAGACCAACATGAAATCAATGTAATATAACCTCGATTACAAAGACTCAAATAACATTCTTAACAATTTCTCTATTTCATTTCCCTCTAAAACAATCATGTCCCTTGGATCTTAAAACTATTAAACATATTTCAAAGATATTAATTTTATAAAGTCTTGTAAAATCCGTGGATGCATTTCCATCGGAATTTGTTTCGTAGCAAAAATTTGTAAAATCGAGTTTCAATTTTCCCGCCGTTGGCCAGTCAACGATTCGTCGTACTACGATGCAATCGAAACAACGTCGTTATCTCTGCGATGGCACTCGCCATAAGCGGCTCGCGCAAACAGTTCGAGCCCCGTGAAAAAGTCGATGATCGAACGAAAGCGACGACCGAGGCTCCCGCCAGGAGATCAATGCGGTCGCGTTCGTTCGGCCATTTTTAAAAGAACTCTAAGCAACGCATACTGTCGGCACGCGTTTCGCTGCCACTGATGCATTGTCAACCTAATTATTGTCTTAACCTACAGAATCAGCCGTTAAAACCTCATTTCCATTCGTGTACGTGGCCCACGAAGACTCCTTCTCATAGCCATTACGTCTAACCGATCAAAATTTTTAAACGTAACAAACTTTACAACTATTCAAGTTAGTATTCTATCGGAAAACATATCCAACTTTTCCGAGCAAACGTGAAACACGTTAATATATGAACCCAGGTCTCGTTCAACAACGAACAAAATTAAACGAACAACGTACAATTATTTAAACGTAATATTAGGTTGTTGCATTTCAAGTGTATTTTGTAATACTTTCATGGACGAGAACGATCAGTCGATCATTCGCAGATTTAAAAACTTGCAATATTTCAAACAATTTGAAATGGATCAGAGTTGAAATTTGATATATTTTGGATTTGCTTGAAAAATTCTCTTTTATGATCAGAAAGGCTGGTATTGAGTAACAAAATTATTTGCAACAATGAATGCAATAACGACATAAATGCAGGATGGCATACTATAGAGGCTTAATTATTTACAAACTTATAACAGAGAAAATTCGTGGATGTTAGAGTTCACATTGTTAATAGCGGGGACAAAGGTTTAACAAGGACCAACTCAAGATCGATCAAGATCAAGGACTATCGAAGTGAGAATACTAGATTACTGTATCTATTTAGACGTTGTAAATAAAAATTCTAAATTATAGTACGATACCCAGTTGTTTACCCTCCGATTTAATGATAAATTCGCTAGAATTTCTTTAGGTGTTGGCAAACAGAAGAAATGATCCATCTGCAACAAACTAATACTAAATCTCGGGAACCAACTATGTATTCTGCGAGAACTATTCAATTCTTCAATGCCAGCGAAAGCGTAACTCAAACACAGACCAGCTCGATCGCTCTCGAAACGGTAATCCCGCCTCTTATTGTACATCAGTTACAATTTCGACCGAACGCAAAGTCCCTGTTCGGTCTGTCTTAAGTCGATAAATCTATTGCACTTCGTCTGTTCGAATATCCTATAGAAGTTACGGTCCGACGATCGGCGATTGGATCGTGTCCTCTTTTGTTTTCGCGCTCGAAGCCTCGTCCCTGAAGGAATCCAGGTTTCTCTCGAAGAAAACGAGCTTCCCGATGAGACCCGCGACCTTTTCGTTCTCGCAGTCGAGCTTGAGCGTTCAATCGACGAACGATCGAGGTACCACGGCCCCAAAACCACGAGATCTATCTACCAAAACGTGTCTTAGCGACGGAGTACCGCTGATCGGAGATCCAGCTGTCGGAACGATCGAACTTCTGATCAGTGTCATTCGACTGGAGATTCGAAAAGGCGCTATATCACAGCTTCAAAGGATCATAATTCTCGAAGGACCACCTCTGCCTCGCGGCCGACGGCGAACACTCCTCCATTATCAGACGTTGCTTGCTCTCCGTGATCGCTAGACACTTGTCGCTGCTCCCGTGTCTGATCTGTTTCGCCTGGAAACAAACGAGATCGTCAATCATGATAATCATGAAGGATTTTCGACGACTCGGAAAAAATGTTGTATTCTCTGCCTTATTGACACAACATTTTCTACCTTACCGGCATAACGCTTGGAGTTATGACAAAAATGGATAGATCAAATTCGAAATAGAATTCTTCTGTCTAGCTCATATATCCTGCAATTGAGGCACATTGTATTTTTAAGAGGCATTTAGGTTATTCTAGGTGAAGTGATTTAACATTTTGCATACATGGCTACAGTAGAATTTCTGAACATTGTTCGTGAACCAAGAGAATAGTACACGATCAAATTAATTCTTTCTAAAGTGGATCCTCCAAAGTTGGGACATGAAAAATAGTAAGATAAATGAACGTCCATCAAAAGTGACGTTCGCTCGCATGACACAGCGTACGAAATGAAAATTTGCATGAATATCCACGGGCCTGACGATAAGCTAGCAGTAAAATTAAAGTAATTAGGTCATTGCTGTATAATCGTTGACAGGGACGCTTCACGTAAACTTGATGATAGCGTAC
Source organism: Halictus quadricinctus (assembly GCA_028454245.1). Taxonomy (NCBI): domain Eukaryota; kingdom Metazoa; phylum Arthropoda; class Insecta; order Hymenoptera; family Halictidae; genus Halictus; species Halictus quadricinctus. The sequence goes on from CM052112.1 coordinate 1,919,572, forward strand.
CTGAGGATTATATATCCATTGTTGATTCCCCTTGCTGCCGTGACAAGGATAGAGGATGACATCAGTGCCGCTGTAATCCAGGCACGATTCGTCTCGACGGATCTCACCGGTCTTGCTCAACATCCAGTACTGTGACAAACGATCAAGATTAATGGCTGCGGATTTTGACCTCCAGCGTTTGCCTATGACCGATGGTTCCGACAGTCGTGTACAGATGCGCGGCAACGAAAGAATTTCGAGAACGTAGACACGCACCAGATGCACGGAATCGTTTTGCAACGAAATTTGTTGGAAATATTGCGCCGTCAAGTTTTTCTGAAATCTCTGACGTTGACGGATACACAATTTGAGATCCCTGAAAAGACTATACCTCCCCTTCATCCTTGCCAAAAGTGATAACATCTGTTTCAAGATAATTTTAAAGAATAATAGAAAATATTTATATTGTCAAGACTATGATGTATATATGAACATACACATGAAAACGTCCTGCTATGTCGCAGTGCATGTTCTGCATCTTTATTTTGTTTTAATATTTGTTTTTTCAAATTATACTACCAATAGACTAAAAAGTGCAATACAAAGATTTTGTAACCTAACATATTATTTATAATGGTAAATAACATGTGATTTATTATAATCCTTTTCCAGTTTTATTCTCGATTAAACGTTGTTCTACTTTTTCGTGGGAATTAAGTGAGGCTTCATCGTCGTAATTACTAAGACAATCTACTACATTTAAGTTTGCTGGTAATGGGTAGTTAATACTTCAGACATTTATGGGTCTCGTAAAAGAAGTTGCTGCGCATGGGTCGAGAAAAATTTGTCGACGCCCCTTTAAACTATTCAAGCCTTCCTTTTACTTTAGGAACTTACCGGCGCGAGCGAAATTATGAAACTTCGCGAGTGAAGTAAAAACGGTAATTGTCAGCAGAAATTTCACTTCTTATGAATTGACATTTTGTGTCTAATGGATGCGCAGAAAAACTCGCGGAGCCGAGAGAGTCAAGGTGAAGGGAGGTCGAGATGTCGAAAGACACTTCTGTAATTCGGGAAAAATTCTGAAGTCGGGAAATTCGTAATTTCTTTCAGCCGAAGAACTTTGGTTTTAGTCGAGAGGTGATTTTCTAAAAGAGACAATGTCTAAAGATATAAATTCAATCAACTCTCTGCAAATTTCCAATTTCGTAGATTAATACTTTTAATTAACATCTACTTAACATTTAGTTAACTCTGCTAATGTTAAATGAAGTCTGAACGTTTCCTTGAATTTTTCTACCTGTAAATGTAAAATACTTTAGAAGTCTTATTTAATTAATTTCGTGCTTGTACTTTGAAATAATTTACGAGTTTTGGACCAAATGTTTAACGACTCAGCTTATTGTATAAACAGAATCGTACGCACTTCGTATCGTGTGCGTATTATAAAATTCATGAAGTGTTAGATATGTATATGTACTCACATTCTACTATGCACAATATTTCCACAAATTCCGCACAAATGATCACCTGCTTAAAAATAAAGAAATTCAACAATTTAAAATTATTTCATGTATTTCACACTGTCAGAACCATCTGTATTTGTACCACATACACACCATGCAATGATAAAGTTCAAAGTAGCAGGATTAAAGTCAAGAAAAGCAAGGATTAATAGTGGAAGCATGTTACACAAAACAGAATAGTGAATCCAGCTTAAAAAGAACATTATTAGGTCAGGTCATCAAAAAGCGATTTACAGCATCTTTAATGTAGCAAGGTCCTTTTTGTAACTCCGTAGTCATTTTCCGCCGTTTTATTCGTAACCATAAAATTTCCTTATACCAAAAAATTAATAAACATACAAAACACACGAAATTGTGAAAATGAAAAACAAAATAGAAAAATATGATACATTTTGTCTTCTAGTTCCACGAAGACGAAAGGAAAAAGTTCACACTATTAACAAAGTTTAAATGGTACATTTAATTTAATAAAAATCGTCGTTATCGAGAACACAAATTATGGGAACACTGTACACGCGTTTAATCGATCAGCACCATTTAGTCGTGACATAATCGTACCCCGGGAGTCGTGACAAACTGAAATTTCTTCAAGGAAAGTCTGTCTACTTGTCAGCTAACTGTCGCATTAACGGGTTTCTAATTATCGATAATTGCCAACTATTAATCTCATCGTGCGGAAATGTAATCGCTCGATCTAATTGCAATCTGTCCACTAGCTGTCAGAATCATGTTCTCGATGTCATTTCGTGCATTAACTCGGCCAACATCGGCTGGTTTTCAAAACATTGTCGCCGACCGATTACCCCGTTCTTCGTCTGCACGGTTCTAATTAATAAATTACAGCTTTCATAAAAACGTGCGATGTAAAAAGCAACCTAGAACACCATAAAACTTCTCACGCAGGTGGGTCATGAATTATGCTGTCGTCGCATAAAAAATTCAAGATCTAGAAAACTTTCTACTAGGTGTCAAACTAGTTTCTCTACTTATAGGGGGACACTCAGTATCATTAAATATTTATCAAAAGGCTGTTGCAACCTCTTCTGTGAAGAAAAATAAATATTCTCTTTCTATAATCGATTAATGTTACTCATTGAAAGGAAACATTGATTAACATACAATGCTCAATTTGTAGACTATAGAGATCAATTTCTCGTGTACAGCTACTAAAGTTCATAATCTAAAATAATAATCCTAAAATGGCTCGATTTTATCCAGCATTGTTAGTACAGTCTGGCAAAATAATGACTCATTATTTTCCTCCATTAAAACAGAAATTAAACAATAATATACTAAATAGTACGCAAACAGTGTATGGAGTTGAATACCCTAACTTCGTTGCGGTACGTAGCCCATAATCAGTGGAACGTAGCTAAAAGGGTTGTCCTAAGCCAATAAGACAAGTATTCCGTTCAGGTAGAATGTTAACAATTCCCAGCAGTATTGTCCCAATCATTCGAACACGTCGAAGTCATCAATAAACAGAAGTGGTCGCGACTCAATTAGAGGCAGGCCAGTCAAGCCGGGTAACGCTTAATTACCGTGAAACCGCGGCTTAATTGCTGGGGCAAATAGCTAAATTAAAGCGGCGCTTTACGAGGCCGACCGAGCGCCGACTGATTGTGTTTTTGGTTGTAACTGGTTGTCACGGTTGTTAAACCACGCCGTTGCAGCAGCTTTTGTGCGAAACGACGGTCGGAATTTCGTTGTCGTTGACGTCCCCGTTGCCCGTCCGGCTGTTGTCTGCGTTCGTTTAACGACGAGACGAGCGTCTGACACGGTTCGATGCACCAGACGAACTATTTCACCGTTTCTTTCTGCTATCAACTGATTTTTAAACGGGCGAAAGTCGAAGTAGTATTTCAAAGCCACCCTCGGTTTCCGTCGTTGCGGAATAAATTGATCGGAAAGCCACCCCGAAAGTTTGAACGCTTAGAATAAGCTGCAGACCGCACTGAGAATTTATGGAAAAGTTATGGCTGTCGTATCAATACATTGTCCAGCGGTGTTAGTTAACCCTTATGGCTATACCAACAATTTTCTATGTCGTTTAATAATATTTTTATGCCTGAAATGTAAATCAATACGAAGTATCAATACTAATTATGCTAAGGATTGCTTGTTACAGTGTTACAGTGTTAATAATAGATACATATTTTATTTGATTAATTATGAATACAAATTCTAATGTTCATTTTTATCAACATATTTACGATGCACAAGAAATTGATACTCCATGAAAGTATTGGTAAATAGTACGTCGAATTAATAAGAAAAATATAAAAATTTGGATAAACTGTGTAATACCCACTCATGAAAATATAATTTATTAAACACCGTAACGGGAATGGAATTGATAAAGTTTACCACACTCAGAAAAGTAAGTAGTGGTGCCATCTACCGTCGAGCAAGTGTAGCGTTTTCTCAATGTATAACGAAATGCTCGCACGCAATTGTAGTGCTGATAAACCGAAATGATTCTTGCCAGATGGACAGTGTGTCGTCATGTTATCCACGGCAAGAATTACTTGTGGAGACTTCAATTCTTAACAAAACAGATGCTATCGATCTCGCCTTTTAAATTATGTACGATTGATTCATGCTAATACGGCCGTGTAACGTCGTTTTACAAACAGTAAGATATAGATGGTGTTCACACAGATGTTAATCAGAACTTTGTTATTAAAAAAAATATATTAAACTATTTACATTAAACAATCGTTACGTTAGGAGATATTTTAATTTTAATATAGAGTAAACTATAAATGACTAATTATGGGTAAACCATGTATCTATTACGACTAGCAACTTGTGTTTTTACCTGATATATAATCTCTAATAAATAATATGTACAACCTTTTACGATCTCTGATAATAGAAGTCCGAAGAATATTTATAAAAAATTGTATGTTTTCTCGGGAAACCATCACCGTAAGGCAATTATTTCATCTCCAAATATTCAGATTTAATTATGTTCAATTGATTTATATATTAAACGTTTGAATATCAATGTAACTCATACGTAATGTTTCTCAACGTTAGTAGAGTAGAGAAGCATTTCATACCGAGCGTACGAAGCTGCACAGAGAATGTTTGAAAAATTCTAATTTGGTTTCGAAATCTTAAGCAGGAGTTTTCACCATCAATTGTGGTTTGCACTATGCTGTTATTTCTGTTTTATTTGAATTAACTACATCTGAAACCACTATTAATTCTCAAGCACCGTATTAGACCAAGAAAAAGTTGCATAACCCACAACCTATGAAAATTCCATTTGACTACGACCCCTTAATTGTGCCTTTGATGTGCCTTTTATTTTCAATTAACAATTACCGGGGCTCGATTTACTACCACCGAGCTTTAAATGCCGCGTTTGGTGAAAAAGAGCTCCACGGGGAACTCTTGAACGGACGATTCAATCGACCTACTGCGGCTCTTCAACCCCCTAATAACCAATTACAATCTCAATCATGTTTTTCAATTTTTCACTCGAAAGCTAGTCTCGTGTAATCTGCGCATGTTTATAAAAAAACAAACTTCTCCAAGAGCTTCTAAACAATTCATTAAAATATGAAATGGGAATATTGTTTCAATAAATATAATTCTAAAATAACTACAAAATAACAGTAAAATATTTTTGACTGGTAAACTGTGTGTCTTTGTGCAAACTTCAATTTTCCTGTTTTTTTTTTATATAAAAATCAAACCAGTAATTGAATTAACTTTTTATTGTAATGAGAGAAATATCCGCGTGAGCGAATTAATATGAAAATATTGTTAATAGTACAAGGGACAATTTTTATAAAACACGTCTCTTGGGAAGTTCTCAATTGAATTTTTGGCATTCATAACAAAACCTATTCATCGTATCATTAAAATAAAATTAATTCAATGGTGTCAATTTGGATTCAATTATGAAAATTAGAAACAAACAAAGTCTAAGTGTTGCATTGATCCGAATTTAATTAAGAGTCTTTAACTTTATTCAAGCTATTTCTCCCGTTGTGATTGTGTATGTCACCGTACCCCTTCAATTCCGAATGGAGAATCACCAATTTCTTTTTGTCGTACAATTACTAATTGCTAATCCGTGCGTTTGTATACCCGACACGGTTTACATTTCGAAGCTGCGCGGCGTTTAATCGGACGCCGAAAATTTCGCATTCGTTCCCAAACAAGCTGGTTCGCAGTGTAATGCGAGGCACTAAATTATTTCGCCGCAGTTACCAAACCGGCATAGTCTGTGCAAACGATGAACCGGCTCTCCGCTAAGCGATCGTTTACGATAATCGTTCCGCCAGGAACAAGTATCGCCGACGTAGGAGAAAAACCGACCATTAGCTGACGACACGTTTACCCATTTAACTTGCACGCTAACTCGACCCATTTCGTTGCAATTAGTAACGTCGCTAATCTAGCGCGGTTGATCATCAATCGTCCAAACCTTCCTCCTTCTCTTTCTCTCTCGCGCGCGATGACCCAAGTCAGGTTTCTCCGCGCGCCGCGCCGTCACTATCTCGTCGTCATTTCCAGTCCCGTGACACCTAGGCGTCGAATTAATCTTCTTCTCACGTACGAATAAACATTAACCTGTTTGCCAGAACCGGCCGCTCGAACGGCGGAAGATTTAATTGACCTACTGAAAGACTCAGTTATGTTCATCACACGTTCGTTTTACTTAATCCAATTGATCGGCTGCGATCGTACGTTCATACCGTACTCGAATGTATGTATAGGATTTCCGTGGAATTAATAATTGTAATAGTGACAAGAAAGTCCGTCTATTTTTTAAATCTCTGGTGTCCATTTTTGTTGCGCCTTTAATTATTAAAATTATTATTTAATCATTAAAATCCGCTTCGTTATAAATCCACAAACGACGTGTTTAAATAAACGTTTACTGAATCAATTTTAAGGGAAAGGGCTGAATAGAAATTTTCTTTTATTTTTTAATAATTGCAATATTATCGAGAAAGTCAATTCTTAAATTTCAGATTCCCAATTTCTGTTATGAATGCCTCTAATCCACGGCTCATTTAGAAATTCACAAACGACGTGTTCAAATAAACGTTTACTGTATCAAATTTAAGGGAAAGGGCTGAACAGAAATTTTCTATCTGTAATAATTGTATTATTAACAAGATAGTTTTTCTACTTGTACGAACCTTTTTTCGATATTAAAAAATAGAATTAGTGTAGACATATAATTTATGACAAAGAATTTTGCAATTGTTTTATTTATTAAGCCCGAAGATTTTCTCTTGCAGTTTGCATAAATTTTATGTGAAATAAATTTAATTTATAGAAAGTATTTGAGATAGACAATGTAAATGAGATAACCACGTGAAACCATATTTGAGCAATTTATGTTGAATAAAATTTACTATAATATATTTCATATGTTTTTCCAAAGAGAATCAATCTCTAAATCTTTTGAATCCCACCATTAACAATAAGTAAAAGAGATCCCTTCTAATGAATCACGAATTTAAAAGAACTCTAACCCAACCTAATCTAATTTTAATTTATAAATCGAAAGTGACTCCCATTTTGAAAATAGTTTCGCTAAGGGAGTAGTCCTTCAGCATAAAAAATATTATTATGATGTTAATTTCAGAAAAAAATTTAGATTTTTTAAAAAATTACTTAATGGTGCATTGCAAAGAAAACTGAGCAAACCACAATCGAACAGGAATCTAATATAACCTAACGTATAAATCTATAATTGAATAAATAAAAAGAGTTTTCGCTATGTTAAAATCAGAGGAGACTCCAATTTTGTAAATATTTGTCGTAAATTAGGTTGAAATCGTGAGCCACAAGCAAGTAGAGTTTTAAATATCCCATCACCATCAAGGACCCTGATCGAACGATCGAATTCCAAAAGTATGCAACCACGTGCCCCTCGATTATTCGAAAAAAGTTTCGTCCGAGCAGTTCGTCCTATCTATTTTCGAATTCGTGTACCTGGTTGCCGCCCTGGCGGTGACAGGGATATAAACCCACTGGCTGGTGTAAGTCTTCCGGTTTCCCTGGCGAGTCTATACATATGCTGCTAATCAGGTGTCTGATCTGAATCGAAATTCAAGAAAATTTCAATTACTATCGGTCCCACGAACCGAAAAAACGTTTCGTCGATTTTGTTACAGTTCATGAAAAAATCATCGTTCGAAAGGTCATTGTGTCCTCTCGGTATCTGCTTTCGAGAGGGTCGTCGTCCTTGCTTTTCTTTTTGACTTTCCTGATCCTAAAGCGACGGAAAAACACAAGCGAAGGATAAGCCTGGAACTGTGTAAGTGTAAACATGCATGGGTGATTCTGGATATGTTAGATCACAGACGCATTTATTCGAGAGAAACGAAAAGTCGACTGTATGTGTATATAAATTCGTGGGATAGCCAATATATTTGTTTACGATCGATTTGTAATATTAACATTTTTTAAACTATGCAGAATATATTTTATTCCTTGTAACTCTTAATCTTTTATTGAGTAGGGTAAGTAGGTCCCTTTTATTAAGTAGGTCCCAATTATTTTAGTGGTAGGCACAGTTGCCTACATTACTTATTTTATGATTTTAATATGATTTTAATGAAAAAAATTATTATCTCTTTTTTAATATTCATTATTCTATCGTTTTTTCGTTTTCTTTTTCTTGGCTTCGTAGAACCATTTTCAAAAGCCTCGAAAAGTTTTTCGGGAATATTTTTCTGCAAATAACCTTTGAGAGTTGAATTTTTTATTTTTTATTCGAAAACTTGTTCCGTTTATATTCAACGTCCAAATTGATTTTCTATCGGTTACGAGAAATTGATTTTACTGTGCACTATTGGCTGAAACCAATTCTAGAAAGAAAATTTACTACGTAGACACAAAACAAAGCAAACTGAAATATTAATAAGAAATATAAATAAAAAAATATTTCTGCCCTGTTAGTATTTATTAAAATCCATATAAACAAAATGAAGATGTAGCCAAATATAGCTAAAATATAAAATTCGTAAAAAAATTGAAGTTTACTTAAAAAGTGTAATCAATTGAAATAATGTAATAACAATTATAGAATTAAAAGAGAAGAAGTAAGAAATAAAATATCAAAAGAGTAATAATAGATTATCAATACAAATCTTTTCAATGTATACAAACAAAAACAAAAATCGTCAAATTCAATGAGTTATAGTGTATACAAAAGAAATTTCGTTTCGTTACTGATTGTGTTGTATTTTCAGTTAACGATATATAATGTCATCAAATTTTACAATTCCCACTAGAAAGGACTGATTGAAAACGGACAACCAAAAACCAAAGCCGAGTTTTCGTTTCAGTGGATGCACACGTCGAAAAATTGTTCAACAAAAACACACATTCTGGCCGAAGTATAATGTGCGGTGATAACAATGATAGGAGTACATGTAGTTTAATACCCCTTGAATAGTAAATCGAAAACAGAAATAACGTTTTCCTGGATGAAGATTAGCTTCCCTGAAAATCGAATTTGAATCGTGTCTGACCGATACTGGATATTTCTACTGAAATTGCTTATGAATCTTGATAATTGCCACAGTATTATTTACTTCTCATAAAAATTTGAAACATTTTATTATAGAAGCTAATGAATCAGAGTCACTCAAAATTAATGATTATGTTATATTTTTAATTTAGAAAATTCCTTAACTGTAAAAATTAATTTTCTTTTGTTTATCCTGCTAATTCTAAAAGAATTAAACGAAATTATAGTGTACATGAACATTAATTGTTAATGTACTGTGAAATAAGTGCAAATAATATTGAATAAGAATGACAATAAATAACACTGCCCAACAAAATAAAACTTTTTTCGTGTTTTGCGATACCTGTTGGGTGATTCTTATAGATTTTCACATAAATACAAAAGTAGAGCGTATAAAGTACCCGCGTCGGCACTTTTTCAAACTTTAACAACCATTTACAACTATTCGGAAGTACATAAAAATATAATTGGCTATATGGATATGTAGAGGAGAGTTCCCTCTATCTTTTGACTCAAACCTGAACTTTCTCGCATGTTTAGTTTTTACGTAACACGTCATTTTTTATCAAAATCATGCATTTTTACAAAAACCAATATTTTTCGAAAACGTTGCGTGATAGAGCAATTCTGCTTTCGGATTTGGTTTTAGAACGACAAAGTCTATAAGAATCACCCAACAGGTATTTCAAAATGGTGTTGGATAGTGTAATTGGACACATTACATAATGTATTCGACGTCAAGGCTTATCCAATATTATGAAATTCGATGTTTTCGAAGCTCATATTTCGTACAACAAAATGTTGATTCTGTAATTACGATTTATTTTACACGAGACATTAAGTACCACGAATCTAGAGCATCACTATCATTGCACAGTGCATACAGAATGTCACATATACTTCCGTATAAATTTCGCCTGTGTGTTCTACATCTAAAAATTGCAAGAATATAAGGTAGAAAGAATGCGAGACTAAAATTTCATTTAAAAACGTTTGTACGTTTTCAAAAGGTAACATTAAAATTTATAGCAAAAATACATGCCACGAAGTTGAAGTTTGAAATATTTACTTTTACTACTTAATCATATATTACTCTCATACTTATTATAGACTGTACGCTTTATGTATTTGAAGTGCATAAAAAAATTAATAAAATAGAAACTTTGAAATAATCTAGTGCAAGTACACTTAATTCTGAATTTACTCGCACCATTTATAAAGGAAATGAAGTTGCCTTTAGTTACACTTAATTTGAACATCTCAAATTGTGTGGTCTAATATTAATACAAACTATACTGCTCACGCATAAGATAAACTAGAAACATTGGCGTCTTTAATGCAGTGTAATTCGCATGGTGACTAGCGCACAGTCAACTATGTTCTTTATTAGCAAAAGTCACATTGTAAAACCAAATAGAATTAATTGACGCCGTAATTTTATCCAGCCACATTGCTAAAATGCAGCTTGTACGAATGCAAGTTGCACAGTGCGCTTGGGTGACAAAGTGTCAACACAACATTTTACATTTATTTCTCGCTGTAGAACACAACTGGCGAAGTTTATATGGAAATCTGTGGGACACTCCACAGGGTGTCTGGTTTAAATGTATTATCATGGAAACTGTTAAAGATATGAGAAAGTTTTTTATGGGTATTAAATGACACGAAAAAGAGAGAGAGAGCACTCCTTTCAACGACAATATGGACAATATTTTTCGGTTATTAATTAATTTCAAAGAGAATTCAAGATTCTTTTTAAATTATTTGATAGTGCATTTGAAGAAAAATTCAACAATTTATACAATACGTACTTCATTTTCAGTGGCTTTAAGCGTATTAGGCGTACTTTATTCTGCAAGATTATTAAACATGAAAAATATATTCGATAAAAGTTGAATTTGTGCACATCTCCCTAGTAAACACTATTTAAGAAGATGTGACGTCTACTTAAAAAAACGAAACTTGACTCATGTATCACATAAATAGTCTAAGGATTTTGTGTTTATTATAGAAATAAGTAGACGAAATGCAAAACAATAAAAACGTTCGAGAAATTTAAGAATGCTGTTACAGTACTATATGTTGTATGTATTCCAATTGTTAAGAGTAAAAATGAAGTTCTATTAAATCGTTTTGTATGTTGCAGTTGAACATACTTTTTTTTAACTAATTTCGCCCTATTTGCTGCCATTAAACTTCCACAAAAATAATTATTCGTATCTTTAACAGTTTTCAAGACAGATAACTAAATACAAGGTGTCTCAGATGAAAGTGATACCATCTAAATATCTTCTTCATTTTGAATAATATAATAATTACGAAATAAGTAGTCTTTTTAATTTTTAACGGTTTTGAAAAATTAGCAGTATTTTCAGTTCAGATGAAAAACAAAATATTTTGATGCAATTTGAACGCTATCAGTGCAATTGCATAAATCATTTTATCATTAGCTGTCCAGGTCAACCATATATTCCACCAATGCATTATAAGTTTACATTTGAAACGAGCGATTCAATTAGCAGAACTGTCTGCACAAATCGACGAATTTACAATAACAATGACTTTAATAATTCGATCACCCGTTTTATATTGTTCGTATTATAAATAATACAGGCCGTCGAAACTTTTCAAAATAAGGAAAATATTTAGACAATCTTTTTGAACCGGGACACCCCGTACAGTAACGCCAGACACTCCGCACACCGAACGAGAGACAGAGCCAGCTTCCTGTCTATTTGTACCTGATTTCCGCCCTGTCGATGGCAGGGGTAGAGTCCGACCGGTTTATGCAAGTCAGTTTTGCGTGCCGGCGAATCCAGACAGGTGCTACCTCCCTCTCCGAGATTGCGTACCTGTTCATTAGTTAGTACAATCATTTGCGGGATTAGAGACGTTAGGCCGATATGTTAGTCAGGACTGTTTGGACTGTGGGGGTAGAGGGTGGAATATTTACGCGTGTAAACGGCACAAACACCGAGAGAAGAACGGAATCGATTCCTGGCGAGGTTACGTGGGCTTCATGCATCCAAAAAAAAAAAAGTAATAGAATTATACCACGAAATATTTTTCGCGTCGGCGTTTTACGCCGAGCGACCCGACGCGTTTTCCTATCGAAAATATATTTTGCAACCACCCTGCCCCGCCCCCTTGCTCTCGCCGCCCTTCTCCTCTCGGTGTTTGTGGATCGAAGAGAAATATTCGTAGCGACGCAAAAATTTCGTTGCGCCGCGGCTGGAACAACAAGATACACAAATCAATACGAGTGTAACAATCGAATGAGCCACGCGACCTCGTAAAGTTGTCGAGCCGGTTCGGAACAACGAGGAAAAAAGAAAAAAAATCGAACGATTGGTTTGGGCATCGTATTCCGGCAGCAGCAGATTTTCCTTTTCGTCTCGCGTCAATCGGTGAATGGTTCTTTTGAGTCGAGCGAAGCTTCATGTGTTACACGAAACCACCGGTTTCATTGATTCTGTCTATAAAATAAAAATGCTCAACTTTTAAGTGTTCAAATTTAAACTGTTTTTCCTTGACATTATTTTTGTTTGATTAAATAAGATTCTGGATTTTAACAATATTCTCTAGTCAATAGCTATTTATTAAGTTATTAATCAGTTTTTATAGTTGAAAACTGCAGCTACTGAATTTTTTAATTCATTTTGAAATGATCTAGTCCTAGTAAACCTTGTTGTATTCAGCTTGCTGTGTGTCTGATCATTGGGAGACTTCTACTACTACTTGCGTCCAAAATACCAATTCATAGTTAATTTACTGAAACTATTCCAGAAGAAAATGTATTGTAATGAAAAAAATCTTTATTGAAATTAAATTTTAGTTCCCGTTTTATCGTCATTGTTATTCCGAAAGAAAATGAAATTCTATTTTCCATTTCACTGAAATTATTCAGAAATAAAATGACATGAAATGAAATTCTGCGTTCTGTTGTATCGAAACAGCGCATAAAGGAAACAGAATTTCATTTTACATCACATTTTCCACCGACATTTTCAGTAATGTAAAAATAAAATATTACGAATTCAAACATTATCGAAGCTTGTCTCCTACAAATTTACAAAAGCTTACTTCGAAGCCTGCAAAAAAGAAAATCTGCATAACCCTCCGATCGGTTTAGCCGTCGTTTCGGTTTCAACGTGGCTCCAAAAAGTAAGAAACCTGTAGCACGAAATAACCATTCCGTTTGAAGGTTCGACAACTTCAGAAGTTCGCGTCGGCTCATCGAATTTCCGACCACAGAATCATTGCGGAACTCCCGGTCGAGAAGCCGTGGTTTCGCCGTGGCCACGTTCCATTTCTCAGACAGCAACAAATCGGAAACGAGCCGGGTCTGAATGTATTGTTCGCGAAAATACACGCACGAGTTCGTGGATTCGTGGTTTCGGCGGTGTACACACGTGTGCGTGCATTCAGAGGAAAAGAGAGAGGGAGAGAGAGAGAGAGAAAGAGAGAGAGAGAGAGAGAGAGCGTGGGCGCGCATTCAGTCACGGAGCTCGGTCAGCAGTTTCGATTCCTGTGCATGCAAGAATTCTGTGGTCGCTGCAGTTTCAACGCGAGCATCTTCATCCCTTTCATCCTCTTCTCCTCTCCGGCGTCGTCGTCATCGTCGTCGTCGTGGTCGTCGTCGGCATCTAGCTAGAATAAAAACTGGTGATTTATCGTCGACGGTTCCGATATAATTCTGGCTGGTCCATCGACTCGATCCTCGACGTCAGCTTTATTAGAGTGGCTCAGAGGCTCCTATGTGGACTTAACCATTTTTATGAGCAATTCTTTCCTCGTGAACGGGGACACTAAATTTCAGTTTCGTTTGCGAGGGAACTACGTCCTGGTGAACTATCGCTTGGTCGATTATTGCGGTTTCCTCTGTGTCTTTTGTTATGGGTTTATTATTTGATCGGGGAATTGTTCGATTTTCGAAATAGTAACGATGCTAAACTTATGAGAACAATGTATAAACTTATAATGTACACTGTATGTCTGATCACATAAGCTACTTCTATTAAGTACAAAATAAGATGATTAGAAAATTCATTGTATGTCTGATCACATACACACCACTTCCACTTAAGCTTCTCGTTATTCCTACTGTTACTAATAAGATATTGCTTTTCAATAAGTGGAGATCAGAACGTTTACTGCATGTCTGATTACATACATTCCACTTCCACTTGAGCTTTTTAGAAATTTCTAAAGTCAACAGCTATTAAGCGATTTCTATTAACCTAAACAAAACATGAAAAGGGAATATTGATGCGTATCTAGCTACGGCTAGATGAAGCATTCAATGTCCACGGGCTACAAAATTCGAAACAGTTCGTCCCTGAACAATGAAATACAAAGCACACGGAAACTCGTACAAGCATTTCTGATCGACTTCCACACAAAACATCCGAGAGAATCGCTCGTCGTCCGAGGTTATAACATAGAAATCGTATCGATCACAACCCTCTTCCAGCTCCGCGAGCATTCTCCACAGCTTCTCACCCTCGATTCGAATGGAATGCGTTTCGCCATATATTTCTTTCGCGCGCGCACCGACACCGGCATTCTCAACGGCACGGCGCGACGGCTGCAGAAAACTCTTGCACAACGGGTAAATAGTGAAAAAAGAGGGGAAGGAGGGGGGAGGATTCGGCGGAAAAAGGAAGAAAGCATAAAAGATGGCCGGACATTTCCACGAAGAAGCATTCACGCGGCGCGCGCTTCGGAATGCGGTTCGCGCCGCATGCGAAATAACAATTTCCCCTGGACGAACCGTCCGCCCGCGCCAAACTTATGCTTTCGCCGACAATCCCCGCGTCTCTCCTTTTTCTACCCCTTTATGGCTTGTTCTTTTCGGGTCCACGGTTTTCTTTTTTTCGACAAAGAGCGATCCGGATAATTGATAATTCGCGCAGATTTAAGATTTAAACTCTCGTCATAATAATGACGGCGAATAAGTAACAATTTAGTAATACAATGTAGCCAATGTTCTCCTATTTATTTGTAAGTAAACTTCAAACTATGATCGTTGCATAATTAGTTTTTGAGCTGGTTATTTCGGATAAAATCAACTGCAATTTTCACTAATTTTTAACAGCTACTAATTTCTAAAACGTGCACACTATAATCAGCAGAAATACTTAAACTCCTCAAAATTTCTCAAAATATTACTTCTTAGCTACAGTACGAATTTATACGTATTTTAATCATTGAATAAAGAATATATAAAGAATTTTTGCAGGAGAACGAATGTGACAGGTATGGCAAAATAACATCTGTATTTATTGGAGCATTGCTGGTAAATGAAAATTTCAATCTTCCTACGCAATTAAAGCGAGTAAATGAGTAGAGTTGACGGAAACACCGATACCGGTCGAATTATTTTTACATGGTAGAGAGCACGAAAATATTAATACCAGCATTTCGTTTATATCTGATTTGTTCGGGCAAACAGTTTGCTCTTAGAGAAAAATCGTCGGTCCTTGTGGAACGTGTCTAAAATATCGATGAAATCACGATTCATATCGGCAATTAAATGCTGTGTAAGCCACGATATCGCGTGAGCAAAATATACAGCTTTGCCCCACCTCCCCTCCCTTCTTTTTTGCTGTTTCCCTTCGTGAGCAATTCATAACACTTTTAACGCTCAATTAACTTCTCCCATTTTTTTATACGCCATTCTCGTAAACTAAGTACGAGAGCAGGAGGTTAAAGTGGCTTAAGAGAGGTACAATGCGCGGAGAAAGAAAAGTTTTAGCGTTGCTAGTGCTGCTTAAAACACACTGATAAAAATATATATATAAAAATAATACAATCATAATGAGATACAACATATTTGATTTAATAATGTTCAATTCGGTTTTAATTAAATGCCGTGACAAAATAATACATTTACGGAAATGTTCTTAAATATTTTGTCATAAATTGCAATCAAAGAGTAAGAAATGACATGTTCAGTGGTGCTTAACGTTACTTCAACAGTTCTTTAACTTGCGACAGCAGTAATGTCGCAAGAAACGTCATAACTACTAGTCATAGTTAAAAATTGATCTCTGGGTGTTGTAATCGTGGACTCTTTTGTAGTCCTACCCTTCTTTTACGTCTGCTACTAGATCCTTGATAAATACACGAATTAAGGGCTTCCTGCTCGTACGTGAATTGCAGTATCACGCAACTTGGATATTTCGTTCTTTGCTTTAACGCTGTGTACCTTCAACCTGAATCTCGTGCATGTTAGAAGTCTGCGACTTCTATTGGAAATCGTACAATTCAATAAAATCTTACAGTTTGTGTATATTAATCGCTTAGTTATTATACGCTGTAAGGTGTAGCATAATAAAAATTAAAATGTTTCCGTAAGTAAAAAGAACACAAAAGTGCAGAACGAAGACATTTTTTTCAGTTGTCTGACCAATACCGATCACTTCTACTTGCTCTGAACCTCGACAGTGATATAGTATGGCTGCCTGAACGATTAATATTAAGTTTTAAAATATTTTCAGGTTCTGTTTAACCAATATTTGTTAATTTTTATGAACTTTGACAAATGTTGAAACATATTACTTTATGATAGGAAATATATTAAATAATGAATAAAATAGATAGAGCAATAAGGAAAACGTTATTGTTGAGAAATATTGTTCCATTTCAGAAGTATGAACTGTACAAGATATTCAATCTTAACTTTCAATCGTGTAAGATTTTCAATTGTACAAAATCCCAATACATTTGACCATACATAATCCAATTGTACTTGCATTCAAGCGAAGAATAATGTTGCCTCTCGTTTAATTCATTTAGAAGTTCCAAGCAACTCTGTGTGTGTGTGTGTGTATTACGTTATTGAAAAACCGTCGTTAAGTAACGTGTTGAGTGGCAAGAAAGAGTGTAGAGTTTTTATCGTTGACGATTGTTCGATTCAATATGGACGCGGTCGGATTAAGAAACGAACCACGGTCTCGTAACAATTCGATAACAGGGCGAACGCTTTGGCCATCGATCAAGTGCTCGTACACGAGGTCGAGAATGTAATGACCCGTAGGAGCACCGGGGGCCACGGGGCCACGAGATTATCGGCGACAAGCTCGACAATCATTTCGCAATTACGAATGCAGCGAAACAGAGGGCTGCCAGACGTCGGCCGGCGTTGCGACACGACGGAAATAAATCGAAACTTGATTGATCGTCGTTGCCCATGAATCCTCTATGGAAACGGAATTAATGCACTGTCAATCCCGGAACGTGCAAAGCTGGGCCTTCGGACTCGGCGAACCGTGGTTTCCGCGTTCCCCATCGCCGACGGACTCTAAAGTCGATATTTGTACGATCTTTGTCAAATTCTACCGCTTTACTCCTTTTGTTTTACCTTTGCCTGTTACCTCACTACGGTATCACTATATCGGCGAGACACGGTCGCTCGAGGGAGCTATGTTATATTTTTCAGTAGAACGTTCGCCGTGAGAATCTACCCACTGTACGGAGAATATTCAGTGCTGAAATTTCTTACTGCGTTTCGTACGATCTGCGTGACTATTTTACAGGGGAATTGCCACGTGAAATACTGTGCAGTGAATGGAAAAAGTGATATGTAAATAGTAATGTAGACCAGAGGAAATCCAAGGGGAACACCCGGTGTCTGAATGTGTTTCGAAACAGCTTTTCAACTGCTTCGACTGATTTCGAAATTTTTGGATTAAAAAAATTAAAACATCGAAATTCTATATTTTTCTTTGTAGAAAATTAAACTGTAAAGTAGTGATTTTGTAACAAGGTTATAAATCATTAGTATAGCCGATTGAAAATAAGTCTGATCATTCAGGTTCCAATGTCACTTAAATTTTCTAATTGAGTTTCAATTTTACCTTTCCACAATGATCTAAAAAAAAATGATTATAAAATGATTTTCTATATTTTCATAACCGAATAATGAAAGACGAAAGTTCGACAGGGAATAAAAATGTTTAAATCGGAAGTGGTGCAAGAACGTATATAGTCAGACACAGACGAATCTAGCGACTGAAGTCCGAACGCCACTATTTGCGTTTCAATAACAATTATCTTAGAAAACATAAGTCGCGGAGACGATTGAAGGACAATAGCCGCGAGGTATAGGATCGAAGTAGGAGGGCTTTAATCGCGAAATCGAAATCGAAAGTCTCGGCAGTGGCCCGAGGGAAACGTCTTTGCAGGGAGCCACATTTGATTCGCCTCCATTATCCAATGATTACCAACTTCGTTGAGAGCAGCTACCGTTTCAACAAGCCGATTGAGAAGAATCGATTTCCGATCGGATGTCACAGAAACCTTCAAACTCCGCGCTATCGGGATCGTTTCGATCGCGAGTATAAATAAAATCAGATTGACAATGAGAAAAAAACATTATCGTAATTTCTGGAGAGAACAGTTGAGTTTTGACCGATGGTTTCTCTTGCACTTTTCATTCTTGCGACGAGTAAAATATGACGCGATAAAAAAAAGTTTGAACTTTAGATCTTGAAGCTCAAGTTCAAGGTTATTTTTGCTGGACCTTTCTTACATCAATTTCCACGGAAATGTACGATACCTACTTTTTCCCTGCCTTTTTCTTTTCTCCGTTTTCCCTGTTTTTCCTCTGAATGTTATTGACGTTCTTGTTATTTTAAGTCTACCGCAGTCTTTCTCTACCTCACATAAATGTACACTTTATTCTGCAATGTACACTATGGTTTGTAATGTAGTTCGCAATGTTGTAATAAATCTCTTTTCTAATAAAGAAGAAAATCGAATAACTGAAGGCAGTCATTCTGTCAGACCAAGTGAACCTTAACGTAAGGAACTGACTCCTAAATAAATTTACACAACTACAGAAGATTCCCCGTAACTCAAGAAATTCAGAAAAGAATAGCAGTATTCCATCTCGCAGAATCATCCCGATCTAAAACAGAGGAACCGTAGGAACACAGTCGCAATCGCGCAACTCCCGAGGATGTCGCTGGAAGAGCTCCTCGAGGAAACATTACAAGCGTTTGTTCACCTTACTCGCAACTGGGGGAGCCGAGAGAGGGAACGTTCGAAAAGGAAACCTCCTCTCGATCATTTATCCTGCCTAGCGGTGGGAGCCTCCGAGCCAGTTAGATGGTAACTCAACACCTTGATGGATCAAAGTAGCGGATAACGTTGTTAGAGAAACGAATGGGCCGCCTCGGCAGCCGGTCGATTCCAATAGCGGCGTTCACCTGCGAAGAAAAGATACCGCGGACGGTGGGGGGGGGGGGGGGACACACGTGAGAAATCCTTACCTCGCCGGAAGCCACGGCTTCCCCTGGTATGAAGAGCTCCGGGTAAACGTTGTCCAGGTACCATTTGAACGATTTGCAGCCGAGCTTCTTCCTCAGCGTTTTACGGTCCGATACGTCCCCGTAGTTACCCTGTAAATTGCGGATTATGAGAAATTTTGCCTAGACTCGGTCCCCACGGTTAAGTCCACGACTGGAACAACTATGATTCGAAGGGAATGGTGGAAAGGGGTAAGGATGGAAATACGAGAACGTCGTTTCCGGGGGCACGGATTTAAAGGTCTCAGCTAGGGGATAGGAGATATAATCGTAAAAAAGGGCGCTGGAAACCGGTGGAAGAAATAAAGGGCGAGCAGAAACACGGGGAGCCTTTTATGGACTGGAGTTTAGAGCCTCGAAGTGGAATAATGGGGATACTTGTTCGGGGTGAAAGGACGATTTATGTGGCTGATGCACGAGGAATCTTGGACAATCTTTCGGCGATCATACACGGTGTCGTGAAATTTCTTTTGTTGCACGGCGTGTTGGTGACGACGTGCTTGGGTGGACGTTCCGGACGGTTTTTATTGTCTCCTTATCACGTGTACTTGTGATGGAGTCCGAGGAGGGGGCGGGGAATTTTAATTAAAAATGGAGTAACTGGTGGATTTCGAAAGTGTTGGTAGGTGTAGACGAGGTCGCAACATTTCAAGATCGCGTGGTTTCTCTTTCTATAATATGAATATCAAAGAAAAATCGCATTACTTCCGGGAGAACACAATATAAAAATTGATGTATCTCCCGCAGAAAATGAAAAAACCGAAGTTGCTGACGTCTCCGCACGATCAGTACGCTCGCCAGTTCTCATTTGAGACACAATGTTTCCACGACCATGTCCCCTTTACAAAATGTCGTCGAAGGTGGTTCGGGAGTGCCACTTGTTCCAGCGATATAATTTGACGTGCGCGCACGCGCGCTCGGCAGGGGGTGACGATTTATTTTTATCCTATCATTCCACTTGCCCGATCGGTTCCCGTCGAAGAAGGACAAGCTGCCAGGATAAAGGATAGATCGTTATGACCGTGGATAAAGGAAGCGTCTTTCAAGAAAGCCGGGACACGCGAGCGATCCCGAAGAGTGCTTGGCACGTTTATGGCCCTCTTTTTACGACAAGTCTCGGTCTACACTACTCTCCATCATCGACCCCGGTTATCGTCATTCCTTATCGTAACTGTTCCGACGAACGTGTGCCCAAGTACACTCTGATGTGCTGCCCAATAAAATCACACGCAAATGGAAACACAAATGCCGGCCGCCCCCGCGCCGGATTCCGGTTTAATGCGCGTAAGATACGCTTAACGAACGACAAAAAAGCTATACCACCGTTAGCCGATGTTGTTAAACAACGATCCGGGGGATTTAATGTTACCCTAATGGAAGGGTTATGATCCACTTCCGGCGCAATAAGGGCCTCTTTCTAACTGTAGGAACGTGGCCGCCAATTTTCTGCTGTACTGTCGAAGATGCTTGCCGATTAGTTGACTTAGGTGCACGCTACGTGCCATGCAGATACGAGTTACTAATTTTGCACTGCTTTGGGAGGAAGCTGGAGGAAGGAAAATCAAGATGACGAGTTAGAACGGAAAGTGCGAGGAGAGGGGAAGGGTGGTGGTGGTGTGGGTGGATGGGCTTTCTGAAAAAGGTTGCTCAGAGGAGAAGTGCTCACCTTGTCGTGACCTATCCTCTGGTAGTAGTACTTGGCGTACTCGTCTAGCCACACTTCGCTCAGCCTTATGCTGTTCCTCTTGAGCACGTTCACGCCGCTGCGCCACTTGTACGGCGAACGTTTCCGGAAGATGTGACCCACGTGCGAGCACGGCACGATTTCCAGGGTACCTGGAACCGCAAGTCGAATCTCATTCGTACGTTTCCCGCGGAGGCAAACGGTTGATTGCCGGGGAAACAAGTTTATTCCGCGGAAACCAGACTGGGGGACCCCGGGGTTCCAGGATTGGATACAACCGGGGCCAACCCGGTGATCCCGTCGCTGTTTCCGGGTTTAAGCTTTTCGGGGTATTCGTGGTAGGTCCGTGGAACAAAAATCTCCGCTACCCGAGCGAAAGCGTTATTGGTTGTCGAGAGGGATTATGCCCTGATGTGGATTTACGTCGGCCGAGATTGGATTGTTCAAACTACGTTCCACGGCTTGATACAGTTCAACGGCGCCCTTAGACCGCCGCAAGAACATACCATAGCAACCACTTTGTCAGGATTTTCTGAAGAATGAATAGCGTTCATCCGAAACAATTTTCTACTATTTTATTAAGTCTCCTCGGTGGTTCGATTACTCTTGGCGCTAACTGGACAAAATCATTTCGCACGATTTTGAGCTGAGTTTAATTTTTAGTACTCGCCTCGGCTTCGTATGGCAATATTTATAACAAATACTGAAATCTGTTTGCGCAGGTCTATTCTTTATAAAAAATTGCACAACTTTGTCCTGTGAATTATCTCTCTAGCTGTGATAGTTTCCAAGATATTCGATAAAATATGTCTTTCAGATATGTATTTCTGTGTCTCGTCTGTTGTCAAGAAAACATTTTTGGAAAATATTCATTGCGCGTCATCTGGTAAACGAATCTAGCTATGCAGAAAAATTTATTTAAATTTTCGTATATTTTCGGAAATATTTTACTCTTCTAAATAGTTTCTATAATATTAAAAGTGAAATATAATTTTAAAACGTTAGCTTCATTCAGCAGATTGTTCATAATTAAGACTGTCTTCAGAGTAGAGGTATAAGTATAGTATAAGCATGCATTCTCTCACAAGTGTTGAATTAATTTTAAGGAAGGAAATGAAAGTCTTAAATTATAAGAGATCTTGAATACATATCGTCCATAGACTACAAAAGTTGAACAAAGGCTTCCTTCCTTAATTTTAAGGAAGGAAATGAAAGTCTTAAATTACCGAAGGACCTGAATAAATATTGTCTATAGACTATCAAAGCTCTGAACAAAGGCTTTCTTCCTCAGTTTTAAGGAAGGAAATGAAAGTCTTAAATTACTGAAGCTCTGGAACAAAATTGCCTACAGACTATCGCAGGTGAGCAAATTATATTTCACCTTTACGCACAGTTCCGGTAATTCTGGTATAAATATTTTGCGGATTGAATCGAATGAATAAAAACGCATATCTCGAAAAGAAAAATCTAATGAACTTCCATATTTTCATGATACCAAATATAAATGCAACTATTTGATTTTACAACTTTGAACAAACAATATAACAATAAATTACTCTGCCTGGATATTAAAGGCCGGAAAATTATTTTTGATTGTATGAAGTTATGCTCAATTTAAACTTAATTCCAATACGGTGACTTTAACCTAACAGAATTAATGTAAACTAATTATAAGTTACACACTAAGTCACTTTTTTACACTATTTTTAATTGTGTATAATAAAATTGAATTTCAGCCACCAAGCCAGTGAGAATCAATATTAAATGAATTAATTAAGTTGTACTTTCCGAGTCCCCTTGAAAAATAAATTGAATTCAATTAAATTAATAGTCGTTTTAGTCTGGGGTATTCGGAAGACTTATTTTTTAACTACTTTTCGTGCAGCAATAATGAATTTTTCTTATGGTTCTAGACGAAAGGATTTTCCGGCGGAAAATTCGATTTCGTTCATTTCTGTCAATTTCTCGGGAGCAGTTTTTATAGTATCGTGTACGTACCTCCACACATCCAAGTCTTGAACGAAAGCTCGAGATTTTCACCGCCCCAAATGTCGAAACCACTGTCGTACGTGCCAAGGCGGTCAAAGAAAGCTCGATCTATCGAAAAAAGCCCGCCAGCCATAGTTGGTGACCACACGGGCTCCGCGGAATTCTTGTGCCTCTTTTTCTCTCTTTCTGGTACCGCGTGCCAGTTGAACTAATAACAAAAGTATGAAACCATGAGAAAATCGAAAAATTTTCTATTTTTACCTACTACTGCTCTTCATGATTACTTTCCACAATCTCTTTATAATTTGTCCCGATACTTAGAAATATTAAACCTTAAAAGGAAAACCTTAGAGATATTACCCAATCTTCTTTATTCAAGCACATATTGAGATAAAAAGAATACAAATCTGAATAAATCGAAATTGTCAGCATTATCTAATTCATCTAATTCATACACGAAATGAATTTTTTAAAGATTCTATTCATGAGTGTTGAATTTAATTTATATTTCAACTTTCAGTTAATTCATGATATTTGTTTAGTAAAGTAATGGCACTGAAACATTTTTGTTTAATAGATATCACAAAGTGAACCAAAAGCCCTGGAAATATGCGCACGCTCTGAAAGCTTTTATTTAAGCCGTCGACTTTATAAAATAATGATCTGGTAAGTTGCCGTGTCTGACAGAACATGATCCTGTCACATTTTCACTGCTGAATAAAATATATTTACTTAATTTCGCTTACAGTAAATGTCCAAGTTATCTTCTCTCACATTTTAACGTGAATATTATTCAGGAAATTTCGGGGGAAAATTTCCGCGCACTAGTTAAAGTAAAATTATTCATATCAATGATAATACTTTTACTAAAACTGAAATTTGTCAGTGATGAACTTTAGTGATTACTGGACTGAGGATTTTATGCATTTATGACAAAAATGGATAGACACATTTTAGTGCATGAAAAAAACAAATTCCAAGATTTTCAATATAATAGATAGTTCCAATTTCACTGCACAGAATATTTTAGATTACGATCTATCCCTTTTAGACTGATTAAAAATATGAAAAGGCAGAAAATCAAGTTAAAATTATTTGTAGAACCCCAAAAAAGAAATTGCAAGTTTTTCAATATAATAAATAGTTTCAAAGTAACTTGACTACGCAGAGTAGTATTTGACTAAGATCGTAGTATTTGGCAAAATTTCCAGGGAAATTTCCTTTGGAAACTAGGACACTTCTTGCATCGAACTCGACAATTCCCGGCATAGTTTCGCATTGCGGGACCCCCGGGTACGAAATTATTTTCTGATAGCGGCATAACAGCAGGGGGAATTTCACTTACTTGCAGATTCCAATCGAAACCACCGACGTTGACGCCACCCGAATCCCGCCAGTGATATTCGAGCGTGGAGTCGTCGATCACGTCGATCACGGGACAGACGACCGTCGTTGAATCCCTGGCGATGCGATCGAGAAGTGGCTCGAGCCAACCTTCAGTGCATTCGCAATGGCTGTCCAAATATGTCAGCACGGGTGCTTTCGCGGCTGCTGCGCCGAGCAAACGGGCTCTAATAAGGCCCTCACGTTTTTGCGCCCTAATGATCTGCACCTTCGGATAGTTCATCATGTAGTCTTCCAGCTGACGTTGGAGATGCGCTGCGGAGATGAATACGTCGCAGATGAATATTAGAAACGGAATATGTAACATATACATTAACAGATTTTAATGAATACATTTAATATCTTTCTTTTGCCTGTGAGGCACCACTAAAAATGACTGTATGATTATTCAAAATATTTTTTACATTATTAAATTTGTTTGTAATTAATAAATTAATAAACCATTCGGTATTGTACGAGTAAGTTGCACCATTTTCGTATGTATAACATGAAAAGAATATATAGAAGGTTAATATTCTAGGTCGGAAGAAATGTTTCATTTTGGAGTTAAAATAGCTTCGAGAGCAGAGGGTTAAAAATAGGTATAATTAATATAGGCAGAGTAATTGGCACCTCCATGGTAATTGGATCCCTTATCCTAAGTATGCAGAATATCGTCACGTGAAATTAAGATTTTCAGTTTCGCATAAATACTGGTATCCAACAAATCATATCTAACGATTATAGAAGGGAGTGAGGGGGGCTTGTAATAATTAGCAGTCGCCGAAGATTTATTCTTCATTAAGCTAACTCCACTAAAACCTCCGTGGCCCCATCCAAGGAGCTTAGTTTAACTGCGGATAATATAAAGGGATTTCGAGGGCCGGCGCTGAAAACGAATGCATCGATTAACCTCGCGGGACACGTGAATTATTCGAACAGAACTGACAACGCGACACTCGACAATCTGCGAATTTGGTTTTTTTTTTTTGACAAATTCTCCAAACAATCCTCTTTTGTTTCCCCCGTCTTTTAATAACACGCTTGATACAAATATTCATTAAAAGCGCGTTATCGAATGCACCAAAGAGAACGGTTGTGCGAAACGTTTTAATTAAAATTCAATGTCTGTGCTGGTATATCGACGTGTCACGTGACGCGTCGCATCATGTTCAGGATCGTTAAACACTATTTGCCAATTACTGATTCTTTCGCACACGCGGCACGTAATTATACGAGAAATAAATGTTTCAATCGGGGACAAAGGACGATTTCCGCTAGAATTCACTGGCTTTTAATCGTATAAATCTATCGACGCGAAAGAAGATCCACGGGGAAACAAAAATTACTTTGAAAAATATTTGTTCCCTTTGTTAGCGAATTTGTCATATTGTAGTGGTCACTTCCATGACGAAACGCTCCTAAAGATAACAAATTAATAACTCGAGTTGTTCTTTTACTTTGTACCTCCTATCCAAATTACTTTCTATCGAAAATCGATTAGAAATAAACTGCTACGTGTTTCCAACAAAATCGAGTAGATCAAATGTGGAACAGTAAAAACATTTAAAGAATGTACAGGGACGTTATTTTTATTCTATTAATATTGTTAAAAGAATGAACAAATTTTTATTTAATCCCTGCTTTTTGCAATTGATGCAGGGAATTTTTATTTCGTACAAAAATCCACATTTCAATTATGAAGAACAATAACTAGCGCAAACAGGTTAAATATTCACTCTAATTTATTCGTCATTCTTTTCCCTATTATATTGCTGCAAAAATTATTTTATAGTTCATGAAATTAATTCAACACAATGAGATGGGATAAGAATAAAAATAGGTGCCACAATAATGAAGATCATATTTATTGTTCCGAGAAAAAGCTTCTTTTTTTGTTTATGAAAATTACAGCCAGGCCCTCGTGGTAATCTTATAAATGAAATGCTGGAATTTCCATGGAACCATGAGAACATAATGAAAGAACGAAGAATAAGGTTCATTTGCCAGAAAACTTCCAGAAATTGCTGCAGCAATTAATTCCTAATAAATTCCTCCAACCCCGGCGTCCCGTAATTGAAGTGAATCGAGTATTGCAAAATTAATTACAGCTTTCCATGGCGAAGCAGCCTCTTCATTTATTATGTAGCATCGAACATTGTTTGCAAACTGTTCGATCAAAGCCTGTGAATGAAATTTGACACTTATTGTGCTTATTTTGCTTCGGAATATTTCCAGGCATATAATATGCTACAGTGTATGTAACAATATTAATTCGGGGGAATTTTCGAGGGAAAATACTTTGTTCTAAAATAATACTGTACTATGATTTTCATTATTAAAATATTTTCCGTTTCAGAGAAATATTAATTCCAAATAAATTGATTAGAAATCATTTTTCGAGGAAGAAATGGACGAAAAGAAATAAAATGGTTGAACTATTTGTTTACTCGTAAATTTCGTTTTTTCTTCACGTTTCACGCTCTTAATAAATAAAAAAATAAGTGTGTTACATTTTTGTGAGCAATTTTGTTTCTCAACGTTTTTTTGTCGTATGAATATTTTATTTTCACGGTGATTAATCAAAGTGACGACTCAGTGATTGATACTTCGTTTTTAATAGTACTAAATCATAAATTATTTTCAAAAATTATTTATTATTAATAATAAATTTATACGTGTATAGAGATTCGTAGTCTGTACCTGGTCACTAAGAAAATGGAGGACAAGCAGAAATTTAGTGTGCCACGTCAGTCAAGCATTATTCTTACACACACGCAACCCCAGCGTTCGCAACTGATAAAAGCAGTACAGAGAAGGTTAAAGGAGCTTATTGTGTCGTTCCTATGATAAAACAATCAGTCGGCTTGTAATAGGACACGCCAGGTGCTGTCTATGGTGTTGGTACCCATGTTTATGAGCCGCACTTCCGCCCGACGCGGAAGCTTATCTCGAGCTTTTAAGGGGATTTTCACGGGCTCCACGCCATGCTGCTTCCACCACACCACACCATCCCCTATTCCCTGTCAAGGGTTAATCTCGCCGGCCTTTCCGTTGCGATTTTTATTTTTCTTCGCCCTTTGTTACACGCGACTCCTGCCGGACGGTTATCTACCACCCTCGACCCTCGGGTGTATTAATAAGGTCTGCACGACCTCGAGCTTCGACCGATCGAGTCACTTTTCGACCATGTATCGAACCAATTTGCTTAAATTATTTGCTCAAGAAGAATACTTCGGCACGGCGAAGTAGACCATTTTTTAATCAAGCCATTGCCGTATAGTAACGAGTCAAACTCTTGATGAACGTTTCAAATACAATTTACTTTATATACTTTACAAATAAATATAGACCTATTTCTTGTAGGAAATTGTTAAAGACAAAGAAGTTTTAATTTCTGTTTTAGTTAATTTTTGTAAGAGGTCAATAATTTTTTTTGGG
>CM052112.1:1947496-2027135 GCA_028454245.1 Halictus quadricinctus
TGAATATTTTTCCAATCAAAAAACCACCTAGATGTTTGAAAAATGGTAATCATTAAGTGACAGGTCTGGCGAATAAGGAGGATGACAGAGAACTTCACTCTTCAACTCTGCTAATTTTTTTACAGTTAGTTTTGCAATATGTGGCCGAGCATTACCGTAAAGCAATAAACCACGTACATAGACTAATGCTGGCTGTTGAATGAACGCAGTTTTTCGTACATTATATTAGGGATACCCATAAGTAATCAATTATTTGCAAAGAATTTTCTTTTCGCAACGTTTATAAAACTTTTATAAAACAGCAATTAAATTTAATTAATACAAGTTATTTAATAAAGTTAACTTGATTCTATTTTCGCAAAGTATAAAATATGAAAACATATAAAGTATCAAATTTTATGTTCATTAATTTTTATGGTATGTGCATTAATTTTTATGGTTTATGGCAATGCAGACAATTTTTATTTTATGACTTAATAATCTTCTTAAAATCACAGATTAACCATCGAGGGTTTATTAATCGCTCTCTCAATAACAATAGCAATTCGCAAAGCAACTAATTACCTCGAGTAATATAAACTGATAAATTCTTTTGAAACAAGAAAAATATTGAGCATCTTTTAGACACAGCACAGCCATGAAAAACCTGTAAATAAGCTTCGTAAGGAAAATACAGACAGCACTTTGATGTGCATATTTGCATTGCGGAAAATCCATCCGAGGTTGGCCTCGCGAGCAGAAAAACGTGGGAACGCGTTAAAAAAAAATTGTAGAAAAAACACAATTAACCTGAGGATGGCCGAGGCGCGATCATTTTTGCATACAGCGAATCCAATTGTAGCGACTCCGACGGCAACGTAGCCGCGGACAGAATAAACTTTCGCGAAAATTTACTAAATGAATCGCTGCGGCTGTTGTGCTCCATCGCGCGTGGCTTGATTGTTCCGTTGCGAATTCGTTTGTGAACCGAGCGCGACGGAAAAAATGAACCCTACCGGTGCGGAACTGTGTTAATTATAATACTTCAATTCGTATCATTGAGACGCGCGCCTCGAGTTCCGCCAGCCTGAGTTGTTACACGGGAAAACAACGGACGAAAGTTGATTCTCAATTATGGGCATAAATGTTTATTTTCGTTGGTCGCGGGTACTTCGTTCTTCAACGGAGCAGTTAATTATGATTTTACGCCGCGATATTTTTTTCTGCTAAATCAAGTGCGGTTTAATGAAGCAATCTAAATTTTAATGAAATTAATATTTCACGCTTTATGTGATTCTTAATTAAATTTCCTGTTTAACTGTGTTACTTTTTTCCCCTTCTTTTCAACTGGCTTCTTTCTCGTTCGTTGAATTTCGTTATATTTTGTACGTTTTCATTGGACTGCTGGTTTTTTCTCAAATTTTTTCTCTTGGTGGTAAATGTTACCGTTGAGAGAAATTCTTTTCGATCACTTATAACAGTTCTCAATACATACTTTTATTTTATTTTATACTTTTCGGTTACAAATAACAGTTATTAGTGTCCAAAAACTTGGATCCTTTTCGATAATTGTTATCGATGAATAAAAGACTGTTTAGCTTGCTCAAAGCAGTTATCGATGAGAGAAGTTCGTTTTAATCGTTCACAATGAAGAATATACTAAAATAAAAAAAATTTGAACTGTATGAAATAATTTTCATTGCATTGAACGAATTCATTTCTAATTAGCAATTTCTACTAGAATAAAAATATTTTAACTGTATAAAATAAATACTGAACTAATTTCTTTTTAATACGCTGATCTAGTCAACTTTTTGGTGACACTTGTTTTGCACGAAATACAAACTAAGAGGACTATTACGGAGCGCAACGCTATGAGTATTTTATACGTAGAAGAGAATCTTGATAAGTAAAGATTCTTTTCCCGTGGAACTCGATCTCAACACAATTGAAGAGATTCTGCGTGCACGTAGAAACTGGATGCAAACAAGAATGTTTGTTAGCGCTTCGAGCATTCCCCCGGCATATGCCAGCAGCGATAACGGCGCTAGAATGTTGACTCATTACTGGTAAACACAATCTATCATCTACCTTTCAGCTTTAAGTTGATCGCATATTGCAAGCGAGGAAAGTCTGATCGACAGCCGTCTTTAACTTCGAAAGAAATTTTCTAACACGTTTACTTGCGAACACCAGTTTCGCATGAGCCGAAGTTAGCTTCGCAGAAACTAGAATAATCGGCTAAAACTGTCGGTTGGTGCAAAAATAATTTGCGGTTTTTGTTCTCGAATTTTAAAGTTACACGCTTCATTTAGAAATTTCTATTTCTTTTGCAATCTCTCGAGATATTTTTCGACGATAGGACAATAAATAGGACAATAAGTTGAAATTGTCTTTAAGATTATCGCATTATTTCTCGCAAACGGCAAAGAGACGGTAAAATTAATGGACGGTGCGCCAGTTTACCGATTGCTCCAGAAACTCAATATTAATAATAATGTATCATTAATTTCATTTGACGAGATTATTATAATGCATGAGGGAAACTGTGGGTGAATATGTACACGAATTTCATGCTCTAATTACAACATATTCAGAGCAAAATATCACGCTCGCTGTAATGAAGTTTATTGCCAGTGGAAATTTTGACCAAATTATGTGTTAGAAACGTGCCGCCAACAACCACATGAAATTAGCAATCAGCAAATAGCAATATCTAGCTACATTAACGAGCGAAAGCATCGCTGACATTTGTTTAGACATGAAACCAATGAAATGAAATTCAATTTACTAGTTCGCTAATATTCTAATGTACTAGGTGTAAAACTTTGCATCGCACGTTCGCATTTTGAACTATTTCGGAATCCCGTGTATTTTGAAATAACTAATCAAATTTTGCGAACATTTCTAGTTCTATGATTCGAACCAGAATTGAAAAAAATATTGACTCGTGGTCAAATTAAAATACAAATCATATTAATGTTCATCAACGTAAACATTATTATATTTTGTTTTTCAGAGATTAGAAATATATACAAATATATTAGCAAATTATCATCACACTGGCATTAGAACTTTATTCACTGAAATTAAAAGAACGAAAGTTGGAGAACTAATATTATGTCTGACAAACACTTACTGTTTCTACTTGCAGTCAATACGAGACATAAGAGCAAAGTGTCAACTAGTTAATTTTTCATACAGAAAAGTCTCCCATTCTTCAATTATATTTGTGGAGAATTAAATTCATAATTAGACTGCAGGTCTTTATGCAAATTCCTATTATGAAAGATAATTATATAAACGTTAAAATAAAGGAGAATCATATGTTTCCATTCAGGATGTCTCTTGTGGAAAAATCAAATAAAAATGTCTCTTACGAGTCTAATTATATTATAAAATTTTGTTCCTACCGTAATCATATGGTAGAAACCATTATTTGACAATATTTAATTGCCACATTTTTGCAATTAACAATATATAATTTAACAATATTTAATTGCCACGTTTTTGCAAATCAGTGAACTCATCGGTATCTCATTTACAGAGAAATTTAAACGTTTTCGACGAAGGAATCGTTTTTCCTTAAAAACTCTTGGCACACGTGGCAATCGATAAATTGACCATTAATGTATGTTAATGGAGTGCGCAGCGAACACATTTACGCAAGCGTTTTCAGCTAAATGGACCCTCCACGCGTGTGAAATTCCGTTCTTGGCGATGCTGATCGGGCATATAGTGAAATTCATGAGAATAATAATCTGAATACAATATTCTGCGTCACTACTCTAAATGGGATTAAACGCGGTTCAATTAATTTGCCCGCATTGAAATTGTATTTATTTCACTCGGACGTGACAGTAACGGGGACTGCCAGGAAGATTATCGGCACATAATTAAATCGTGTTAGACCAAATTAATCGCTTCGGGGATTAATTGACGTTCATTTGTTCCGTGTAAAAACACATTGTCGAAGTAACAAGAAACTACCGCCGCATCGGCCGAACTAATATTTCAGTGTTAGACACTTCCTATCCGGGTTAATTAACTATGGCACAAGCCCGCGGTGATATACTGCCCGCGAAGGCTCATAGAATACTTTCTGAAGTTTTCAAGGATCACCTAGAGATGAACTAGGGGGACTTCAGACACGAAATTTGGAGCCTGAACGAGATTATGCTCGCGAAAATGAAATTTTCTGGAAGATTGTTTTAAGCAACGAGACGATATTGAACGTGTGAAACTTAAATTAAAAAATCTAGTACACTTTGTCAAATATTTGTACTGTGAATTTCATTACACCAAATATCTTTAAATAATACATTAATGATAAAAATTCAAGAATCATTAGATTCTAAGTGGAATTTAAATTTGTCAACAATTTACAATCACTAATAAGAATAGAAGTACTAAGCGGTCGAACTGACACTCATTGGGACTTTCATTGACTTTTATACAATTAATAATTCTTAAATAAGAACTCAGAAATTGTTTCTAATTGTAGTATTAAAAGCCTTCACTTTTATCTCCGTAAGTGTATTTTTTTTTTTTTAGATATGGAGTGGAAAGTAAAAATTTTCTATCTAACAAATTTTGTAAATTCAAACATTTCTACGGAGTTCAAAAACTTTTTCTCGCGATTCAAATTACCATAGATTTAAAGATTGAAGTCTTCCCTCTGTAACGGCCCCATAAAATGTAATGTGCGACTTTTTGTTGCCCTTTTATTGCACCTTAAATGAAAAGTGTCCTCCCAGCGTTACAATAACCCTAAGGACACCATGAAAAGTTTAGCGATGCTTTAACTCTGAACGTCGGTATATTTTACTTACTTTTCTTTATATTTTAACCAATGCTGTTTTATTAATAATTCAAGAATAATGTCACGTCATTCCACAAGTAGAAAAAATTAAAATATGATAACATCAATGGACATACATGGTAGAATACTACACATAATTTTCCGTTGCATATTTACAACTACGTGTACAGTATAATTAAATATTTATTGAGCTCGGTTAAATTATTGAAAACATTTCGAAATGCTCACGACTAATGCTACAGTCTGCATGATTCTATAACTTGATGCGAAATTCTGAATCCGTGGGTCAGTGCCGGCTGAAAGAGGGCCAGCGTTCGAAGAAAGACCCTCGTTAAGGGGTGTCGAAAGCTGTCCGGGTACGCAGCGAACTAATATACTTATCGGCATATCTCTAGACAATGGTTCTTGTTAGCTGGTACGAAACTAGTAGCGGAGACGGGCTACAGTTTGTCGAAGATGCTGGCAGCTCCAGCTAGAGTAGACCAAGGTATTACTTCCCGTTTGGAAGAGGTCCAAGTTGCCGAGTGCTTATTGGACGACCAGCTCTCATCTGTGTCTCCCTTTCCATCTTTCTTTGGTCATCCCCACCATTTTCTCTCGTCTCTTTGCTACCGTCCCGTCCCGTTCCGTCGTTTCAACGGTATCCCCCTTTCGCGACGACGCGACGACGACATCGAACAGCCATCGAGATTGGACGGTTTTCTGGAACCGCAGCAGATTTCCGACTAATGGACCTTGAAGAAGAGACACGCGGCCGACACCGACGTGCCGGGAAATCTTGAGCATGAACGAATTTGAGCGGGTTTATTTACAACGTTGGAGACATTCATACGTGCACAATTTGCGAAAACGATTTCGATTTTGTCAGAGACATCGTAAAAGAATCTGAAATATTATTGGAAAGGGTGTAGTTTAGGTGTAGAAAATTATTCATACTTTGTAAATTGTCACCACAAACGAATGTAAGAAATTAATTAACCGTTATGGAACACTACAATTAGCGGGCCCGTGGCAGGTAGAAAAGGTGCAGTAAATTTCTAACGACACGTGTGAAACTAATATAAGGTGCATAGTAAAAATGCATACGAGTGTAACGCTAGCATTGCAGCGTCCCCCTGCGCCACCCAGTCGGCCCTTCTCGTACGTCGCCACGAATTAATTGGTCTTGCCTCGTGATTAGTAGGTCCAACGGAATTACCGCGATGCCTCTGTCCCGTGATTAATATCCCGGCGTTGCCAACTTTCGCACGGAAGATTAATAATGGACGGTGTGAGGATAGAAACGGGGGGAGGAAGGGGGGCCGAATAGGACCATTAGAATAGAAGTTTTAATGCGGCCGCAACGGTTTGTCTCTGAAGGCTTCCGCCGGACAAATTCCTATATTTTCGCGTATGCAGATTTAGGTTTCCCGAACGTCAGACGCAGGCAGTTCGCGCGGACCCGGCGTCGACGTAACTCCAATTCAAATTTTTGTTGGCTGCCGGATGAATCGGGACTTTCGGGGATTAAACCCTCGACCCTCTGCCGAACCCAACCCCTTCCGCAGATTTTGTTCCATAATTTTCACAGCCGATTAAGGAGGGATTTTCACCTCATCTGTCAAAGAACTGTTGCCACCAATTGTCATGTACCAGCGAATTTGTACATTTGTCATGTACCTAAATCTCGAATACACTATGATTAAATTAAAAAATAGAAAATTTGATGACCAACTATGATAATAGTCATCGTGTATCGAAGTTGTTCACGAAAGTATAGAAAAATTATTTTTAAGGTGTTGGACACATGAGAAGAAGGCTTAATTTACTTAATTTTCTTCTGAACATTAATAAATGTAGGGTAAGGGACCCAATTACTGTGGGGGTACCAATCACTGCGTATAAAATATATATCGATTTTAATGGAAAAAAATTTGATATTTCTCTTTTAATATTCATTATGGTTTAAAAATAAGTGTAATTAGTATAGGCACAGTAATTGGCATCCTCCCAGTAATTCGGTCCCTTACCCTATATTTTTCTAAACGTAACTAAAGCATATTTCCTTCGGGAGAATGGAGTCTCAAGGACTATAAACGCATGTAATTGACACAACAACAAAAAAAACTGCAGTTTTTCGAGGGCCATTGAATAAAAATTTCGAGGAGAGCACGTTCCACGCCCGTAACTGGGTGCTCGACATAGCTGCAGAGAGGCTTGAATTTTTCCACTCGCAGCCACTGTAGCTTCGTCAATTTTTGCATTTTAATGTCGGACTTGTTTCACAATATTTTCGAAACGTTCGTTTATTCGGACGCGTAAAAAAGTCGATTTTTCATCTGGTATTTCGCTTTAATTTGTTTCAGCAAAATGATTTGGTTTATAAGCTGCCGAGTACTCTAATTGAACGTTACCAGCTGAATCATTCGCGTCTCTTTTTCACTTGTCATTCACACGTCCGTACATAATTCTACCTCACTTATTTCTTAACCCCTTAATCCTGAAGTGCTGTGGACATTCTAATTTACAGAACTACTATAGAAAATGTCACGAACCTAAATAATAAATAATAAATCTAAATAATAAATATAATCTAAAATGTCATGAACTACAAATGGATCATGATTGTCAAAATCACAAATTATAATTCCAACAAATCTAAAGATTGTTGCATCTTCAAGTGCAAGGTATTAAGAACATTCACGTCGTCTGGTACAAATTTGAAAACGATATTCTATTGCAAAGAGTGTACGAATTATTTATTATTCCAGTTTATAATAAAATCGATCCTGTACAAGGGGGCCACAAAATCTTTTAATTGCTGAAGCCCTCTGAAGATCTTACAAGCTCCGAAGCTCTTGCACTGTTGGGATATGAATCCAAGAGCCTGGAACACGAAAGTTCGCAGGAAATGCACCCTCTCGGATCCACCTCAATCCTCTGTGCATCCCCTCGGAGCGTTTCTTCTCGCACAATGGGTCTCGCCGGGTGTTCTAGCCCTGTCTGTATAATTTACACAAGCTTGATATCTGGCGATTAGCCGGTGGTGCAACACCCGGAACGTGTAAATAATTTCGTGTCCGTGGGTTGTAGATAGAGTAGCAGCAACGTGGTAGCATGGTGGGCGTACAAGCCGGGGCAGCGAACCGTTCCTCGGCCGATGACGTCTCTCGCGGCGTCGTTTAATTAACGTATGGATTATGCCATCGTGTCGAGCGATGTGTGTTTCCAGGTAGAAACATCGCATTAATCATAAACAGTGACCGGGGTCGTAATTCGCTGGATGAATTGCAGCCTCCGCAGGCGAGGCGACGGTGGTCGTCGCCGGGCTGTTCGTCGGCCACCCCCTTCGCCCGCGAAATTCATCGGCGCACTTAAACGTGGCCGCCATGCATGCATTCACATCCCCCCATATGCATGATCCGGATTAATGCAGACCGAACCGGAAGTGCATAAACGACACAGCGATGCCCGCGGGAAACGGTTTATTGTGGAAACGTATGAAGCGTGCACGACCAACCGAATCCGATTACGGAAGTTTCCAACTACCGCCCGGTACCAAGATGGAAAAACAAGATGATGGCGATGGTTTCGGGATTCGAATCTGAATGGGAAATCAGCGGATCGGGTTCCGAGAGCGTTTTGTCGTTTGGAAATGTTTAAATCGCGAGTATTACCTCGATCTCTTTTCTCGAAGTTTGCTTCGGACGACGGACCATCTTCACGACTCTACAGGGTCAGGCAGAAATCGTGGTACACTTCTGTTCCGATATAAGACGACGAAGTTTCTTTCGAAGTACGGAAATCTCTATCCCCTCTTGTGTTCTCTCTCGTCGCCCACTCGAGAACATAGAGCCATCTTCTTATATCGGAACTAATCTATAGAACCATATATTTTTTCATCCGTAGCTTCGTTTTCGAGAAAATCTACTTTCTGCATATACTATAGCACGCAAACCCGACGGATCTTTAAACTCGATTTTCTCAGAAAAGACGCGTCAAACGAAACAAATGTTATTACTCTTGCAAATAGCAACAAAGACAGCAGGGAAAGCATTGCATCAAGAGCCGTAATGAGATAAAAGGAAATAAATTTTCGCGCAGCTGCTACATGGTGACCGTGTTGAAAATTTCAGTCGATTTCCCAGCGGTGACTAGGGTTCAAGACGGGGCCACCGGAAGTGAAATTTTATGCGGCACGTTAAATTCGAACGGAAAATTGGCTAGGCCGCGTAACGGGCCTGGCAAATAGACGAAAAGCAGGTTAATACGCGTTGCCAGGCGTCCCGGCCAACGTCGACCACAGGCATAAAATTACTTACGCTCGTCTGACTAGTGCCGGTAGCTTCTACTTAGGGCGTTCATGTGAGAACACCATACCCAGGCAACTTACAGGGGCATGAATTTAAAGTCGAGTGGCGACTCGTGGTCACATTTAAATTTCATCGGTCGCGCAGCTCAGTTGAACCACTCTGAAACTTTCCGCTTCGACATTCGCCTACTCGTAACTTCGTTTCGTTGAGGATACTTAATCGTATGTAATCGTTACATCGATCAAATTATTTCAGCCTCTTACGTAAATTGACCGGTTTACATTGGATCAATCTATTTGTAAATGGAAGTCTAGCTACACTGAACTCTTAGTACTTGTTGGAGAAATTTATTTTTATATATTGGCAATACTTTATAATATTGGTAACGTTCTATCCAATCACTTATTTTGTTTATCGTTACATAATTGTACTGTTTTGCGCTTACCTCCATCCGATTATCATTTTGTCATTATGTTAATGTGAACTAAATTATAGTAAAATATATTATTGTTATATCTTAAAAATCTCACATTATTATTTCAATGCAGTAATGAGGTTTTAATATTGTAAATATACAAGATGTCCCATCATCGGTGGTACAAACGAAAAAAAGGTGATTCTACGTGAAAAAACATACCTAGAATGAAGAATGAAATTTTTTCGTGTGAGGCTTTGTTTTTGAGAAAAGCGAGTTTAACACTAGAACTACCGGATGAGTTAAAATGACTTGCTCCTAATTTTTTCTTTTAGAAATATTGAAATTATAAATATGTTTCCAGGAGAACATTTTTTAATAAACTTCTCTATCCAAGTAGATATTTCAGCAAAACTGATGCGAGATCGAAACAAATGTAATTTTGTTGTTGTTATAAGGCGATGTATGTTTGCATTTAGTGGTTGGTAGTTCTAGTGTTAAAGATCCGTCGGGTTGGCGTGATTCTCGAACCGACCATATTGTTACATTTCTGCTTTCCCGAACAATGTTCCCTATTTAAAAGAGAAATAAAAGCGTGTAACGAGTGGACACAACAGTTTTTGACAGAATGAAAGCTCAGCGAAAAGGCTTGATTTTCTGTGAATAAAAGCGACTTCCGTTTTACAGAGTTTCCGATGACACGCGTCATCGATCAATCACTTGTCTCGTCTACGACGATGTCCGCGGTATGTCGAAAAGAACCACTAGATTTTTCGAGGATTCTGGTCGTTATCAGGAGATTTCGAGTTTCCTATTCCGTATTCTATTAATCTAAATGCGGAACACGTCGCATCGGACAGTTCAAAACGATACCGCGGAACCGGAGTATCGATTACTCCGCCGGATGTTGCTGACGTTATTTATTTTTCCGTCTATCGAGGAATTAATTACTACGTAGACGTTGATTTACCGCCTATCATCATGTAGAACATTATGCAGAGTGCAATACATTGATGCAACCTTTCGTTGTCGAGAATGTCAATGCGAAATACCAATTTGTTCAGGAAAATATGGGACGCGTTGGACGGCGGCGTCGCGACGCCTCTTCCACCTCGATGAAGATATAACGGGGAGAAAAGGTGCCGCGAGTTTTTATTAGTTCCTGGCCCGGCACGTCTAAATGGCTACGATTATTCTTCCGGGTGGCGCCTTGAATTTCATTCGGTGCCCGTGCTTTGCAGTTGTTTAAGAGTTTAGATACGGGAGTTTGCTCGCCGTATTTCACGAACTTTCAACGATACTTTACCGGCGATATTAAATAGCACCGCTTTTATAGGGGACGAAACGAATGCTCATAAAAAAAAGTTACGCACCGACAAGAATTTAAGAACCGAAATTAGACATTCTTATAGCGATTGTGTCGCACGCGAACGGAAATCTGCTTCCGAAACGCGTCGATCGAACAAAAGTTTCATGATCCCGAGTGCCGATTGCTCGTCAAAAACTGTTATTAC
The DNA here is from genome assembly GCA_028454245.1 of Halictus quadricinctus. Taxonomy (NCBI): domain Eukaryota; kingdom Metazoa; phylum Arthropoda; class Insecta; order Hymenoptera; family Halictidae; genus Halictus; species Halictus quadricinctus. Next base: position 1,958,519 of record CM052112.1, read on the forward strand.
ACTTTACTTGTTCGGTAAAGGAATATTGAATTCCATGACCCATTTTCGAAATTCTAAATTAAACGTAGCGAAATGGACCACGTAATAGTATTGCAAACTTTAAAGTAAATTTTGTCTCCGATAGAGTTCAATATCGTGATTTGAAAATCTCGCACGAGAGTATGATCTTAAATTTGCACAATCATTTTCTCCTACGATTCAGCGAAAGGGCTCGTAAGAATGGATCCCGTCGAATCGTCAAAAAATAAGCTTAGTAGGATGAGATGCGGTGCAAAAGGATTTTTCGGTTGCGTCGCTTCCTATTCGAGCAAATTCGCCAAGGACGTCTACCAGATTCAGCGAAATCAGTCGCGTGGACCACATGCACGAACGACTATGCTGGTAATGTAGGTAATGAAAGATGGTTCCCTTTATCGAAGGTCCAAGAAACCAGAAGCACAGACGGATCGTAGGGATTGATCTAACATTCAATTTATTTTCGTGGCCAGATTCTAAAAGGTTCAAGAGCGTTATTACCATTTCCGTAGTACCCACATCATTACTAATAAAAGCGTCTTCCACCGTTTCTTGTGGAGAAAATTGAAGTCTAAACATGTTTAAAATTTACATGACTTTCTAGCAGAAAGAAGAAAGTATCCGTCGTGCGTTGCGCAACTTTAGAAAATTTCAGGTATCTTGCAATATCTCCAATATCTTGGAATTAGCAGTGATCTTTAATTATGATTGCATATTCATAAAATTCAAGTAGCTTGTAAATGCGTAACACGGAGAGTTCGATAATAGAATGTATATTGTGTAACGTGGTTCGTGTTGTAACGAAGGGAGTATTTGTTCACGTGAAACACACAAAAACTTCGTTACACAATTTTTTACATACACAGCTGCGTTCCCCAAAAATTGGCTTTGAAAATTCGTTAAACGCGCTTTCGACTGAATAACGACTTGGCTGTCGGATCATTCTGTTATTGACTGTTTCTGTCTGTTATGATTTTCGTAAAAATTGACAGCGGCGTGGTTCAAACAAATTTACCAGTTTTACAGATTACAGAGAAACAATCGTCAAAGAAATAACGCGGTGGCTCAATCGGAATTACATTGTAGAGCTGCGAAATACGTAGAGTGCGGATTTTATAATTTTAAAGTAAAGTGATTAATTATTAGGTTTTGAGATGCTATGGAAACTATGATGACGTTCTAAGGTTTATGAAATTACGGGAATTTTTAGCGACTGTAGGTTTTAAGAACAAATTGTAGGAGCTTTGGAGACTAGGGTTAGTAAATGATTGTAAAGCCTAAGAAGAAATAGTAAGACTTTTGAGAATTGTGAAATGTGCGAAGGAACTATAGGGCTCGCGAAGGAATTTTAAAGATCATAGAAAAGTTATGGGTCCCATGAAGAAATCGCAGGGTTTACAAAAAAATGTAAGATCTAAGAATCAATTAAGAATCAAAAAAAGAATCAAAAAAGGTGGTTGTGGGTGTTGAGAAAAAATTGTGAGGCCTACGAAAAAACACTAGGATTACAAAATAAAAGTAATAGGTAAGACATACTAGTAAGGAAAATTTAATAACATTAACGATACATCAAAAAAAAGATGGTTGTGGGTGTTGAGAAAAAATTGTGTGGCTTATGAAACGATTGTAACAATAGAAGTGATGAATCACATTCGTATGATCAATTTAATAACATAGATGATACGTGAGAAAAGAAGTTGATTTAGGCTGAACAAAAGAATATCTAGATTCCAGGAAGACTATGATGAGTTTCTGACGAGAAGAACGCATGAATAACGGAAACTGGCTGCTGCGAAGTTAGCCATTCCTTTTACAGTTTCCACTGACGGAGGATCAAACGATTACGATATATCGATATGATAATAGACAGAGGGATGGGAGCGATGGTTCTTCAAAGGTCTTTCCATATCCGCGTAATAAGTGTGAAATTCAAAGGGTGAATGATATTTCCGATCTCTTTTGGCGTATGAACAAAGTGAAAAAGGAAAATATCGTATCGATCCTCTCCCCCCTCCCGCCCCCATGGTGCCCACTATATTTTCCTGTTGGACTCTTTGCCTTTGTCGTGACAGATAAAATTCTGCGGTTTTTTTTTTCGTACGCGCTTTAAATTGCATCGAACCACTCGGTACAAAGTGTTTCGGCCCGGACGCAGCGCCCGCGCCCACGTCAGTTATTTCTGCGCTTTTATTGGGTTTTTTTTCATCCCTTTTCCTCGCCACGTTCTCTGCGGGGCTCGCATTATATTTTACGAGTTTCGGAAAACGAGAAATGCGGTCTCGAAGTGTGCACGGAAAGCTCCGAACGTCTGACTTTCCGCTTGACGCGAGACTCGACTTGTCCATTTACACCGACTTCCATTGCGTTTTCAAAAACGCAATTTTTAATTTGACTTTAATATGCCGCCATTTCGTAATTGATCAAGATTATTAATTTCTTTTGCTACGGACCGTAACTACGTTCATATCGATTAATAAACAATTTCATGTTTTCTTTTCTGATCAGTAGAAATATCGGAACCATGGCAACCGTCGACGCTTGTTTCTCAAAATATGATCTATCAAAATATATACAGGGTGTTCACGTTAACACTAACCGGTGTTTTTTCGCAAATAGCAAACATGGAAAAGAATGAAAAAGGAAAAAGTTATACTGTTTGTTGCAAGCAATGTAATGGCATCTGTCATTTTTCTTTGTCTGCATAATTTTTTTAGAAATACTTAGTGTTTCCGGTTCCTGTGGTGTTTCTTTGGTGTTATTTCAGAATGTTGTAAAAAAGTGTTGGGTGTGCAGCGTTTTAATAATTTATAAATCAGCATCGGGATGAATTTGCATAAACACATGCATTTCGCAGCCGGTTGTATCCCGGTGGATCAAGCTTGGAGGGATTAACCCTTCATTAAATCGTTTTCCATCGCCTTCCGGCGATTTTGCCGGCCGATCGAATGAATCGCGTCGAGTCGTTCGGTCGGTTTGAAACAAGGGCCAATCGAGCAACTGTAATCCGATCGTCGATCACCTTTCAATGAGCCGTCTCATCCCCCGGATCCGTTCCGTCATCCCTCCCGATCATCGACGAGCCCCGCACGCGTTTTCGAGCCCGGGATCCCCGATTGTTCGCGAGCACGCCCGTCGCTTTAACGAGCTTCCGGCGTTTCCGGAGTTTCCGTTTATGTCCGCAGCGGTGTGCAGCTTCGCGAGCTTTTAATTTGCAACCATCAGCCGCACTCGAGCAATCTGGCAAGTTCGTTAGCGTTCGTTTAAACTTGAAACGTTAACTGGACCGCGGCGAACCCGCGGGAATAGTTCCGAGACCACGCAATGACTGTAAATTCTTCAGGAAAAAAGAAAAGTAGCGAGACGTGACGGTGAACAAACGAAAATTGTCACATTGAAAATTCAGAACTTATTATGCTGGCTCGCTCGGTCTAGAGTCTGCTTGCTGAATAGTTCTTATTAGAGCCCTCCGTGCAATTTCCCTCACAACGCGAGTTTCCCTGGATTTACATCACATAAAAATTAGATTCGGAAGTCTTTGAACCTAGCAAAATATGACACACTGCGGATCTTCGTGCAAAATAAAAATTGTCTACACAAAGTATACAAGAGATGTATAAATGTGTATAATTAATGTATAATTAATTAAATAACTTCTAACTGATGTTCTCAAATGGAAAAATAAAAGAGATCAATAATATTCTTGATCGCTTTGAGAATATAATTCATGAATTCATGAAAAAAATGAGTGATTATAAGAGAAATAAATATTTTGAAAATATTGAGACTATTATTAAATGCTCTACTAATTGAATAAATTATTTTGCGAAAGAAATTCGATTGCGAATTCTCCAATCGCAAGAATCGTCGCAAGAAAAGAAGCAATGGTGCAAGAAATCGAAGAAAATAAAAGGAAGGGAGGAAGAGTTCCGAATGATTTGACTGATTCATGAATTGCGTATCGTATTTTGCACCGAGATTAGTTCTTCGATGCGATCGCTGCTTGTACAAATCATTGAGATTTTCGCGTCATCTTTGACGTTCTGATGCCGGCATTACAACTTTGCACATCCCGTGACTTTTCCCACCGTCGCCGACCTTAATTTCGATCGTCACTTCACATTCTGCGAAGTAAGTTCCGGTGTTCGAATTGTTCCTCAAGTTCGATAATGGCTTCGAGATGAGTTTTCGTAGGAATTCGATCTAAAGCGGTTCGATTCATCGCTCTCGACACGATTCTTCCGAGATAAATGGACTAGTGGAAACGAGAGTATAAAGACGTAGACAGGAACGGGGAGCTCCTATTTGTACGCGAAAGAGTGGCGACGACGGAAACGGGATTATTCTAATTACTGCGGTAACTGTAACGATTGAATTTAGATTCGGGTCGAAAGGCTCATCGTTTGTGCATCGGGTAAATTAAAGACTGTTAAATACTTTCAGGGACAATATTAAGTGGGTGCCCTTTAAAGGACACACTTTTACTAATAACTTTTTTTAAATTAAACCAAACAACTTGTATTATCAGTTCTAGAACGAATACCGCGACACTCTGTATGTCAGCCATGATTTTTTTTCTACGTGATCTCGCGGGCTACGAGAGGGAACACAAAAATATAACTTTCCGATCCCGACGAGGACACTTCATAGCGATTTTCAGAAGAGTAAAAAGAGTCAAGAGGAGAGAGAGAGAGAGAGAGAGAGAGAGAGAGAGAGAGAATGAGAGATGGAGAGATGGTTGCAATGAATCTGCCGGGATCTGTGTCTATGGCCGGGGTGCGAAAATACCGATTTCCAAAGAGAAAATGGAACGTTTCGACGTGGCGTAGGCGAGTGCGTGCCGGGATTGAAGCTATCGATACACTGGAAGCGAGTGAAGTATCCTGTGACCGCAAATATCATTCGGACGCGTCGCGTAGTCTATAGCTGCAGAGACAGTAACGACTTTTTTGTGTAAAAAAAAAAGAAGAAAAAAAAAGAACGGTGGAACCCTCGGCGATCACGGGAGACAGGGTGCCGTTAGTCAAGATGAACTTTTCGGATCGGTGAAAAAGAGAGATTCGGTTTTGAAGCGCAGAATTTCAACGATATCGAACACTTGCGACGATTATGGTGCTGTGGATTTGTACAATTTATGGACTTCGAAGATCCGTCAAGTTTGTGTTCCTAGCATTTGTAAGAAGTAGAATAAGTAGGTCATGATCAGACACGTCAGATGATTCCTATTCAATAGCCCGCGTGTGATTTACTGAAAAACGAGGCGTCAAATGAAATAATTTCATTCTTTTTTTTTCGACTCCCTTTTGTGTGTAGAATTAGTTCCTAATCGATTGTCCACGGTATGCGGGACACCCTGTATATTTAATGATATCCAGAGTAATTGCTATTCTTATTGCACCCAATTGCACAACATTCGATTCAAGTTCAAGAATGGACTCGAGCACCGCTATCCAAGTGTTACGCACCAAAGGAGGTGAACATGTGTCAGTGCCTTCGAAGAAGTTGAAACTAAAATTGAAGACGTGTCAGTGTCCTCGAAGAAGTTGAAATTAAAAATGAAGATGAACATGTGTCGACGAAGTTAAATTTGAGTAAATATTGGAGAACGTGTTTTTATTTGGTTACGAATTGTCAGAAAACGCCGGCAGAGGTATCAGACGAATTGAACGTAATTCGAACACGCAGTTCATAGTTCGGCTATGAAACTATTAGGATACGGAGTTATAATAATGAACGTCGTTTCACGTAGAAGGATGACGAGCGACGCGGAGCAGAGCTTTCGGGTGGAGAACTGCACCTTAAACTCGTGGCGGCACTTCAACCATGGAAATGTAGCGAGATAGCGACGGAAGACGAGGACAAAGTGAACTCCGCGGTGAAATTCCCCGACAATTAGTTCAACATCGAGGGGAGGACTTCTGATTCTATTGACTGAGCAAGTTCCCCATCGGTTTTAACTTCTGTCACCAAATCATAAGTATACAGTCTCTCATACAGTTTCTCATTTGAATAAAATTAAAATACCTTCAAGAGAAAATTGAAGTAGATACAGCTCAAAATATTTATCAAAATAATATTGCTATACCTACACAGTAATATTTAAGGTACGACCATTTTAACATAAAATATGTACCTCACGACGAGAAATTATAAAACTGAAAACCGACACTGCCAAGTGCTTAGAATATTAAAATACTGATTACGTTTCACGTTGGGGGAGTTGAATGAGAAAACCCTCTGTCAAAAAGAAAATATTAATTTCATGAGGTAAAGAATTTCCACGGTAGAAAATGGCAGAGGAGACAGGGGCCGCGAGAAGACGAATCCCAAAGGGCAAAGAAAAACTGCGGAATGACAGCAAAGGTTTCCACTGTTCGCGGATTAACCTCAAAGTGACTGTCGTTTGCACGAGCCTTCCGGCTTCCATCGGTATTTATGCATTATTCCCTCCCGTTTCTTTTTCCTGCCATCGGCGATATTCCTACCCGTCCCGCTTTCAGATTTCAATACCACTGAATTATTCCGTCCGGGGGTTGACGTGTTTCAGAACACAGACCACCGTCATATTATACTTCGTTTCGGCGTTAAATAAAAAATTCAGACGACCCACTCGACCGCGGATCAAAACGCGCAGTTGTCTTCCGTTTTTTTTTTTAAATTCTGTTCAATCTTTTACGTCTCGTTTGAAAAGATACGGCCAGTCAAAAAAGACTTATAAAGCATTTAAAGGGGTGTAACTATTTTAGAAGTAGACCAAACGGCTCGAGTGTTTTCAAGAAATTAGGAATATTGTAGTTGACAGGAATTGCGAAAGAAATAAAAAATACTGATTCTACTGCTTTGTGATCTGAGCTTGCAATAAAACTTGAAAATATACGCTGTACAGATTTATGTCAATTATGCAATATACAATACGCATTAAACGAAACGCGTTAAATGAAAATTTACTTATCTGCTTACAAGTACTTAAAGTACAATTCCATAATTATTAATGTTACAAACTCAACACATAATATACGGTTAGTGTCCCTATTATTTTGCCCAAGCTGAGTACGTTCGAAATCGCGAGTGTCCGGACGGAAGTGGAGGACCCATCGTGTTTATTTTAGCGGTTCCGAGTTCGTGCAATTTCCTTTGAGAACGACCCACGCCGGTTAGATGTGATTATGGGGGTGGCAGTCGATGCAGACCATCAAGCACTCAAAGCGAATATCTATTCCGTAATGGATGGAAGATGTAAAATTGAAAACTACGTGCTCGATGGAACCTTGGAAAATTGGATAAAACGACTGATTGCTAATCTCCCTCCTTGTGCTACATTCCTGCTCTCATGATTAATTTCTAGTATGAAGGTTCAAACTCCTATTGGAAGTTACCTACTTTTTGTCGCCTTCACAATGATTTTTTTACTGCAAAAAGTAGACAACTCATTTACTCCGTAACCATCTATTTTCAATTCACTGAAGTGCAAAGTTAAAGGATCTCTAAATTAGAGAAAAATTGGTATTCAATCTATCAACGACGATAATTATTCAGTGGGGGAAAAAGCAGAATAAATATATCTGGGTAACAGTATGAAAAGGAATATTCCGTCGGGTTTCGAATCGCCGGGCGCGGACAAATTCGATAACCAGTTGTCCGTGGCGTTCACAAAGAACAAAATATCAGTTTCACAAGTCCGTATAATCGGATAGTTTTTTCCGGGCCAGATTTCCCGTAAAATCGGTGTCGGGGTGGCCAGTCAAAGGGGAAACGGGCTAGTAGGCGCGCACAGGTGGTCGCGAACACGAAACCCGGTGGACGCGTAAAAACCGGCGGGGTCCTTTGAATCGGCGTGGTGGATTATCAGAATACGGTCAATGACACCCGGCATCGGTTACCCGGTCTCCCTTCGACGTGCCATTTCAACGATACAGCACAGAGTTTACCGACCGCAGGCGTTAATTCAATACTGACCCTCTCTTGCCTTCGACCGCCTACACCCTCTTTTCACCCAACAAACGCCATTCTAGGATCTGCACTTTGACACAGTCATCGGTGCATTCGAAAGGTGGCCTCGTTTCAGCCTTGGACGTTTCCCCGAGAGGTTTGTGATTCGCAAATTGGACGGGCCCAGTCAAAAGGACCAAGAAACTTCTCTTTCAATGGGAGGCCTCCGTCCTGTTCAGCACATTACGAGCTAAGAGAATTCTATAGAAATTCTGGATTCCTGGAACCATTACAATCTTTCTATATTAGCATGTTCTGATGCGGTCGATTTATTCTTCAAATTTTTGTTCAAAAATTGTAAAAAGTGTTCGACCAGAAGGTTTCTTATAGAAATTCTCCTGGATCCGCTACAAACTTTCTACAATAGCCTGTTCCGATACGGTCAATTTATTCTAAAAATTTTTATTCAAAAATTTTAGAAAGTTATAGTTCTAGAATAGCTTGTTCAGATGTAGTTAATCCTTGTAAAATATGTTCGATGAGAAGGATTTTGTAGTAATTTTGTTCTATTGTATAAATTGCAAGAAGCAAAAACCGAAAAGAAAATTCTTCGTTTCTCTAATAACTTCAACAAACTGAAACTAACTCGTCGAAGTTCTTAAATCCTCTTAATCTTTACAGTCTTCTCTCGATATATGTCGCAAATACCAAGCTGATAATAGTCGCAGATCTATCCCCACTATAGAGAGGCTTCGAACGCCGAGGAGGGTAAACATAATGCGGGTCGGGTAGACGTTCAGCGTGGATCAAATAATAGTATCTCCTGGATAATATATGTCGTTGGGCAAGACCCGTGTTGTTGACAAATATCGAGAAAACACTGTAGACTCTTCCCATGATTATCACAGTTTACTCGGATCCACTGTATGTGTGAAATATTTTTTGAAGAGCAGTGTTTCGTTGAAATTCCATCAGAGTATGTTTGTACGGGTTGATTGAGTTCTCGTAGTCAGTGACACAGCAGTTTTCTCCGTGCAAAGAAATTCCTTAACAAGAGAGGCAAGATCCGAGGACCATGAGTGGCCGATCCCTCTCGAATGCTTTGACTCCGCCATCTTCCTCTACTTTCCTTACCCGGACACCCTTTCGTTCGAGGCTGAAGATTCCAACCGCCCCCGCAACCCTCCCCTCATTGACCCAGCGTCTAATGAGCGCACACCTGAGTGTTTCTAGACAAGTGGATCCGCCCTTGCATCCACCTGGCGGTGTCTGGATGCCGTCGACACGCGTGCATCGCGGGCGCCACAAAGACGCGGATTTGCAAATGGGAAGGGTGGCGAAACACTGGCGCGAACGATGGTCTTTCTTCCAGGGGAAATGATCGTTGGAAGGGGCGCAGACTGTCTGAAGTATTTCGGATATTTGTTTCTCGTTCCCTTTTACTGTTGATCTACACTACCATCTAAAATATACTGATCGATATATTGTTGAGCGTGACAGTACTTGGTAAAATTATTGATTTGAAAACGAATTATAAACCCGCTACGGATCTGGACTGTTCAAAAAGAAAAGCAATTCACAAAGTTCGTTAGCACGCGAGAGAAACAATTTCATTAAATAACATTAAATCGGGTAACAAATATTTACAGACTAAAATTTCCAGGATGAAATAGTCAAGCGGCCCGTAATCAATATTACGTGGGAACGAACTCAAAGCTCGTTATAATTACGGAAAGTGTAATGCAACCAGTTTGCGTGCCAAACAAAACGTTGCGCACTTGCCCAAACGCCGTTGGTAGGATTTCTAGCACACTGGAGCGTGCAATCTCGAATAATTAAAGTTGAAATTTAACCTTGGACACCGTTGCGTTTGAGTAACTTAATTTCGCTCGAGATTCGCCGAGCGATTCGACGGAGACTATGAAACATACTGCGCCGTGAATTGCGAACAGTTTGCGGAGTCGCGTGCAAATCACGTGTCCGCGACGTGTAACATCGACGGAACGAAACGAAATTGTTTAAAACGTTAAACACCATCCAATTCTTCAAACGAGTGAGAGAGAGAGAGAGAGAGAGAGAGAGAGAGCCCTCTTTGCGTATGAGAATTTAGAGGCGTAAGATAAAATTTTCATTTTAATTGAGGCTGGTTGCATAATGCAGTATGCTAATCCCACCGGGAACAACTGCTTCGTGTAATTTTGCATCCGACTTCCCAATTATAATACCAAATGCATATTACAAAATGCAGCAAATTGTTCTACCGCGGCTCTTTTATGTCTTGTTCGCGACACTCGGCCGGTTCAAGGAAGATTCGAGGCCAAACGAAAACAAAACAGACTTTTAGAAGCGTTCAATTCTTCAGATAAACCGTTTTCCAAACCCGTTAAATTTTTCACTGTTCCCTTCGAAATGGAACGTGAAAAATTAAACGCAACGCAAACGCGGCCATACTTGATGAAACGCTGCAATTTATAAACTGTCGGTTAAATTTTACTGCAGCAAAACCGAGGGGAAAATGGATTTTTCGATAAAGCACACACTCCTATATTTCAATTTATTCCTTGAAAAGATTAATTACAAGTATAAAAGTTCACACACTGTTTCGTTCAATTCCCTTTGGTCCACCGTGTCATAGAAATTTATTAGAATTTTCTACAATTGTTTCTCAACGTTTTCCAAGCTAATGAATTCGACTAAAGTTCTGAAAACCGGTCAAATCCGATTGAGCTAAAATTTTGTAAATAGGTGCATTAAAAACATGTTTCACAAAAGGATTTTTGGCGGAGCGAAAAACAAATTTTATCATGCTAGTATCATTTTATACCTTACCGACGAATTTTGGTCAGGTTTGAGTTAGGTCGCGGTGGAAGTGGGTGCAGAGGGAGGGGCTCCGTCAATTAAAAAGGGCAGAATTAGCTTTAGCGTATGTCCAATAAGGTAGAGAATGATATTAATATGATGATCAAAATTTTTCGAGTCACCAAATTTCAGCTGAATCGGATTTGACCGGTTTTCGGAACTATCGCCATGAATTCATCGAAGAAAATGTTACGGTCTCTGAAAATCGGCACATTCGCAATTCTCCGATACTATCAATCGCAGGAATGAATAAATTCTACATCACCAACTACGTGGTCACAATAAAACAAAACGTGTTGCACGTCAGCTAACAGAATCGTCAACTCGTCCAAAAATCTGCAATTCGGATGCAGCGAATAATCCGCGTATAAAAAGGGCGATCGAGCTCTAAACCGAAACAGGAAAAACAGCGGGTACACCGTGAGAAAATACGGGAACGATTTCGCGTCAAGTTGCTCCGTTGCTGCACCCTAATTTACATAAATAACCCCCACTCCAGTGCTCGCAAACTTTCTCCCGCTAATAATCCGCCGGTTGATCCTAATTCACCGAGACGACGTTTCCCGAACTCGGTTCCCCCAGTTCTTCGGATACTTTACGATCGCGTTACTTTTACGGGGAACGAACTTCTGCAGTCGATTGTACCGGGTGTATCCACACGAGGAGTCCTCCGCACGAGACCGTGTGCTGGGCTGCGGGGGTGAGTACTCTCCCCCTAACCATTCGTCGCGTGCGACGCCGTGAAAACCCCATCCAACCCCTTCAGGGTCTCACCAGACTCTCTACCTCTTTCTCTTTCGTCGGTGGCTGCGTCTGGGCTCACATATACATATGGATTTGTAGCTGCATCGCGTAATTAGAGCGAGACGTGCTCAAAGAGCCGCGGCGCCCATCCCCTTCTCGTCGCACCCGTCATAAAATCCGTCGCGTCGTGATCGTTTCTCTATCGGGAATTCCCAGAAGTCCCTGCCATCGTCATCGGACTTCTTCTCCACTTTTCGATTTAATGTCTGGAGTTAGGTAGGAGGGGTATAGCGAAAATCGTGTTTTTAAAAAATTTGGAGATTTTAGATTCGTCGTCTACAATTAGAGGGGTGAGGGGGGGAAGTGTATCGAGAATAATTTTAAAAAGATATTTTAAAGAAATTTTTTTCTATGACTACATTCCGCGATCGAAAAAGCACAAATTTCTAACAACAATTATTGCCCTAGATCCTATAGTTCCCGAGATATTAACAAAAATAAGGTTTTCATCCCCACTTTAAGGGCTATTTTCACCCCCTATATATGGATCACTGCAGAAAAAAATTACGTGTCAAATACTTTTCAACAAACTATATAATGTATAAATTTCATTAGAATCAATTGATGGAAAAACTTGAAGGAATCGGACCATATTTTTTTTTTAATTTAGGAAACCTTGGCCCTCATACACAGTTTTATATTTTTTATATGTAAATCTTTCACAATATACAGTTTTATTATTTTTCATCGTATATCTATGACATTAAATAACATCTTTGATCCTATCTGGATCTCCTGTTTCCCTTCGCTGTATAATAACTTTGACTAGGCTGCTTACATCCTAACTTTCAGCCGGAAATCTGAGACCGACATGGGGACTAAGGGGTTGTAAAAGGTGACGGTTTGTAAATGCTGATTAGACTGCGGATTTTACGCGTTTATAGCGCATGCAAATTTGTCAAGCTCTGTGAAACGAGAGCGTTACTTCGTAGGAACAATGACGACGTTTATAGTATTTCTCGACTTAACAAGGCTGGCACAGTGCTCATATCCTGCGATATAGTGCGATATCCTCTTTTAAATGCACAGAAAACAACTCCGATAAAACGTGAGTAGTGATAACATAATACACCAGAATATACCATAGAGCACAACAATTGGACTGCAAATTTTTTGCATTTATCGCAATCAGAAATAATAGGAAAAATAGTAAATTAGTATGCAAAATTTTATATGAAAATTTGCAGTTTACTAATAGCAAAGACAATTTGCTCTGAATATTACAGGCCGTAATTTAATATTTAAAAATGTACATAGGTTACAAAAAGATAATACAAATTTTATGGAATTTTCAACTTCATAAATTCTTCCTTTGATTTATGCAAAATACCTGCTGTAATTGCCTGCACGAGGTTGAAGGAAAATGCGATATTTATTTTTTTATGCGTAAACGATCGTGTCAAGGGGTTGAAAATAACCCAGTAATTAAGGGCTGCATATAATTGCTTTAAAATCTTCGAAGCTATTAATGCAAACTACAAAGCTTCCTCATGAATATTATACAAGTCGTTCTTATTAACACGGTTACTAACGAATAATAAAATAAGCATAAGCAGTGCGAACAAGCTTTATGCTCAACATAGTGTAATTATGTAAATGTAATAAATAGCGTAGATACCACGCATGTAAGTACACGTTTAAGCTACGTAAAATTCTTTCGACGTTCAAAGATGTAGCTGTCGAATATGTGGAACATTTGTGCAAGAAATATTCTGGAACGAACAAACACGTTTTCTACAATAATTGATATGAGCAGTCGTGAAGTAAATAATCAGAGTAAAATAGGATCGATTCGCCTTTCGAGTTAGCTCACTGAAAACCGACCGATGAAAGAGAGAAAAAACGATATTTGATTCGCTAGAAAACGACAGCTGTTAGGAAATAACAGGACTCTCGAAAGGAAACTCAGTTCTTACAATATTCATTGGCTGTGAATACATTGTTTTCCTATCAGGAAATTTCAAAGCACCGGGAACAGCTGCCCTTAAATTTTCTTTCGCACTGACATTACATTATGCATTTTCACTATGTCTTGCAGCAGTCGGTACAGTTATGATTTAATTTACTGTAACAAAAAGTATACACGCTTAAATCATAATTTTTATTCATTTTTACCATATTCGAAGCTGCTGCTTTTTAATTTTCTCAGGTGTTATATATTAAAATGATTCTAACGGTTCTACATGCTGCAAAAATATGTATGATTTATTTATAGAGATTTATGTAACACGTTTACTATTTGTAAAACTTCACAGCTTTGATGTTAGATGTAAAGAAAATTATAAAAGGAATATAGTTTATTATGCTGCGGATGTTTACTTATTCATGTGTCGTAAAAATCCCTAGAAGCAGTAAACTAAGTTTCCAATGCACCTAATTCGTCTATAAATTATTCTTGATGAACTGAAGCTATCAACCTCTTAATACCTGAAATATGAATTTGTAATCAAGAAACTTACTACTTCGCACTTCGGATTATTGAAGTATGTAGTTCCATAGAATGAAGTTTGTAGTATACCTGTTGGCAGATCATGTTGTATAGTCACGCTGATAAAATAGTAAAAGACTCAACAGTACAAACTCACTGTACTCAACAGTACAAATCTCTAAACAATTTTGAAAACTGTGCTTCATCTACGTTGCTTCATATAATCTGTCATTTTTCAATCTGCTTATTCATTTATGTTCGTTCGGAAACTAATACGATATACATGCATATTTACAATCCAATTGACTATTGTACTTCTTATTTTTATTGTAACGTTAAGGTGCACAGTTAAATTGAACAATAAGGCTGGTACGATACACGAACTCGTTTAAATAATTAAATTCGTATGAAAACAAATGTTCCAGAAGTGAACAGAATTATTTCCGCTTCCATATTTCGAATACCAAAACGTCTGAAGCATGTTCATTTAATTGCGACAAAAATTGCACGATTTTTAATTGCGAGAAAGTTTAAGTGTAAAAGGGTCGATCCTAACAAAGAAATAATGATGAAAATACAATTACCATACCTAACCTGCACCCATAACACACAGCACACAGTCGTGCTGTTTTTGAATGAAAAGTTAACAAGACGTAGTTGAAAGTGGCAAATATGACAAGTGTTATTAAAAATTTGCTACAGGTACGATTCAATTAAATAATTATGGAAGACTTTGAAAGCACAAAATAGACGACGACGTTGTAATCAATAGAAATATACCTATATTAATTTGCGAGGATGTTGTCTTCAGTGTGCTCACGCATGCGTCATAATTAGACCGTGCATTTTTATGTAAAATAAAAACTGTCTGCATTCATTGCGAAATACTGCAGCTGCATTTATTTCTTTTCTTAACCATCCTAATAAGTCAAAGATAATAGAACATTTTCCATTTCTTGGAATATTATTATTGTTTTGAATTTGATCTACCCATTTTAATCATAAATGCGTAAAATTCACTGTCTAACAATAGTCTAACAATCAGGTTTAACTAACAGGAAAATTATGAGTTTTGAAAGCAGTAATAAACAATGTTGTTTCAAAAACATTACAGTAATTTTAAAATAACAATAATTTCAGCAATGATTTCAGTAATTTTCACAAGTAATTCAGTTGAATCAGAATCTACTTGCTAAAACAGTAAAATAAAGTAGAAGCTTTTAAGAGAGGGTCAATCGAATTTGATCTGATATAACAGATACGAACACTGCCTGTTTCCTAAATCCTTCCTGTGCACTTTCCCATGCAATCGAATTTTCGTACGCGATTGCATTTAGCTACGCCACGCTTTGCGACACGAGTGTATATAGGTCACGGGACTGTGGAAGTGTTAATCTGATTACAGCTGAAAGAATATCGCCCCGTTATCCAGCGGTAAAGTAAGTGAAGCTAATCAGAAGCGACCCAGGAAACGACTCGAACTTGCAACGTGAAATTTCTTGCGTGAATCTTCTTGCGGCGTCGTAACGGGCCCTGCCTCAATATCGCTTTTACATTCCGGAAGAAAGACGATATCCGGAATACCTTCTGGCTTCCAATTGCGGCACGCTATGAAATGTACTTCTTGCTACTCATCCACGGAAAATTGTATGAGATTATGAAGATACGAGGACCGGACCCCAGGCGTAACGCGAAAATACCCTCCTCGCGCTAATGCTTTTTACGAGCATCGTTACTTCGCGGACGCGTTTCCGCGTCTTCCACGATATTATTATAATTATTATTACAACCTTGCTTATTTATTTCTCGGCAAAAAAACTACGTCTACGTCTTTCAGTGAACCATAACCTGCAAATCCCTCCGTTAAACTGCACTAAATTCAAAATAATGGTGTCAACAGTAAGTGAAGAAAGCAATTCCAAATAATGCTTTCTATTCCAAAAAATCTAGTTCACGCATCTACCAAGTAAGTATATCGGTTAAACTCTACATCAGGAAACCAGAAATTTTTAACTTTCTTTGTTATGTAATTATGTAGATTTTCGCGAGAGAATGCCGAAAATCTAAGTATTAATCAAAGGAGATCAGTAGTTCAAAAGTTATGTGTGTTCAAAGATATGTGATTTTCAGTATTTTTTGTGGATGCGGCCATGTTGGAATGTACTCAGATATCATCCAATGAGCGGCGCCGTGAGAAGGTTGGTTGGGCTTAGGTGCGTGTGGGAGGCGCCTACGCTGGCAAATCTACGTTATCGACATGGCCGTGTGCTTGTGCTGCCATATAGCGGCACCGCTCGGTAGACGACGGCCATTACTTGTCAAAAACGCTGAAAATCGCTCAACTGTAAACACTCATGATTTTTGATCCAGTGAATTCGTAACATTAAAACTGGAATTTTTGGCATTTCCTCGTCAAAATCTACAGGATTATATTAAAAAGATTAAAAATTTATGGTTTCCTGAATTAAAGTTCAACCAATCACCCTTCAGGGACGACGTCATCATATTAGCTCTAAAAAGTATTTCAAAATTTATTACAGATGAACAGTTTCGCCTTCAAGCATTACTGTATATTATATTTTGCAATCCTAGTATAAATGTGTGGTGTGAAAATGTGCCCAACATCGTTATGCAAATCCGATCTAGTGTCGCGTGGACGGAATGAATTAATAAACCGTAAGGCATGGCAAAGTGCTACTTTTTTCTTTGCAGATTTGTTTGAGCCAGTTTTAGAAGCTGTTTTATTATTCAGTATGTTCCGTTGGAAGACGCACTTGAAAAGGTGGCTGCATTTGGCAATAGCCATGTAAGATTTATGCGAAACGGTTCGAGTCCGGAAAGGGCATAGAATATATTCCTTTTAAGTGGCGAAACGCTTTGCTTTTCTCTTTCAGAGCGTACTTTTTTGCCGAAGAAAAATGTTACTACATGCTTTGCCTTTCTGTTCTGGAAAAAACCGTTATGGATGTATTAATGTCTTGCATTAGAAAAGCTGCTGAAAGTAGTGGACAATGTAATGTCATGAACGAGGTATAAGAGTAGAAATAATAGTTTTACGTGTAATTATTTTTATTAATGTTCAAGTCGGACGTTATTTCATTCAAGACGTATTATTTAACAAATGCAGTAAAATTCTTATTTTTATTCATTCTATTGTATATATTTACAAAAATTTTGATCACTATATCTTGGTATCTCGCAGCCCATTTTTCAGAAATTCCCAGAGACACCCCAGGCAATGAAGTTTTCAATTTGCCAGAAAAACTATTGCCTCGTGAATATAATTGTCAAGTTCCAACAACTTTTCTAGCGAGACGTCGGTGTTTCAAGTGTACAGTTTCATGAATAAAAACAAGTGTCGCTCGTTTGCGTAACTTTGAATGAACTATAAGGATGCAAACGAGAGACGCTGGGAAGTATAATCATTATGCTATGGTTGCTTTATGAACTTCACCTCG
The DNA here is from genome assembly GCA_028454245.1 of Halictus quadricinctus. Lineage (NCBI taxonomy): Eukaryota > Metazoa > Arthropoda > Insecta > Hymenoptera > Halictidae > Halictus > Halictus quadricinctus. The sequence goes on from CM052112.1 coordinate 1,976,009, forward strand.
ATGTAACTATTCGGTGGCAACTGAGGTAGCAATTAGACGTAAAAACAATAGCACATGATGGCATCGCGTCGTGAACAGCATTTTTATTACCTTTTGGCTAATAACGTCGGGAAGAGACGTGGATATGACGTTTTCACGATTAAAATTGACGTTTTTAGTTACATGAAATTTTTTAAAGACATGTTCAACATGCATCAAATTGATTGAAAATTCAACTGTTATTCCTTCATTGCGGATCATTATGGAAATGTACATTTTTCTATAAGTCAATTTACAGAAAATCGAATCGTAAAATATTTCTTTACTCTATTCGGAGTTTCATAATATTGTGACGAATATAAAGTACTATTTAACATTTACCTTTGGTTTTTATACACACAGTTTTAAATGTTCTCCATCTTCTAAAAAATATCTCTCACAGTCGAAATAAAATTTTTGACATTGTGATTTCGTGCTGCAGAATACCGTGAATTCGTGCACAGAAATTCCGTTTTATATTTGACCCTCGCTTTGTCGCGTGATGTTTGAAATTTCCTCCACCGTAAAAAAAAAAAAAAAAAAAAACAAGAAAATCTTTGGCCGTCGTAAAAACGAAAAAGGACTTCTTTAGAGGATCAGCCACTCGTCGAAATAGCAGCGGACCGGTATTCTTGCCGAGGCGATCCTGAATCGTCGCTACGTCGCGCAGTTTATAACTTTTGAATGAGCCGCGTAGACGCGAATTAAACGCGAGCCCGTGTTTTCCTCGCGCGCCGATCTTAACGAGATTCAAAGCACAACAAAATCCGCTCTCTATGAATGGACCAACTTCACTCGCGTGGCTGCTGCTCTTTGACATCCGGCCATGAATAAACTTCATCGTTTTGTAACGTTCCCGGAGTCCCCGCGGTCTTTGGCCGTGCGCTTTCAACGGCGCCACAGAATGCCCGAAGAACAGCGCACTCCGCTGATATATTTAGTGAAACGGAATAAATTGTATTTCATAATTCAAACCGCGGCGAGCCAACCGGAAGCGGAGACAAAGGCGTCGCGTAATAACCGGCAACAATTCCTGAAGGATCGAGGGATCGAGGAATCTAGAGAGGCAAATCGCGACCACCTTATGAAATGCAAATTTTCTGGCGACGAACGGCGGCGATGCAACAGAAACTTTCGAATAATTCAATTCGCGCGATAGACCGCCTCCGGGATACGCAGCGTGGCAAAATTGTGACATAAATCGATTAGGATCCTTATTGATTTTGTGGGGAAAAATACTGTGGATCAGGATCACAATGCATTATATACATTATACGTCACTACATCACACATCATGTACATCACATACGTCACATGCATCACATACATCGCATTATCATTTTGTATGGCAATTTATATATTTACTTAATGTTAATTTCTTATGGCACTTCCACAAAAATGAACAAATTCTATACATTTAAGTGAATATGTTTAGCAACCTTCGAGCATGCTAAGCAATAGTTTTGATAGTAAAGAAATCGATGTGGATCTTCATGCCAAATAAAAAAGTACAAGTCAAACAAGTAAGAAACAGCAGTTAATTAAAAATGTATTCAACAATTCCTGTAATGTGTTTACGGTGTTGTATTTGATCCGCATAATAGTGAATAAGTGGAAGAGTATTAAGGTAGGACTTTGATCGTCAGAAGACTCATTGTGTCCGTAATAACGCTTATATTGTGCTAAACGCGATTAAAATCTTATTTTCGCTAACTTGCACAAGTTAAAGGATGCGATAAATGCATAAACTTCCTCAGTTCACATACAACAAACAAGTTACCCAAGTTTCATTTCTCTAGTTTAATTATCTTCCACTCTTCTCGCGTTTGAGCATTACCGAAATACACGTGATCCTTATCGCGCGTGAATTCTTTGCACCGTTGTTCTTCTCCCGTTTCTAATTAGCTAAACACTCTCCGGAGGAACTGGTTATCAGGTATTCGTTGCACAGCTGCCATCCTGGATCGGAAAACGTTTCTCGAGACGGCTAATTAATTCCTAGCTCGTGATCTTTCCCTACAAGTTTCGTCGGAAATTCGCCGTCTCGCGAGAAAATGGCAGCAACGTATTCAATCATGCTTGTATACTTCAATGAAATATACACAGTATACTGATAGTTGCAGGAAAATGTTTTACGACAAAAAAAAAAGAATCTGAAAGTATAGTTCTACTATTTTCGACTTATTGAATTTATTGAAAGAATAAATACATTTTCGTTTAACATCTGTTTCTTACTTTCTAGACACCGTTTAGTTTGCATAAAAATCCGCAGTCTACTTATCACCAATATCTCCACCAGATGCACGGCATCAAACTATTGAAATCCATTTTTGCTACTTTTTTCCAGGTTTAATAGTGACAGATATACTGTAGATGCTCGATTTAAAAGGAACACCATGTATAGTCGTCGTCCGAGGGTTAATTAGTTAGCCCGTTTCATTTGCGTTTTCTTTAACGAGTGGAACGATGCCAGGCGAATGGGACCTTGAAATCCAGACTCGAGCATTTACGGGCTCCCGTACAGCCATATTTCCCGTCCAATGCGGAAATTGCGTCGATGCTGACGAGTTCCGGCGGTACTGTTTTAGTTGTGCAGAAGATCGCGTAAGTCGCGCTAAAGTGTCCTTCTTGAATTTCTGGAGATATTTGAGGATGGTGGGTGGCTGCAGAGAAAACCAGCAAGGGGGGAGGGGGTGGAAAGGGGTTCGGTGCAAAGACGTTCTTCCCGATTGAGTTTTACGAGGCGTTCACGTCACGTGCAAGTAAAACGATAGTACCCATGGTTACGCTTCGAGAAACTGCAAATGCCTCGTAAAAGGCAACAGGGGAGGAAGATTTTGGGAGGAAAATGCGAGCGAGTTTGCATCCGCTATAAGTTTCTTCGTTGCGCGCGCTTTTTCACCCCTCCCCGGAAATCAAGCTGTCCTCGTAAAAAACTCTAGCTGTTTTAATAAATTTGAAGAACTCCATGATGTACCGGTGATCTGATTCGAACGAGGTGCTCTAGTGTTTTTAATTAGAACACTCGGGAGCAACGACTTTTTATTACAAGTTTGAACTATTTCTGATTAGATTTTATATTTATTTTAGCTATCTTCGTGAAAATTCTATTCGAAGAGAGAAGCTGCACTTTCTATCTGTAAACTTGTTTATCTTTTATTTTACGTTGATCACATTTTTTCTTTTCTTCTATTATTCTTTTTAAACAGTTAATAGACTGTTGCAGTAAAGATGCATACTTTAGAAAATTGTTTAACCTATGAAATGGCATAATGAATTAATCTTAAACTCTGTGTTTATTTTTTTATTTACAAGAAGAACAGAAAAAATCGTTAAGAAACTAAAAATATTAAGATATTCATTGCTAATTCTTTGGGAAATAGAATGTATTAAAACGACCTCTTAAAACAGTACCGGTAAGTGGACACGCTCTATAATTCTTACTTAGGCGTTAAATTCTGATCGTATGCAACAAATAAAGTGGGCTAAGTAAATAAGAAAAGTAAGAAATAATACTAAAAATACTCTAACTATATCAAGAAAAAAAGACACTAAATGAACACCTTTAAAGGCAAATAAAATTTGATTTAACGTTAATTAGCGACTTACACATATAGCTAAACTCGCTAATTTCCTCTCTGTCGAGATTTACGGTCGATCGGCAAAGTAAGAATCTATTCCCAGTGGAAATCGATAGTTCCATCGGAAGCATCGAACGCGATCCAGCTTTTCCACCCTTAATTAATACCCGCCCCTTGAAAATGAATGGGGGAACGATCGGATAAAATACTAATTAGCGCGATTCCTAAACGGCGAACAATGGATCGCGCAATTAAGTAATTGCCGTGGAACAGGGAGAGTCGTTCGCCGAATAAACGGTCGAATTCCTTTTAATAGCTTATTTCGATTGACAGGCAATAAGAAGAGACGGCGAAGACGGCGAGGAGAACGTTATCAAGGAAAAGGAAACAATGGGACTGAAAGAAATGACAAAAGGCGAAATGAACGAGGAAAAAAAGAACAATTAAAATGTCGGGGAGCGGCTACTGGGATTTGAGAAAACGTTCTTGGCAAAAAATCGGCAGCAACTTATTCAAGTACAGAGCATCCCCACACTTCCGCCACGGACCGGTCACGTGACGTGATGCGCGCAGCCTCTATAGGGAGGAGTTTTGAACAAGTCGAAGAATTTTTTATTTTGTATTACGTGCTCCGTCCGAGGGTAAACTAACTTCGACCGCGGGTCATGCAACGAGGTATCATTAAAAATTGCCGGAAAAAGTTAGGCCGGCTCCGCTTCTTTTCGGGTTCATCGACTTTGCGAGAGATAAGACAGCAACGGGGGCCATTAAGAAATGAAACGGGACCGCGTGTCCAGCTTTTTGCGACCTCGACCGGAAGACTTCCTCGGAGCTGAAAGAAATCCTCGTAAAAAGCTATAGTCTATGGCCAAGAAAAGAAATTATTTAAAGCACACAACATCGTGCTCGTTCGAAAAGTACCTCAAGCTCCTTCAAACTGTCTTGAAGAACGCCGGGGAAGATGAATACGGACACGAGTGGTTCAAGCGACTGCATGAAATCTGAAATAGTGCTTTTGTTGAATTACTAATAATGTGGAACGGTCTCTTTGATACCCTTGCTTTTTATTCAGTATAAAGATGGTATTGTCATTACTCGTCGTTAAAATGGTGAATTGAAAACATTTGGATAATGCACTTCATCCCTTGTATGGATGGCTGGAGAGGACCGGCTGTCAGCCTGGCCCGACTACGCTTAGAAATCTACGTTATCGACATCACCGCGTGCTTGTGATGCCACTTAGTGGCTCTGCTCATTAGACGACGCGTGACGCTAAGCACGTACCAACATGGCGGCGCCCTTACCTGCCAAGAACGCTTAAAATCGCTCAACTGTGAACATGCATAACTTTTGAACCAGTGAATTCCTAACATTAAAACTTGAATTTTTTGCATTTCCTCGTAAAAATTTACAGGATTATTTTTAAAAAAGTTAAAAATTTCTGGATTGCCAAGGTAAAGTTTCACCCTGCCCGTTGTTTCCGTGCCCCGATTGATCCTCGTTTTTCGTTAATAACTCTTTAACAAATCTCCGAAGAACATTTTCGCAAAGGAAAAAATTACTTCAAATGATCTCAGGAATCATTCAAGGAAGTAGAACGTTTTCAGGACACCCTGTATAGATCCTAGTTGGGGTGCTTCTCTTGTCAGGAAGTGAACGAGCAGTAGTTCGACAGATCCTGGGTCTCAGCGTTTATTTATTTGCTAGCCCCCGGAACGAGAGAACAACACGGTTCGCTTTAATACCGCCCCGCAGCACGACTCCTGGCCCTGATACAGGTGTACCCGTCGTCTTTTGTATCGCTCTGCAGCTCGCGCTGTCTGCCGGCGTTGGATTTACGGTGATCGATTACCGGTGCACCGACGGAAAATTGCTATCCCCAACGACGGCTTTGCACACAGAATGAAAATTACGAGCCCCTCGCTCTCCACCCACTACCCCCCATGCCCCCACCTCCTCTCGGCACACCCCCATTAGCTGATTGATATGATCGAAAATAATGGCTAGATCGAGAGATTGCGAAGAACTAGATCGCGGTTGTGTATTTACACGACGTAACAGTTTCGCTTGAAATCCGGCTGGTGTAAAATGTCGCTTGTTCTGCTGAACGAGGTGCCTCGTCAGTCGAAACAACATAGCGCACACTGGGCGATTTCCTCCAAACATGGGACAAAAATCAATATCGCCCAATAAGTCAATAGTAACATTAAACACACCTTTTAACCTTCGTAAATAGATAGAACACACTCTACTAAGCAAAAAAGCCTTGGTAAACATAGGTCGAAAGGTCAACCGTTTCTGAGATATAAACATTTTTGTTTGATAACATCAACTGTGTTTACTAAGGCTTTTTTACTCGGCACAATGTGTTCTATATACCATATAAATATTTAATGGTTTTTTTTTTAACACCGTGTATATTGTATACCGAATATCTTGTAGGTCACCATTTCTGCTAGAATCAAAGCTTTGTAAACTATTAAAGTAATTTATGAAGAAACAATGTTAAAAAAATGTTGTACAAATTGATGTCGGTTGCGCAAAGAAGTTATAAATATTTCGGTGCACGAACCAAGAATTATCAAGAAATTTAGTAACTGCACGTAAAGGTAAGCTATTTTATTTATTGTGTAGCGATAAAATTATTCGACTACGCTGCGCCGCTCGCCCAGAATTTTAAACTAAAATTATTCAAAGCAAGGATTTAATAAATACCGTTGTATCGCGTACACAACGGGTACCTATGCTTTAAAATATTCATAGGGTTGCGTAAGAAATTTATCCCTTCGCTGTTGTAATAATTCTCACTGGTCACAACGCGTGAATGCACAACCATAAGAGTCATTACAACATTTCATGCGCTCGATTTTTTAACGCTGAAATGTATGGTGCCACACAAATATCTAACAAAAATAATCTCTCTGCACAAATTTCAATTGAAATACAACGTATGCTGTAATAAATGAACATAACTTATAACAAAAACAAAAATAAATTAAGTCGTAGATATATAAGTATAAAAAAAGAAGTTAAAAAAGTTAGTCAAATATAAGTGTTTGCAACAAGTACACAAAAAAAAATTGGAAGAAACCGCGCAAAAGCAATTTTTCAGAACCCAAGAACCAGATTTAATCTAAATAACGATGCGAGAAAGTGCGTGATACGAAAAGAAAAAAATCATTTCTTCCTCGCACAGCAACGTTCATTAAATTTTTTTCTAAAATTTCATCTCTCGCAGTATACCGAAAAAGTCGGTATTCCAATTACTCGGAACACTTTCGCCTCGTTGAACAACGACGTGAATAAAATGTCGGGGCATCCTCGGCGGTCATAAAAAAAAGCGCTTCAAAAATCATGCACCGGACTCATGCTCCCGTATCTTTCTCCCCAACGGAGAACTCGGGAATTCTTCCAAAAGAATTCTTCCCGTTCGCGTTCCTTTCATTCTTTCCTGTATCTTAGCTAGACGTTCGCGTCATTCATTCGTTTCCGGTTGGATAATGACCGAGGCTTCCTCCTTTTTCCGCACCCCCGCACGTCGCCTCTTTCATCCACTTTTCCCATTTTCTGCGGACTTTTATTATATATTCATACGAAGAGAGAGAGAGAGAGAGAGAGAGAAAAAGAGAGAGAGCAAAAGGAGAGTTGGCCGCGACTCCGAGGAATTTCCAAGCGAAACGGAAGAAAGTGACGCGGACGTTCCCGTGTCTCTTTAGCGAAATGGGTTATTTGTTTCGCAAAAATGGGGCCGTGTATTGTCAAAGAAATTGCAGAGGTTTCCGAGCGGAACGCACCGTTTCGCGAATCTGTAACGTCGTTTCCTCCGACGCCGTCACTTTGACAATGTACATCTACAGACAAAATTTTAAAAGACTGTTTAAAAAGATTGTATATGTATTTTACTTGTGGAAGTAAATTTACGGTAATTGTACAAAAACGGTAGTTACACATAGTATGCACTCAGATGTAATTCAATGAGCGGAGCCGCGATCTCCTTTATTTCTAATGACACAAAAATATTTATGGCATAATTTCAATGGTGTCAAAGTAGAAATACCATAGAAGAAAAATTTCGTATTCGACCTTGTAGCGGCTAACAAAATACTTTTCATATGTTTAAGTCATGACCTTCAGGTGACTTTGAGTACCAAAAAGTGTGATAAAATTGTACGATAAAATGGTAGGTTCAAATAAGGGCGATATTTACCTGGCCTCCTTTATCTGAGCGACCCTGTATATGACAGAACCGAGTGGGTGGAATATAAAGCTGTGTCCACACTGAACCACGAGCAACCTTTAGTTGATGTTGTGTTAAAAGAGTCTTGAAAAGCCGAGTGAAAGATGAAGGCTATAGGAGGAGACAAAAAGTTGATCGATGTTGCATCAGTGTGGACGTAACTTGAAGCAGTAGAGAAATTATAAGAATTTAAAAACCTCAATGTACCAGGTTCAGCTCATGAAAATTATGAAAAGAAGAATCAAATTTCAATTTGGCTTCTGAACTGCTTCTAACTTTTTGAGCAGAAGTATGCCACATTCAGTATCAATTGCCTTTTACGGATTGTTCGACGATCATCCAGTGGAAAGGAATTTACGTTTCTATTTAGTTCAGCGAATCACCGCGTCGTTCCATTGTAGCAAATAATTTCGAAATTATCGTCGACGGGACCGTACCGCCGCAGCTTGCATTGCAAATGGATAATTCAAATTGTTCTTCCGCTTGCATTATCACGAATTTCACGGTGTTCCGCTGCTTCATGGCGGACAATGACCGACTCGACATCCACCCTCTTCTCCTATCCTCCAACAGAAGACGTTCATCCCCCGTCTTTTTCCAATTTCCGCGAGCAGGCTGTGGCGTGCGTTCCGCTCACGAGTACGTACACGTCGTTGGGAATACATAAGGTTATTTGCATGGGACAGTCCTTGGCAACGTAATTTCGCGACTGTGCAATCCTATTGTCTATCGTGCCGCCTTAATTGGACGTTTCACAGCGCAAATCCACGGGCCAGCTATAGATAATCCTAATTAGACGATACTCGGTTAATTCGGCGTGGTTACAGCGGCGAAATGTCACTTCTTAAGTAATGCCGCCTGATTGCTGCTTATGGGGACTTTTCGGTCTTGTTTAATTAGAAATGTTGTTCCCTATTGGCTGTGACTACGGGGCACCGAACATTGAATTCTCGCTGTACACTGGAGAAATATCACTTAGATCTTGTACAAACATTAATATATAATTTTGTCAGTTTACTATTTGTAAAATGCATAAATATCTGCAAACTAATAATAAAAACAAAGTACTTAATGATACAAAGAAGCAAAAAAAAAAGGTAAAAGTATTGATATATGTGAAACAAAAGTATAAATTAGCCGTATATTTAGATGCCTGTTTAATTGAGAAATGCGACAATGTAAGTTCTAGAATCTCAATTCCACTGTGTATAAATTACCATTGTTGCGCAACAAAATTGAACGGATGCAAGGGACACGGAATTTCAATTTCTCAGGGGACATTTTCCGGCAGAAGAAGCGATCGAAAATTTTCCTACAGTAAAAGCAGATTCCGCCGCACTCGGCTTGGAATGATCTCATCTTTTACTGGAAACGAAACCTGTTTGCAGTTTATTTATGCACCATCCCCGGTTTTTCACCTGTCCGGAACAGGGAACCGTGCGAGAATAGAATCGTAGGAGTCTTGCAAACTTAATTACACTCGCCAATTCAATTACCCCAAAGTCTTTGTGCAATGTTCCGGATTCAGGATTTGGATAAATAAATCACTCCCAACTAGAGTCTGTTACAAGCGATCCCGGTGTTTATAAATAATAAGTGAACCACTGACGATGGCGCAAATTTGTAGTTTTACTTAACTAATTTATAGGGGCCGGAATTAAATGTTATTTATCGCCGGCTATAAGTGGATTTTTACCAGCGGACGAATAAAATGAACTCCGTGGAAATATTTCGTGGAATATTTATCCCGTAGACCAATAATAAATATGCAGAGCATTCGACGAATTGCATCTGAATTGTTTCATTTGTTTGCGAATGCACGATCGATGTGATTAAGGAACGAAAATTTAATTAACAAATACCTACGGGAAAGTAACTGAATGAGAGATGGGAAAGTTATTTATGAAATCCACAAATATTATTCATGAAAATCCACAAATATATTGTATATTGATGGACGTCAGAGAAGCCAGATGCGATCTATGTGAAAAATACGAGTGGGTTGCGTGCAATTATTTCGTGTAATTAGTAACATTTCTCATGGATTGTATTATGAAAATAAAATTTGCTTCATGCAACTTGTGCATTTTCCTATGGCAGATTGAAAACAATTTACCTCGTTCAGCAAATGCATTATATATGCTTGTATTATAGTGAGTCACAGCGAGAATTATACAGTACATATAAAAGTATATTTTACAGTCTTCGAGCCAAATGCAAACCATCAAACGTTTATTCTTGCGCTCAGATAAGAAGAATACACAGCATATCGATTGACATTAAAATAAGCTTCACTCAAAAGTAAAATTGTATGTATAGATAAAAACTGAAGATAGTAAAGATCAACTTAATGATCAGCTCTGTACTGAAAATGAAGAATAAAATTGTTTCATTTGAGGCTTCGTTGTCTGACTTGTCCGCCGTCTAGCAACGCGCTCGTTCCGCTTGCGTCTCGCGAGGATTTCCAGCTGGGCGCGGACCATCGATTTCAAGGTGTCTTCGAATCCCAGAATCGAGGCGTTCCCTTCAAGAAAAACGAAAAGGGGGTTGCGGAGCTGTTCCCAAGATCGCAGTAAATCCAATTACATCGAGGCTTCTGAGTGATGCGCGCAACCCGGGAGGACTCGACGAAAGAGAGACAGGGAAAAATAAAGAGCCACGATTTTCCGTCTCCACCAGCATCTCGTACACGTTGAAATTAGAATTCGAAGGGATTTGCGAGAGAGGGCGTCGCGAGGTTTAGATTTTCTACGGAATCTGTCGAGATACATACCTCGACCTCGGTCGCGCGAGAGACAATGTGTCAAAAGTTCGAAGTACGCTGGAAGTTCTATCGAAGATGATTGGAACTTCGCGATGTCGGAGTGACGTGCGCGTAGATGAAGAGACGAGCTCCGACGGAAGCGAGTTCCTGTCACGATATTATTTAAGTTGCCGGAGACGGTTAATGCCGTCGTTTGTAATGTAAACTGTGACGTTTACGTTATATCAAATGATCAAACACAAGTATATCTAAAAGTTACTCGAATCTGCTATCGCAAGAATAAAAAATCAAACGAAAGTATCATTTAGAATATAAACAAATTGTGAAATACCTGTGAAGGAAATATCTTCGAAGTTGTAGCTGCTGTTCGAAGCTTCCTGGAAGCGAAGCCACTGATCATTGATTTTTAGAAGTATTATCGAAGCTGACGATGATAAGAATTCCGTCGCGAGGGTTCGACGGTTTTCCGGGAACTTTTCTTTCGAAGTGACTCGACAATCTCGGTAGTTAACTGTTCGTCACTTGTGACACTTCCTAAAAGAGCGGAGACGTAACTGCGCTGTACACAAGACCTTACTTAGCCACCTAGACCCAAGATCCAGGACGTCGATCATCGTTAAGGCGATAAGACCCTTTCACTTAACTTAATCCTCGCGGGTAACGGGGATTAAGGTGAACCAGTTCGTTAGAGGGTGAATGCTGGTAACCCCCACCCCGCCCCCCTCCCAACGCGGAAGAAGACTTCGGGGTGGACAGTGTTCACCGTGTACTCCGAAGTTATCCAAAAAGAGAAAACTTCACCCAAAAGCATTAACGCCTAGCTTAAGCTCCTGCTTCATGATTTCTCTTGGAACCACGCTCATCAGAGCCACTTTATCGTTCATATTACCACAGGAGGAAAAGGGATTTCTCCTCTTTATCCTCTTCTTTAACCTCTAAGCTGAGTTATTAGCGACTCGGTGCTAACAATTTTTCAACATTTTGCCATGAAATCGGTGGCTCTTAACAATCTCCGTGTTGCTACCTTCGCCGAGGATTTAATGCAAGAAAGAACAGCTTTGACTGCTTTCATTTGATACGATTAATGTTCGAAAGGATATTTCTGTGCATTAAAGAGCTGGAACTTCATTTACGTGCAAAATCAATTATGTATTCCTCTATGTATTAAATTAATTATGTTCAAAAGGAAATCCTATGCTTGTATGTATATGACACTTCATTAACATCATCTTCTTTTTACATTTTATTTACAAAGAACGAGAATCTCCTTTAACTTCGTTAACAGTAAATTCGTGCCTAAAACAGCAAATTTGCATGAACTCGTGAGACAAATACCGGTGCCGATCTCGTTAATTAACAATCTCTCTTACGTGACGGCAACCATGTAACTAAACGATCTGAAATCACCAGCGCATTTTACAAAGCTAATTTAGAGTGTACGGGGCTCGCGCGGAGTACGAACGAAAAAAAAAAAAATAAGGAAAGACAAGCGAGAGAGAACCGTTTCAGATAACAAGGGAAAGTCCGTTATCGCGTTGCAGGGATCTTTCCCTTAAAGCAAAAGTAACAAGTCGGCAATTCGCAGAAACTAACTCGCGCAATAGCGGACGCGGAGAACTGGTATTCCGGGCAGAAGCTACTTCGGCAAAGTAATCCGGGCAGATGTAAAAAGGGACTGCCCGGCCGCTAGATCGGCTTCGCGCACGGTCATAAACTGCAAAGTGGAAACGGCCTGTGGAGAGGGGCGGCCAAATGAGGCTCGCGACTACGGGCATTCCGAGTTTTCCTGGTTAACTGCGTCCAGGGACGAAGAGAGCCCAGAGACCACGAGCTCCGAGCAACGAAACTGTACGCCCGCAGACAAAGAGTCGAACAACTGCTGCAATCCCCGCAAAAAAAAATTATTTTTCTTTGAAGGGACTAGTACTGAACCGAGGACTAGTACGATAGTGTTTAGGGTTATGCCAAAAGTTGCAGGCCAGTGCAAAAAAATAAAAAAAAAAACAAATTTTGTTGTATTTTTCCGATCCAAAAATATGTTTTTTTTTTTTAGGTGCTCTGCAACCTCACATCCCTACATCCCCTACCATTCTGAACGCTTTTAATGGGCCATCTCGTATAATAATAATAGCATATTTTGCGAACAAGATATTGAAATATTGCCACCATTTTCGGGGTTGCCTCTGGCGAAATTCAGCTCCGCCATTAATCGTTGTTTCATTTAATACGAATTAAATTCGATGGCCTTCGAAATTCATTCTCGTTTGTGAACGTCATTAGCCCTCGCTCCAATTAGCCGCCGAAAATGACTGTAGGTACTAGGTAAATGCGTATATGGGACAGTTGGTGATTTTTATCGGGTAGTCCGACAGTTTTTTTCCACGAAACAGGCGTTTTATCACGATTAGAGAACGAACTCAACCACTATTCGGGCCCGCTTCAACGTCCACGGCCGGAACGAGGGCGCATTACACTACGAGAACGAAAATTAGCCGGCAGTTAGGCGATCGTAAAGGCTGGTGGGAACGATGGACTGGTACGCGTTTCCGGAAACCACGTTGATGCTGCAATTTTTGACTCGGACAAATTGCCGCGCGTCCGTTCCGTTTGAAAACACGCGAGGAATTTTTATTCGAATAGCTTCTTCTTTCTTCACAGTGGAGCATAACTCTATGGAACGCTATGGCCAAGACTATAATCAATTTTTAATCGACTCGATTCTATTTATTTCAGAAGGAATGATTCACTAGTGAAATAGTTAAAGAAGAAATTAGTAAGTTAAAGAAGAAATGATTAACCTTCTGACGGTGGCGTCAGTGTCTATTTTGACCCAGAGCATCAAAATTGTCATTTAATTGCTCAGATTCTACGATTAAATGACAAGAACACCTGTTGTATTAAGAACAATAGAAATTCCAATGTGTCTGCAAAAATTACCACCAAAAATATATTTGAAAGAGTTGGTAAATAAAGTAGCGAATAGTCCTAAACACCATCAATTATTTTTATAATTTCTTGTAAACGATGATTAATAATTGAGGATAACAAACAAGCTCGAAACAATGTGGAAATATTGATTTATAGAATATTTAAAAGTTTCACATGTTCCAATCAAATTTGTATATTACTAAAAATATGATACAGTCATTGATTGATTAACACAATTTCTGTGTGATTTCAGTATTCCATTAATATTCACAAGCTAATTACATATATTAATGCTAGTAAACAATGTACTCTAAATTAACCATGTTAATAAATTGGTCACAGATTAAATATCTTTCTTTGCTTGACAAAATACACTAGTTTATTAATGCAATCAATTTCTATCCAATTCTTTAAGAAAGCTATTCTGATTTTTTGAGCAGTGTCCAATGTATGAATGGGAGTCACTGTACAATTTGCTGCTTCAGGGAAAGCTACTCTATTTGCTCAGGAGTGTTCGAATACATATTGTGTAATGGTAAGAGCAGTGCAAACTTCAGTGGTTTTACCGTGGAAATCGAAATCTCTGTTTCGAAAGTACTCGCGCGGATACGAGGCCGGTTCATTGAAACCACTTAGCGCATCGAGTTAGCGAACAAAATGGATAATTGAAGAGATCATCGTTGCTCATAACAGACTTTGCTCTGGTCGTTTTTAAGCGATGCGAACCGGGGCCCCAAGTCGGCGAGTGGATAAAAGCTACGCAAATACGGATGCGAACGAGAGCCCCGACCAGGGCTGGGTTCCACTTCACTTGGAAACCCGCACATCCACCAGTGGCCGGAAATCACTGCGAGCAACAACACTACTCTCCGCGTGTCCTAAGCTGCCTCGTTTCGCCGGGTGTGCGAAACCACCCGCAATTAAATACTTAGAATGCGTCGACTAATTAATACCTGCCTTGATAGCCCGGAAGATAAATCTCCGTCGCGCGAGATTTTTCCAAGTCGCCCGGTGAGCGAGTCGCTTTAAGCCTCGTTGACGTATGCCTGATTAATAATACTATACATCCGATAATTTAAATCAAACGAAAAAATTATTATTCGACGCTTCGTTCCGTGTCTGGCGCTGTATAATTAAATTATGCAGAATGGTTATTAGTAGTGCACTTTTTGCAACTGTTGCGCGTACAGATAAAATGGAAGAGGATATATTATTGTGCTATCATATTTTGCGAGATATGTAAATAATGGCTTTTGTCGCTTTTATGCTGGCGATATTTTTTCGGTAACGAATGCGATCGTTCCATATTTTTGCGAATATATGGTGCCTCCCGAAAATGTTCGTATAAAAGAATAAAATTAATTAGAATATAATTTTATTGGTTTATTAGTAACGCTTTCAGGAACAATAATTATGGAAAATAGTAATCATTATAATTCAGTGAAACTATTAGAAAATCTATAGGTATTGAATCAATTTGACCAGCATGCTTGTGGACTATTTCTAACATTAGAATTCGTATAGAATTATAGAAAATATTTGGTGGAAATTATTCATCTAATAAATAACTCCTAAATTATTGAAATGATTTTTTAATTATTCATTTAATTTCTCTTTTATTGTATTGAATGTGTTATAAAATTTGTAAAAACTGCTTTGAAGGCTTGTCATCACTTTTATATTGCAACCAAAGACTTTTTCATAATTTTTCTGTTGCAGTAAACAGACACTTGTCTTTGGTGAAAATGTAGCAGTATTTATTGCTTTATTTCCTTTCAATCTTGAAAACTGTTGTAATGCGGCGTTTTCCTGTTTTCATATGCGTGCAAATTATTCTATGACAAAGAGACGAAAACATTTCTTTAATATTTGTTATGACAAAGTATGATAAAAGCGTTCCAAGAGAATGAAAGAGAATAATGGAACAATGGAAGAGGAACGCATATAGAGAAAATTAAACAGGACGTAAATATTGAAATACAGTGTGACATCTCACTATAAAACGTATAATGCGAAATGGGACGGGGAACGATGATGTGCAGGTGTTTAATTAAATGGAAAAATTTATCGAAGTGGTGGAACAATGCATGAACAGGAATATTTTCGCATAACACTCCAAAAATTGAAAAGACATTTAATTTTTAATACTTGATGTTTAATAATTAAGATCTAAAACAGCAATTATGAATTATTGATGCAACATTAATCTTGTAAACATTCGGATCATATTTCCTTGTCCAATTGGCAATTAAGTAGAATTATATTACCGTCCCCGAACGCGTACTGAAGTTATTGGCAAATATTTTATAATTTCCTCGCTGAAGGTCACGTGAAGGTCAACATATTGCACCTCGTTGGATTCGTTTCTTTATAAGTTATAAGACTGTTGTAGTGAAAATACAAAATAAGCGATATATTTAAGGTGGTCAAGTTAGGTGAAATAACCTGTATTGCACACATTTTCACCACCTTCCAAAATCGCCCAGCTTCTCGAACGAGGAGCTGCATTGCAGGAAAAAAGAGCTTGTAAACTTGCAAGCGATCCGGAAAGATAGTCCGTAGCTTTAGGAGTAGTCGGAGTGGGGAAGTAAACAGACCAGAACCGGCCAGATTCGCATCGAACGAGCCTCATTAATTTCACTGGGACGAAAAGTGGTGTGTTTAGGAGACGAGGACGATGACGCGACGTCAAAAAGCGGGCTCGGGTCTACCGGTTCTCGCGTCGACGCCACATAAATACTTTCTCTCGCACGGTCCACTCCGTTGCAGGTGTCTTTACGACTCCGGAACGCGTTAGTGGCGCCAGGCTATTTCCAGGAGCACGGTAACACCTCGCAGGAAGGGACACCGGGTCCCGGAGGAAGCTGACTGCGCCACAATAGGACCCCACGAATGGATTCTCTAGCTTGCACAATGGGACGCACGGTGATCGTTATGCATTCGCGGCGCGATTTGGCTGGCACGCCAACTTATTTCTTCCGGCCACGAACTGTTCGAAAGCTTCCACTCGGGACGAGGAGTCCTCTCTTCGCTCGGAAATTGCTCTAGCGTCTCGCGAACAAGTTTCCAACCGTCATTATGCCGTTTCGTAGCCCCGAATAAGCCGACTCGTGTGCCGTTTCGTTCAATACCGGTCGACCGTTAACACGCTCCCTTCGGATTAAGTGTTTAATGCGGGCCTCGGAATAAACAGTTATTCTGCTGGACAAAATTATCAGACAGCTTGCTTATTTATAGATATAGTAATTGGGTCCCTTACTCTATGTATTATAATTACAGATGTAGTAATTATTTTCAAGATATCGATCGAAGATATTTTAAATATCGAAACTGTCTTACATTTCAAATGGTTCGCGACTGAACAAATCAAATTCGATTTTATTCTGGGCTCAACTATTTTCGATCGCATTAAACGTTTAACTACAATATTACCACAAACACAACGAAACTTTAAACAACAAACCAGATCAGTCAAAGTTTTAATTCATCCGGAACCTAATATGTTTTATCAAGAACCTCTGGAAACTTCTGCTAACAGTTTGACTGCAGAGCTGAAACGTTACAACTTCACCGAAATCCCGCCAAATATAGTCGAGACACTAACATGATTGCAAGTTCGAGAAATTCAATAACTGTAACACGGTTATGCCGCAACAGAACGAAAGTCTAATTCGAAGAACATTTAATCCTAAAACTTTCAAGGCCCTTGTTGAATGATCGAGCTCCATGAACTCGCGGATGACGATACACATACAGTGTATCCCACGAGCTCTGTCCACTTGAATATCTTGGTTATTTCAAACAATATGAAAAAATGATACAGAAGTTGTAGGGTTTAAGAAACTAACATAATACGGTATAAATGATATTCTTGCAAGTGGAGGCGTAAAGAATTCGACGTATATTATTCGACGCGTCTCGGTCAGGTCAATTTTTACTTCGATCTGCGTCGCAATGTTATTCCGTGCAGACGACGGAGCTCCCCTAGAATTTCATTACAACCCTGGATTTTATCAGACAAAAATGATTCCGTGATATCTGCCAGTCAGTGCTCAAGGTACCGTCTCGTTTGATAACGTTCTGTTTGAGTTCATCGTGGTGTGTGTCTTGATTGGAAACCGGGTCGAAATTGCTCTTCGCAAATAATTCTGTGGCACAACCGCCAGCTAGCGGGCAACGGGCTTCGGTGCTGCTTTATTTCGAGTCATTTTGTTTGGATTTTCGTTCACGGTCCACGAAAGAACACGTGTTTCATCTTACTGCCCGACGTTCTGCTGTCGACGTTTTCACCTTGAAAAACTACGTATAGCGTCCTTAGTGTCCTTAGTGTCCTTAGGAAGATACCAGGACGTGAATAGAAAAAGGGAGAAGACGCCGTTCGCGTAGTCTGCGATATATTAAATGATAGTCGGTCAGGAGAACGAGTTTCAATCTATCGTTCCGCATACGAAAGCGATTTGGCCTCTCCGCCAACTTATTTCTTCCGGCCGCGACTGCGAGTTCCCTCCGAGTGAAAGCGCTCCCATCCGAGAAGGGTACCAGTCAAAATTGCTTTTCTATTTTGCGAGTAACTCATTACAGCGGCAATACGCAATTCCAGTTTCGCTCGAGCTGCGTCGGTCAAAGGCATACCATTTGGAAAGGGGTATTAACTTGGCGTGTTCATCGAATAGAATGATGCCTCAAAGTATTGAGATGCTGACGAACTATTTTAATCAAAGTCGCCACTGAAAGCAGCCAATTTTATACGGTATCGCTGGCATTCTATTAACCTGCGAACCAATAAATAATTGAATCTCGAAAATCACTGGAAAGTTCAGTCTAACTAACATTTTTCGTCACTTGTTAACTAAACGCGTTACGTAGGGCTTCTAGTTTTATATTATAGTTTTCCAAATTTAATATAAATTATTATTAATTATTGTAGAGGCTATGTGGAATTTCCGTATGATCAGTTTTCAATGAAAAATTAATAAACACAAAAATAAGCGCACTGTAGCAAAAGTGGGAAAATTGCAATTTTTCACTTTTAATCGTTTATAACTCGTAAACGAATTAACCAATATCGATGAAATTTTCAGCATGGATATAATTTAGTGAAATAATTAAAGCAAGTATAATTAATATTGGCACAGCAATTGGAACGTCCACAGTAATTTGGTTCCTTACTCAATATCAGCGAAAAAATTTTGAAATCCTTTTTAAATCTGGCCAACTAATCAGCCGCAGATATGAATGACATGAAAGTGTCAAGAATCGACTACGCTGGAAATACAAAGCATCGTAGTGCAAAAATCACGGATAAATGGGAGAGGAGACCAATGCCTTAGAAAAGCATATTTCATCCGTTGTCATCGACTCTTGAATCGTTTTTCTTCTAATCCAGCTAATTCGGTGGAGGCGGTGGCAGGAAGGGGGGCAGGGCGTGGCAATTGTACGCAAACTAAATAAACCCGAGTCGACTGGTAATTGAAAAATATTGGCGGCCCAGCATTCGAGCCGGTCAGCTCGCCGACCTGGGCGCATACTTTTTCATTACCGTTCCTGCGTTTCCACCTACTCCGCTCCTCCGCTTCTAGTCGGGACTGAATTAACGGCGCGCAGTTGCTTGTTCCGAGAACAAAAGGAGGATTTCGAATCGTGGACCCGAGAAAGATGGCAATAAATAATTGACTAGGTTGTTTAACCCGAAGAACGCAGACCCTACACACCGAACCGGATCGAAGAATTTTGACGTTTTCTGAAAAATTGTACTTTCTAAAATCGATGCCCATTTTTACTGCTTTCTGTCAGAAATTCCATTATAATAATAAGTATATATTGTAATGAATGTTGTATGAAGTACGTTCTGTGTTCTCATTTTGCTGTCATTATTTCGTAATGTACCTACAAACCTCCGCCGTTGTGTGTATTAATTTTATAACGTCGTTAATAATTATTATCGTATTAAATACATATAAAAACTATGCAATTCTGCTGCATAATGCCAAACCCTTATTACTACCGTGCAGATTTTTATGCAATACAAAAATTTTCGATGTCAATCTTAAGAAACGGAGGCTAATTATGAATATAAAAATATAAAAATAATTATAAAGATATATTCTTCAATTAACGTATTTACAGTTACACTCATCGATTTTTCTACAATCCACTGTAGATCTAATCGTAGTTTCTCTTTTGTACCTTTCTTCCAACAGATTGCAGCTAATTAAGAATTTCTACAAGAAGTCGGCTAGTATTCTTCAAATGTTGCAACGAGAGGTGCTTCCTGTTGCAGTTGCGCGAACGAAAGCACAGAGGTCAGTAAGAAGGTAAAAATCTGTCTGGCTCGGTTAACGAGAAGTTATGAACACCGTGGTTGACTCGTCCGACAATAATTTCACCACTCCTTAGAATGGTTTTTATCGTTCTTGTCGTAACGTGGACTCTTCTTTTACTCGCTCGCGTATTTCATGTTCTTAGAATGCTTGTTAGTATCGTCCAATGCGAAACGCGGCTACGTTCACTCGTAAAACAACAGCAAATTTGTTTATACGACTTCTGACGTTTACGGGTATCCATAAATTCAATGATTCCGCAAGTAATTTACGGTTTATAATAAGTAGATAAGTCATTATGCAAATTTCTATTTTTATACGGTATTTCATAAAAACTGAAATAAGAGAAAAACTTCTTTTACTAACTGGAAGATTTATTGAAAGCTAACTGAAAGCTATCTTACGAATAGTCAATTATTTCGTGGCTTTTCAATAAAAATAGGAATCAAAAAGAACTTTATTTATTCAATTAAATAACTTCACTGACGGGAAACCGAATCGGAAGCTCATTGAATATTCATCAATGTTTTTCTGCTACTGCATTTCGAATACCCCGGGGTATAATAAATGCATAAAATCAATAATGAAATTCGTCATATTTTTTTCGCATAAAAAGAAAAAAAGAAAATTGTGACATTGAATATCCTGGAATTATTTGAATAGCGATTCGACCTCTAGTAATATTTTGTGCTTCCAGAGGGCAGAACAGACTTCGAGTCTAGCACTTGACGCAAAAGAAACTAATTCTGTGAAAGCCTCTCAGGATCTCCGCCAACTTACTTACTATCATTTATGATCGCATTAATTAACAAAACTTTCCGCGAAAGTTTCATATTAAATTGGCCACGGTTTTGGAGGTAATTATTTTGCGATACAATTTTAATTAAACATCCGCGCTCTCGTCGAGAAACATCCCCACTCTGTTTCTAATCACGATATGCAATTTTGTTCGTTCGAGAAGGTGCATCTCGGATTTAGTAGTACGGTTGGTCAAGATAAATCAAGTATGAAATTAGAACTGGTTCAATGTTTT
Source organism: Halictus quadricinctus (assembly GCA_028454245.1). Classification (NCBI taxonomy): domain Eukaryota; kingdom Metazoa; phylum Arthropoda; class Insecta; order Hymenoptera; family Halictidae; genus Halictus; species Halictus quadricinctus. The sequence goes on from CM052112.1 coordinate 1,996,890, forward strand.
GAATTGTATTTAAAATTTCATGTAACAAAAATAATTATGTCTGCGATATAACTATTATCCTGGAAGGTGTTACACGAAGCCTGTCTCTAATCTGAAACAGCGCCATAAATATGAGGGTGGATTTTCCGAAAGCGTGCATTTTATTTAAAGTGCAGAGTCTTAAGTTTGTTTTGCATAATTGAGGGGTTGCTTGAGGAGCAGCGATAAATTCGTGTCTCAGTAACGTGGCGAGGAATCGCCTGTGAACCGCCGGCGAACCGTGAAATCAATTAAACGATCTGTTACGGATAAACTTTCTCTTCCTGCAACTTAATGAATATGTCGGGGGGTCGGCTAGTTGAATATTCACGAATCATGGACGCCGTTGAAATAGGATCCATCAAGGTGAATTTGTTCATTAATCGACGCCTGGATTGAATTAATTCGCCTCGACGGCGATAAAAACGAAGTTCCTTCACGAGTTCCTTCACTTTCTTAACCGTTAAATCGTGACTACAGCACCTTGTATTAATAACAAATTAAATCATTGTTATTTTTCCAGTATAAAAATCATCGCCATCATTTCTTGTGCATTTTCTCCGTGTTACAGGGTAAGGGACCCAATCACTGTGGGGGTACCAATTACTGTTTTTATATATTAATTATACTTATTTTTAAAGCATAATGAATACTAAAAAAGAGATATTAAATTTTTTCACTAAAATCTGTTGATATATATGTTATATATCTCTTCTCTAACATTCATTAGGCTTTAAAAATAAGTATAATTAATATAGACACAGTAATTGGGTCCCTTACCCCAGATAAATAATTTGGAGATTCTATAAAATAAATTACAATTTTTGTTGTCATAATAAAGTTCACACGCATAACTTTTGAACCAGTGGAATCCTCGCATTAAAACTGCGACTTTTTTTATTTTCTCGTCAAGATCCACAAGATTATAAAAAAAAAGTAAAAAATTTCTGGGTTGCCAAGGTGAAGTTCAACCTAATATTGTCCTAGAAGGTAGTGACGAAATTAGAAGCAGCGAAGAAAATGATTCGAACTTCTTGAAACGTTATAGTAGATATTAGTATTTAGGTATTTATATAGGTATTATTTAAGAACGAATAAAAATAGAATCGCGACCCGTCCTAGTGTGCGTCGTCTCGGAAGGGTTAAAGAACAGGAGCTCGATTTTTCGGTAAAAACAGATTAGCTGCAGGCTGCGACCGTTTCGTTGACCAACTAACCGGGCCACAGGGCCGGCGTGACCGCCGATTGGCTCTATTTAGCGCCGTGGAAAGCCTGTAAATCGGTGCCACCTGTTCGAGGACACCTGCGCGTCGGTTTCACCCTTTACCCCTCTAGTTTAGATCGAACGACGTCGCGGTGGTCCCGCGGCAATGGACGCCCACGAACTTCGTTTCCCCCCTCCCCATCCTTCTGTCTCCTGATAATGCCGGTTAATATCATGTAAATTGTAATTAATATTCATGGGGTTAATTCGCTGCCGGCTGCGAGCACCGGCCGCCAGCCGAAGTTTTACCGAGAATTTACGCTCGCCGGCGAACATATTTTGGAAAGGGGTGCCAGCCCCCGATCGTCGGCTAGATATCGCCGGCACGGCCCTGGCTGCTGGCTGTGTTGTAAAATAAATCGTCGGTCTTAAGGCGACCGCCTGGAGATTTATTAGGGAATTATGAAGAATGATCCGGCGATACGAGGCCCGGTCACCCTCGTGCGATAAATCGACCGTGGCTCTTGATATTTCACCCCCGAAAACCTTCTTAGATATACCACTTTTAAACCCTTCCACCGTGTTTCCTGAATCTCACGTGACGCCGTTCGACCTCCCTGTTTGTCGATCAGAGGTTCGATAGGGGAGAATGACGCTTTTATGTGCGCAACGGTGTTTCTTATATCGATGGGTCCCACCCTGCTTGAGAAATTGTGATGGGATTCGATTTACAGGCCTGTCTGTACGTGTATGGCACACCGTATAAATTATTCTTATGATATTCTAGATCGTGGAGCGAGATGAACATTATTTTGAATTATTTTACCCCCTCTCCATTCGTCTCTCATTTTTATACAGTTCTGATTCGAAAAACGGTACCAATGTTTGTTTTCATAATAGGAAATTTCTGTCCCCCCTTTTTTTTAAGTTTATCTTTCCATACAGCTTAGTGCCAGAACAAGAGGGTATATCATATTCTATTCTTTAGGCGGATAACTTAAAAAAAATATAACTTAAACATTCAATGTAACTGTAATTTTATGTAAAAATTGATTGTTCTAATGTAGACACTCCAATTCGTACAAGTAGAACTTACAATTTTCAAAAGTATGACGAAAAAATTCGAATTACTTGATGGATGATCTATATTTGAAAAGTATGACGGTGTCTAGACCATCATTGTCCGCAAAATGACCACTATTGCTCAGAGTCTTTCTTATTTTTATGAATTTAAATACTTATGTGAATGTGGAACTAATTTTGTTTCAAATAAATGAATAATTTAACGTATCCTTAAACAGTATTTGACGCAATATTTTCATTCTATTATACGTATTGCTTAAGTGACCGCCATTACCCCATTCTCTCGTATATTTTCGTCTGGCGACTACACGAAATATGAAAATATATCAAACATCGTATCATTTCGCCCAGCACAGTGTGGCAGCATTAGGAGGTGAAGAATGTTAAGGGGCCAATTAGATCGTCGAACAATCACGCGTAACAGGGGGTTGCAGCGCGATAAATTAGTAGCGGGGCCAGCAATTTATCCGGGCGCAGCATATCGCGCGCTTCGCCGCGGCCAGCTTGCGAAATTACTTTCTCCGTGTCAACGGGAAGTAATTCGGACAATTTGTTAACAAGAAGTTGCAATAACGCGCCATTGCTCCGGCGCCGAAGCGTATTAATGGCACCCGCTCCGCTCCGTTCCGTTCTGCTTTTCGATGGACTTCGCCGGCGAAACAGGCCTGGAAATTTTCGCTTTATCGCATTACATGGGAGAGGAAGCCTTGAGAGATCCTTGAATATTTCATTCGGTCCGTTTCCTGCGGCCCGGCCGCCATGTAAATCTGCCGGCTCGCGAAACACGATGTTTGACATAACTCGAACTAAATCTACTGCCGGGTAATTTAATTAAATAATAACAAAGGGAACGAGTTCAATTACGCGAGAAACGGTCGGGCAACGTTGCCCAGCTCCAAATTATCTCGTGTTTTATCGAGATCCCTTGCCAGCACGCAGCTCCCATTGGGATATGCGCGTTCATTTTAAGGTCCCTCCCCCCCCGAAATGGAGAAACCGAACACGAACCCGCCGTCGGTTTACGTGCACAAATGAAAGAATAATACCGTGTTTGCGGAGTTACTGTAATTGGATCCTGTTCCGTTGGCTTCACTTTTGTAATGTTCTTCGTGGACGTTTCTTGTACTTTTTGTTTTATCGGCTGCAACAACGAGCCGTTTTTCTCTGCGGCCGGGTATTCGTTGCTTCTTTTTCCAAAATACCCTTTCGAATGAACTAATATTTGCCATTGTTATCCAGTCGGTGCAGCCAATTATTACGTTGCGAACCAATGAACGTATGGTACTGATATTTACGGCGTTTCATGGAACTTTGATCTAACTAGTTCTCACAAAGATTTATTTTATTCGTTGTCAGGTTTAATAAAGTGGTAAAAGAACCATTTAAAATTTACCAGGATGAAACATTTCATTTCTGTGATATGTTCATTCGCTACGACAAACCTAATTCAGAAATTACGGTTTCAAGGAAAATCAACAATGGACAATTTCGATTCAAAGCTGTTTAACTCGATGTAATGTAAAGATCAACCAGCCTAGGTAAAGTAGCTCTAAAAATACGATTAAAAGAATTCCTAAACGGCTGACTAAATCAATATATTCAGGCATTGCCATGTGTAACTGTTAATATACTTGAACAATTAATAAACGTATTAATTTTGTGTGAAGATAGGATCGACTCACCATGGATCACGAGGGTCAGGTAGCGTTCGATGAACAGAAATCAAGTCGCTGACGTACTGATTGAACGCGTTGTTCAACCATCCATCGTCGATGAGCTTTTTCGTTTCGGCAGTTAGGTTAGTTGGCAGAATTACTGGTCTCCCCATCTCACCTGGCGCGGTGGAGTCCTGTTCGCGAGGGGCGGCAAGTACTCCACCACCTGAGACAACAATTCATGAAAAAAAAGGTTAGGTAATCAATGAAAGAATTCTCAAAATTATATTTGGAAGTAAGTCAAAAATAAGAAGCATTATATTTTTCAATTTTGAATTGTTTTTATACTTCAACCAGTAATTGTTTCTTTCTATTGTGTTCATAATGGTGGACATGGTATTACGATCCTATTGTTTGCAACGCAAATAGAAATCCAGTGACACCAACACCAGCGTGTCTCGAGCAAATAAACAATAGGTACAAAAAGAATTTTTATCAACGAACTCTTTCAATGAGAACAATCGAACGATCGAAACCGTTTTCCCCCGAACAGCTCCGCATGAATGGAGTCCCAGCGTATTGAACTTCACACGTAACACAGAGAAATAATCCGGAATAGTATATCCCCGCACACTTCAACGAGGCGAAACTTCATTTTCCTTTCCGATTTCCTAATAAAATTGTCTGTCGGACCACGGTCTCAAAGGAACCGGTAAACGCGGGGCGAAGTGTAATCAAAAGACAAGCAGACAGAGAGAGAGTGTGTGAGAGAGAGAGAGAGAGAGAGAGAGAGAGAAAAAAAAGAAGGTGGAAGGCACGAATTGAATTTTCAAAACGTTTCATACATCCGTGGCCTGGCTGTGCGCCGTTCTAAGAGCTTTTCCGGATAGACCGGAGTTTTACTTTCCACGAGCATATTGGCGAGGCACAGGTAAAGCCAACGCGGTAAGCGAAGTCCCCGCGATGTGCTCGGTCGACGCGTCTAGTTTTTAGCTTTCACGCCATCTCGGTTCGTCCGAAAAATAACTTTATTCGGGCTGGCGAAGGTGGGCCCCGGTATGTACGCCGCGGCAATAAAGAGAACGACAAATTGCTTTAACGGCGGCCGGACCACCTTGCGAACTTTGCCAAGCCGAAACTCCCGTTGTGCATCACTGCGGAAAACTGTACTTCACTAAATAGAAAAATAGGAGAACTCTTCTTAGCAACCATCGACAACCTAACCCCACAACCACAACACCACCCCGTAAAAGATAAATGAACTCTTTTTAAATACCATCAGCATCCTAAGTTGCTTCACCACAACACCACCCCTTACTGAAAGACAAAGCATCTTCCGTCTTTTTAGCCAGCACCAACGTTCTAAGTGACCCAACCACATCATCCTTTACCAAATAAGAAAACCCTGCCGAACATCCTAATAGATGAACTCTTCTCAGCCGGCACCAACATGCTAAATCCCACAACCACACCACATCCCTCATGAAAAACACAAACTCTTTTCAAACCCTATCAAGTCCCCTAACCGCAAGCCTGATACATGACGCCCCACCTCCTTCACAGCCTTTCGCGAGACCTTTATTCATCGGCAATCCCATTCTCTCGATACTTAAACCGGGCAGGATCCCGGCTCCTCGGGGAATCTCCGTTAACAACAAATTAATTACCTTGCTCGGGGCCGGCTAGCACGATCTTCTGCTTGGGTTTCTCGTTAAGCGGCGTCTCCTTTCGAAGCGCTGCGGCTGCGGGCACAAAACCATTGGCCATCTGCGGCGCCGCGACGCCGGACGGGGCTAGACCTTGCACGGCAGCGTTCGCTCTATCTTCAGTGTAAAGCAGGAAGCAGACTGTGACCCAGACCGCGGTCGCCAAAATGGCCACCTTCAGCCACAGAGATCTCCGCCTTGGGAAACCCATTCTTGACTCGGGGATCCTCTTCACCGAAATCCTAGAGTCTTCTCTCTCTCTCTCTCTCTCTCCCTCTCTCCCTCTCTCGCTCTCTCACTCTTTCTTCTCTCGTCGATCTCCTCGGTATCGAGCACGGTTCAATTAACTGTCGTTCCTCTGCCGGCACGATAAATCGTGTTACCTCAGCAACATCCTCTTACTTCGATCCCCTTGTGGTCTTCCTTGGTAAGGAATGTTGCGAGCAAGCACAAGGAACCCAAAGTTTTCCGGTCGGTACACTGCTCACGACAGCTTCTCGTCGATCGAAGTGCGTGATCGACGTACCGAGATACGACCAGGTTGCGATTGGATCATCTTCCGACCTTTATTCGTCGCGATAAGGTTTCGGTTTGAGCGGGATCGATGACGAGATTTCGACGGTGATTGGGTATCACTTAGACTTCCGTGTGTCTTGATATGGGACGATTTGATATGGACTGATATGTGCGGTAAGAAGTCCGTGTCTTCTGGTTTACAGCATCGCTGGTTCTGGAAAGAAGAAAATTTGGGTTTAGTAGTTGCAAACGAAGGACATGTGTTTTGGTAATTTGCCGCGGTCGAATGACCGGTTTTTAAATTTGCAGAAATTTTATCAGCATGTAAATACTTTATTTTTGTGTCCATTGTTAAATAGAATATTTTTATACATTTTTATATTATGAATATTACTGTAGTGCATACAATTATTTAAATTTTATAATTATGCTTGTATCACAAATTTTTCAGAATACGTATTTACGTAATGTTAAATAAATAATCATAAAATGATAGTTGATTATTATAATAAAATATATATGATGTAAACGTGTTTCGAGGAACAAGAACAATTAGTATTAACAATATTATTAAATGCTATCAATTTGAATTATGAATTGGTGAACATTATAGATGAACATTAATGCACATTTGCAACCAATAAAAACTACCAACGTACGAAGATTTATTACATTTTTGTTAATCATCATCCTCATTAAAATCTCTGAGTCTGCAGAATTTAATGAGGGGAAAGCGAAAGAAAAATTGAAATATGAATTTGATACTTTCTTGCAGCCAGTGAAATTAAAAGATTATTTGATTATTATAAATTAATTAAAAGATCCATTACAGGTATGATAATTTAGTCTATACACTTGATGTCTAGATATTAATTTGAATTTATTGGATCTATTGCGAAAAAAAATACATTTTCATTGAACTCCTGTTTTTTACAGAGTATATATTTTTATTTGCAATTTGTTAATTGTTTTCCTCGTAATTGGTGCAGAAAATTTTGTTTGGCATAAAACGCAAAATAATAAATTATACGTAATAATTATAACTATTAATCATAATTAATAAAATAGGAAAAACTATAACTATTAATTATAAGTAATAAAATAAGAAAAACTATAGCTTAAGCAAATGCAATCAAGAAAATCCCATCGATATGGAAATTCGAATTCCACTTCGCAAACTTTACATTATTCTCTCCGGGTTTAGAAGCGAAAAGAAGATAAATTTTCCACGAAGCTAATGGAGTTTATAGTCCATCCGAGATTTGGTTAATTGAAACGAATCACCATGGAACTTTTGAATACGAAGGTGCGGTATTAAGGGCCGAGCTGGAACTCCACATCGAGTCGTTTATTAATAAACAGAGACACGTTAGCTTGTTGTACTCTACTGTACTATTCTTAAATAACCAAAGCACTTCCAACTGCCATGAACATTTCAGAAAGCAATATGGTACAATTAATTGACTCTTTCTCAAAGATAATTAATTCAAAAATTTTTGAATCCTTCAAAACCATAATTTTCATATTATCATTTTATACATGTCATAGAATTATTATATATATTGGCGATCTTTTTATCCAACCATGAAATGTTTTTATTTATTTTTATTTATAAAAATTAAGAAGTAGAAGTAGTAGAAGTAGTAGAAGTAGAAATAGTTTGGTGCGAACAAACTTGCAAATCGTAGAAAGACTTGAAGAACTTAGGGTAGTGGAAGTCGGCATTCTCCCCTCTTGCAATACTGATCTATGGCGTGTAGTGTACACTCGAAGACACCGGAATAATGCAAGCGGAACGTGCTAATGGTGTTGCGACCGGCGAAACGTTACGTAAATCGCGAAAAAGCGAAAGAATAATGGGCCGAGCGCAATCTTTGTCCGCGATCCAGCATTAGAATGCGTATGGTTCGACATTGGAGAACCCAAGATACGGGATGCACGCGTATTCAGTCTGTGCACCCTATACATACCGTTTTGTGCACCACGGATTCGCCTTGCGTTCGATGCAGTAGCTTGCTGCACTGCTAAAATTTTGATGACGCAAAGAATGCGGTCTGAGCGTTGTCTTTCCGATGGATCAATCATCCAAAGAATCGTGTCCCTATTTACCGGCGATTCATTATTTCGTTATTTTATCAGAGATTTAATCAGTGGAGCTTCAAGGCGACATCGAGCAACGAGGAAAATTCTTATAATTAGACCGCAGTGTCTTCATGCGAAATTACATCTTTCCAAAGTAATCTACGAAAACCGGAATGAAACGGAAATTCAATTCTTCTTTTAATGACTCCGCGGAGTCGCAAAGAAATTAATGACGTTATTAAAGTTTAATGAAGTTCTTTATTGCATTGCACTTCGCGCACTCGTATGCGTTGCCAGTCGCAGTAGGTCCACCACAGACTCGCCACAAAATGCATTTCGAATTTTCTTGAGAATAAACTGTGAACCAGACGCAAGAATAGTAGATTATTTGGTACAGTTAATATTTTCATTCCCTTTACGGAGCTGTACAAGCTTATGTAAATGCACAGTTTTAGAGACGGAATCTCGTAAAACAGCATAAAAGGGAAACGCATTGTTACCGTCCTTTATTAAGAATTTTATTACACTTACATTTAAAGGAGACTGCAGAATAAACACCCATAAAGGTGTGCGATTAATTGCTATGAATGACTAATTTCTGGACTTTATTTGGTAACTTTAAAAATAATTATTATTTTCAAGATCAAATATTTTATGTTATGCAAGCTATAACCACGTATAGTGGTTCCTCAAAGGAATTTACCAATACTAGATTCCAGTTAAATTAAATATTTTCGGATGACGTGAAAGAAATGTCTACAAGACGAACCGAAAAGTTAAAAGCGTTATCCACTGTAATTTAATCTCGTATATGTTACTGCAGTATCCGGGAATACGAAAATATTACGAGCCATCAAGCTTTATAGTCGCATAACCTGGCAGCTAACATGTCAAAAAGATCGCAATAACTGTGCGAGAGATATGAATATATCTTACCCCCTTGCATCTACATTTTTAGTGTGCCTATTTCCTCATTTGAGTCTAAGAACTTTTAGGAAATTTATATTAATTTTATTCTTTAAAACATTATACTCTTTATAAGTTATTTCATACAATAACATACATCCTTAATGAAATATTCTAACACTTCTCAGTCTTCAAATTTACTAATTATAATTCGTAACGAATTTTTACAAATTCAATGGTTGAATATGTAAATTATCAGAATTACGTATTTATAAAGGCCACGAATTATTCTACTCATCGAATTGATCGCCTATGATTTATTCAAAAATCTGCTGTTAAGAAAGTGCATAAAATTAACTTTTATAAAAAAAAAAAAGAAGACTGCAGCTTGCAGAATTAAAATAAATTCAGCTACTTGAGGTTACCGGAGTTTTCTTTGCAGAAATGGCTTCCGTGGACTTCTCCAGTTGTTTTGGGCCAGCGCTCGATCGCATAATAAATTCTGCACCGAAATGGGAACAGTGCGAGGGGTTGTTTCCTATTTTGGCGTTCCGTCGGAACGGAGTTCCACGGTGCGAACGAACGAGTCCCGGGCGAATTCGCCTTACCGAAACGAAATTGTTTCATTCAGCGGCTCGTTACGCGAGCCCCGTATAATATGCGTCTAGTCGCATTGGCAATGAGATTAAATTCCGCTTCATAGGACGCCCGGGAGGCCGTCAATTTGACGTATTTCAATTAAATACGACGAATCCTGGCATCCCTGTAACGGCGACGCGCGTCGTCTCGCGGAGTTAATGAGATTGTTAAAGTTTAAAGCGCGAAACTTCGCTGCTACCAATCGCTAAGCATTTTCGGGAGTGTGTCGTTTCAATAGTTGAAGCTCCCGAAACTCCCCGGGTCTCGGCGTTAACACTCTCTTGTCGGCGAGGTATCGAAAATAGTGAAAGTTGTGGAGTTTCGATCGTTCTTCATGAATTCAGCTTATAAGTTATGATGGGAATGAATTTAGTGTCAGCTGATAGTCCGTGATGAAATAAAACAAGAACGTAGTGTCAAAAAATATCGATTGGGGCTTCGTTACTGCGTGATTAACGCGGAATAGTATCCCCGACGTACGGCAACCCGCATGTAGCTGCGCGTGAGCAGGTTACTAGGGGCGTGCACAGAGTGATGCATCTAGCGAAAGATGCAATTACGCCAGAGTTATGATCTTGGGTTCATGTGATACGTTTTGGGATCGTGTTTTATGTACACTATAAATATTCAATAGCTCCGTAAGTAAAATCCAATTGATCTGAATTGATCGCTCGGCTGCAGATGCTCCTGCAGGCGAATATATTTCTGGATTGATTTGCGAACGCTAAAATGGAATGGTAGTTTCTTCTAGTGTGAGTTTGTCCAAGCTAAATTCATATTGATCCTAAATTTCATTATGCGTATAATAATTTATCACAGAGAAGAAGATTGAAGTTTTTTAACGACACCTAAAAACTTGCTCTACGATTTTTGTCTCTCAGCATATCAAGCAGTCGGCCGTCCCCAGTCGCCTAATTAACGACGTTACAATGCAGCGTGTACCAAGGAGTCCTGTTGATCCCTTGGGGAGCAATATTGGTGTAGTAATCGTCGTCGTTTCTGAAACACGCGGCACGCGGTTACGCAGTCCCGCGTTGCGCTATCGCGACAGGAATCGGAATTGTTCGCGATAAGTAGGTATATGCAATGCTCGCGGCTTTATGCACCGTCCGGGAAAAGTTTCGCGGCGCACGCAATCTCGGAAATTGTCTAAAGTTGTCGTCTACCGTATCAGGGAATCGAGAGCTGCATTCCGAATGCCCCGGGACGATACGCGCGACGAAGAGAAGCGGGATCGAAGCCTGGCCTCGAGGAACGATGAAAGAGGTACACCAGCAGCGAGTACGTGGATCTTGAAAGATTCCCTCGATGCGAGAAGCTCCGCGGGAAGCTCGCTTAAAGAGAGCATGCGTGCGCACGATCGCATGTGCGCCTCCAACGACTGGCAAGCATCGCGACGACCGGATTTGCAAACCACCGATGCGGTCGTTTCCAGGTGGAATAATTGACCGCTGTGAAAACAACGATGGGAGCCGGAATATCTTATCTCGCGTGTGCTACTCGCGAAGACACCGTTTTATGCGAGATGAGATTCCTTTTTTCTGATCGTGAACACGCGGAAACGCGTGTTTGCTTCTTGTCTCAAACGTTTTATCAAAGCCGGAATCAAATGACTCGAGATAGACTCCAGTTCTGATTTTTCATGGATTTTATCAAAAGCTGTGCTACTGTTTAAAAAAGAACTTTTGCTCGTCACTGTAAATTTTACACACTGTTGTCATTCTAAAATCTTCTACACAAAAGCATAGATAGTCCTAATTCCTATCTTCAGAAAAATCATCTTCTGGCAGATTATAACCGACTTTGTCAAAATCAAAAATTCTCGCCTTATCGAATTCCTCCGAGTCCACGGTAAGTTCATGGTGCGGCGGCGGCGGCGGTGGCGGTCAAAGAAAACACTTTCGATCTTGTTACACCGACGGGAATTTTCTCGTCTCATCGCAGTAAAGCCTGGCACGCTGAGCGTCGCCGATAGTAACGACCACTAAAAACCGAGCGAACCACTTTGCCACGTACGGATCTGGCAGTCGGTTCCTACGGCAGAGCCCACAGACTACGTTGCCATCGGTGAGAGACGCGGCTACTCGAGACATTGGTATCCTCCACTCACCGAAGAAAATGGAGGTCCCGACGCCGGTGCAGAAACGGGAACGGGACGGAAATTCGGTCCGGTTCGATTGTTAGAAACGTAATAATCCAACGGCGGAGGTGCAATCACTTGCACTTCGATCGGCACGGGACCGTTCTGACTGTGCTGTAGGTATATACACGGCCCGATACTTTGGAGCTCCTTTAGAAATCGAGTTTTATTCGACCGTCTAACTGGATGGACCGGGTAAACGCGTCTCCCGTCGTTGTTGGACCGATGATAAAGCCAAGTTTGCGCTGTTGTTGCGCGTCGTGGACGGCCACCTTCGATTGCCCTCGAGGTTTATGAGCTGTCGATGTTTGCTTCACCTGCTAGCCCCCCTCTATACTCCAGGTTTTTTCGAGGAATTTGGGAGTGTGTAACTTGTTGAAATTCTTTGAGTATAGAAAAATAATAACGAAATAAAGTACTGTACTCTTGAAAATAAATTGTTGTCACACTCGTTCGTATACATGTTGAGGAAACTGTACTCGGTATGATCGTAGGAGAGCCTACATAAAGAAGTCTAAAAATGTGTAATATAGTATCAAAACTAGCTATGTCCACCCAAAACACTTTTGAGATATTTATGAATTTTAGTTTTTCAATATTTCAAATTTTTTACTAGTATTGTCTGCAAAGCGTAAAACTGATAATAATTGGTAATAATAGCAATGATTAAAATAGATCCCAATAAATATCCCAACATTCTTCAAAAATGGACATAACAAGTTTTGGCCCAATTGTTTCTTATTCGTTAAATTTAAATAATCGCACATTCACATGTTGGTCTATCGTACCAATTTCTCTAAAAATGTCAATCCATTGTTCGCTGGTTCCACAGATAAATATCGACCGCGACGCGTGCTACATTCGAAAACGAAACTTCTTTAGACAACGAAAGGTTTGTTCATTACGTTAGTAGTAGAACAGGGGGTGGAAATCCCTCGGTGAAAATAGAAGGCAAGCCAAATAAACGGGAACACGCAACCGAGATGTTATCCCGGGCGTGGCAGTGCAACCTAACTTCGAGCAACACGAAAGGTAATGGCCAAGGGAAAGAAAAACTTTTTGGGAAAGTAATCTGATGCCGGCCATCACGGAAACTTACTGATGAAAATTCTTTCTCTTGATTCATGCAATAAGCTGGTCGACATTCTTTAATCCAGCATTTCGGTGCATTGCAATACCAAAAAATCTCCTGATATTGTATTCCCGACTCTGCTGACACAATTCGGTAATCCTACCGTTAAAATTGATTACGGTCGATTAAGTGGAGCTGAACCTCTTACATTTTAAGGTTTAATAAAGCAGATAATCTTAAAAATTTCCATTTTTTCTTCTAGTAGAATTTATCACAGTGTGATATACGTTTTGAACATGTTTTAACCTTTAGCATATCACGACTGGGCTACTTAATATACAATTTTGTAGGTACGTTATTTGATAAGTAGAATGCGGATTATTATGCAAAATAAAAGTTTCCTTGTCGTATTTAATGCTTTGATGGAAACGTTTGGATTAACAAAAAATTGTCAAAGATATCTAAAAAGAATAATATAGAGTACTATCCATTTCTTGTTCAATTCAAGATGTAAAAACAAAGATACAAAATTGGACAAGTAGATTAGTACAATCAGTTATAAACAGAGTGCAGATTTGTAAGCACAACAAAAGAGTTGAAATCCATTATAAGAAATTGGGAATGAATATAAAGAAGGAATTAAATTACGAGGATTTTTTTTCGAAAGATACACAGAATTAATTATTTTCACACTTTCGTAAAATTATTCAGGGGAGGATTGTTACGGAAAAGCCGAAAGTAAGGGCAAATATTTTTTTATCGACGGAGACTCGCGTTTAAGGGATGAAAACACACCCTGAAAATTCGCGTTTACGAAACTGTCTCAGAAACTCTTCAACATAAAAATATACTTGAAGTGGTAAATTGCATGATTTTTTCTAAAACAACACAACAAAGCTGTAGGTTTAGAAAATTAAAAAATGTTTAAAGAAGAGAGGACTTTTTCAATTTGCATACACTTTGCAGATCTTACTAAAGTTTATATTTATATCTGGATAAATAATTCCGTCTCTAAAAACGCTAACAAACTACAGTCTTTACTCCATATATCTATGTCCCAAATGCCTAGCCGATAAAATGCAAACCGAACTAAAAATTTATTTTCGTCGGATCCACGACTTGAACATGATTTCAATAACTGCGTAGAAAACTCGAGGAGATACGTGTCCGGTAGAAAGAAAGTTTAATCAGCTTGCAAACTGGAAGCCGGGTGTAACCGTTTCGATCCCTCTGGAATAAAAGAAGGATCTCGAATTCGTTTTATAAGGAGTAAAAAAGTTTCTCGTTGTAAGCACGCGGTTTCGTGCGCAACAAAATATCTCGAAATCAGAGTTTTGAAACTTAAAGTCCCTAGGCGTGTTGGGATGGAAAATATGCGAAACCGGGCCGCGGACTAAGAAAATAAGCCGACTGTGGCCGGTTCGGTAGACATAGTGCGAGAGGAACAAGGGAATCTAGGGATTTCGAATCTGCATGAGGTCCCGGAGTCGCTGTAAAGGAGATTGGGAAAACAATCGGCGGAGAGGCCCCTGCGGAAAGCGCATGAACCGCGCGGAACTAAAGAAAGTAAATCGAAGCCTCTCTCCTTCATCCTCTCCATCTCTTTCTTCTCTGTCTATCTCTCGAGATCTGCTCAGCTATGCTCCCTTCATTCGTTGTTCTAGATTCGAAGTTCACCTCTCCGCCTTGTTTTTTCTAGTTCCGCCCTTCCCACCATTCACCTAATTCGAGTAAAGTTCTCTGGAACGTCAATATTGTTCTTTAAACGCTAGACTTGCTCTCCGAGCTTCTTTGATGAGAAAACTTGGGCGAGTTAGTCGAAATAATGCTGTTAATTAGCGACGATAATTTCAGTCGTTGCTTTCTTGTTTTTCGAACGGCGGAATTTGTTTGTGGGGATCCTTGTGCAAAATAAACTATTAAAGTGCACATCAATGAATTTTTCAGAATACGCATGGTGGATACTGTAGACAGAAAGTTTTTAAAAACTTTTGCATTTTTTGAAAATGTAGTACCGTACCACCATGTCCGGAAAAGTTTGAGAATACAGCTAAACTTTTAAAATGAAGTCTATGAATATTTCGTGTACAACAGTAAACAAACTAGTTTGCATGTTGAATAAACAAGTGTATTAAAAATGTGCAATTTTATCGTTACACTTTCCAAATTCAAAAATCATTTCAAATGGTTAAGCGAACAAACAATTTTGACTAATAGTGTAAACTTCATGAACGTTAAATCATTGCGAGTATGTTGATAACAAAGTTACATTTTTTATGTTCTTAAGCATTATGAAATTACAATTCTAAACAAATTTGTATAGTGAAAATGTCTATTCAACTTTTATTAATTTTTTCTTCATTTTGAATGTAATGATATTTACCATAGAGGTTGTAAATATGAGCTGAATTCTCTATCATGAAGGTTAGTGTATAAATATGCGAATTAACATGAATACTCATAGACCGTTGATTATAAACATCATTACTGATTTCATTTATTGAGACCGTGTAAATAATGCTGGAATAATTCCAGCTTACCAGTTATATTTGTTATTTACATTTCCTTTCATTTGCATTATTCAGGATTATGCCTGTAATATTATAAGGCATTAATATAAAATGTAATGATTCTATTCAAGTTATGCAATCTAATAACAATGTACTTTTGCAATTCTATTGTGCTCATTTAACTTTCATCACTTTGTACATGTGTAAATTAAAAGATTATAGTAATTATCAATTAATAAAAACATTTTCAATAACTCATGTAATATTGCATATTGCCTGTAATAACTTTTCCAGAAGTATTGTATCATCAAATAAATAAATCAGCATAAATATTTCACACTAAATAAATCTTTTTGTCTTATCTAAAATCAAACTTAGTTTGTTATTACCTTCAAAATTGTTTGCATCACAAAAATAATAAGCATCGTAAAAATCACATTTAAGCACACATTTTCCTACATTTTATGTAAATTTTGCAACCTGTACTTTACGCGCACATGATTTATTACTCGCGTGAGAAACTGCAATTCGTTGAATATCATATTGTAAGCAATACGGTTCATTAATAACGAGTTACAATGCCCTACTAATTTCTAGCAAAACATTTGAATCAGAAACCGCCCGTCCATTGAAAGTTTATTTAATACAACGAAACAACAGCGCTAAAACGCATGACTCAGCACTCATTTTAATGTATTGACAATTAATAACAAATATCAAACTAGAAAATTAACATATATGTTTGATTTAGTGTGTTTTCTATTAAAAGTATAATTGTTCATAAATTGGAATCCTTATATAGTTTAACGCAATAAATAAATAATAATAATAAATAAATTAATTAATATATTTTATATTATGCAACTTTAAGTACCGAATAATAAGATTGTTTCTATCTATACAATTTTACTATCACAAACTAATAATCCATGCACCGTATAATACATTTATCCCTCAGTTTGTCATGGCGCTGAGAATATTAACAAGAAATTTTCTAAACCCATCGATGCACGAAATTACATTCTCGACCAGTACGAGCTGCAAAGCAATCTTGAAAGTTATTACAAATCGTTACGGATTTCTGACTTCCACTATAGTAACTATACCATGAGCTATATCATACAACAGCTCGAAGCTAAAGTGATTTTACATTAGAATTTACCTATAAAGATTTTCTTCCTGACTGTAATTGTAAAAAATTTAGTTATAAAATTTATAGAGTATGGTAAGGGACCTAATTATTGTGGGGATACCAATTACTGTGCCCACATTAATTATACTTATTTTTAAAGCATAAGCAATACTAAAAAAAAGATGTTCATATAACACAATGTAACACTTATGTAATATAAGCTACTTGTAAAAATATTGTAAATAAACCACTGGGTTTAAAGCAATAAGAAAAATATATAATATCTCTTCTTTAATATTCATTATGCTTTCAAAATAAATATAATTAATATAGGCACAGTAATTGGTACCCCCAAAGCAATTGAGTCCCCTACTCCACCGTCTACATAAAAATAAAATTTAACTATACAATACAAATGTAGATAATAGAATAATTCTCTTCGTTTACAAAAAAGAAGAGCAAAATATTCTTTCGAATGTTAAAAGGCGAATGAAACAGGTTTTCTGTGAAACGAATGTCGCATACGAAATGGGAGATTAATAAAATACACGGTGAAATACGAGAAAGGCAGAACGCAACAGAATACATCGAAATTTTGTAATTTCATTAGGGAATAATGAAATATAAAGCTAATAACCGTCCTGTACAATATAAAATCGAAAATGTGCTTGGAATTTTTTACGAGGCCGGGGAAATATAATGTTGGACGGTACACCCTCGTATAAATTGTAGAAGAAAAATAACAGAAGCACGCCATGCATATTTTGCATATCGAAATTTATATGCGGCGCGCAACTTTATTTGAATGATATGTAAATGATAATGTATTTCATCTACCCTGTTCTCCGAGTGGATTTCTCACTGTCCTAATTTATTTTAATTCAGTCGAAAATGGAATTTGTTTGATAGCAGATAATTTCATTAATTTTTCCCACGTACTTGATTCGATCATTTTTCACACCTTTATTTCGCGACGTGACCATCGTATTACATTTTTGTAACACTATACATGTTTCATACATATTTATAAATATTTCATACATTCAAATTATCTTTGCCAAACATCATATTTTGTGGAAATATTTAATTATTTATAAAGGATCTGTTTTAAGGAATTACTGTATTAGGCTAGACGAAAAACACGAGCCACCTGAAGAGAGCGGTAATAATCCTCGCGACAACGTTGGTACGATTTTTGTAGAGGCTGTCGAGATGAAGGCGTAGGAAGTAAGTTGGGATGTGGAACGGTGTCAAAAGGCAATTAGTTCGGCATGCTAATGAAGAGAATTAACGGGCGATCATGAGGGTCGAGACGCGTCTTCGGAACTGCGAGCCATTGAATCGGCGCGAAATCGAGACGAATTCGCGAGCGTTCGTAGAAATTCGCCGTGGAGGAGTGCGGGCCGGAAATCGCGACGATACGACAGTGGATAATCAAATTTTCATCCGTGGGGGACGATTCGTGATCGATTTCACGGGCCGCCGACACCGTGAACCCGACACGACACCCGCGCTAGGAAACGTTGGCGTCTGCTCCTCGAGCCAGCAGCCCGACGCTAATGAATTTTCGTCGAATTAACGCCGACGTACCGTGAACCGAGCGGCAAAGGAGACCCGGCCGGTGGAACGAGGCTTCGCGGATGCGATTCCGCCTCCCAAAGGATGCACCCTGCATTTATTGGCCCCGCGCAATTAACGGGGCGTCACTCCTGCACGGACGATACACAAGCTGGCATGTAATTCGTGGTCCGGCCGGTAAATAGCATATGATTCCTCCGAGAAAAATGCTCGGCACGCGTCAGATCACCTTTCCTTCTACCTGGACTCGGTTGGGAGAACTTTCAACACGTGTTTCTAGCTTTAAGTCTCCTTAACTCCTTCCCGTACTTTAACGAGTCTGACTCGTGATGAAGATTTTGGCACAAACGTAAACATCACGAGTACAACTCGTTAGTATTTTTTTCATCTTTGATAGATAGTGGAAAGTAGACCAAATTTTATTTTGCCACGATTCTAGTTCCGGCTATAGCTTTACACGTGTTCTAGTGTTAAATAACGAAGCGTTAAGATTACTATTTGGTTGGCAGCACAAAGGTGAAAAACCGAGTACCCGAAATCGGAACCGGATGAGGGGAGCGTGTCAACAATCTGGTCTTAAGGTTCTCAAGTCACGTAACGATTTCTTGCTGAACGGGTCACAGTGGCCTCGTGACCCACGACCCAAACTCCGAGCACGCGACTTCTCACGCACCTCGAATTTAGCTCGAGTTTCCATGTCGGCCTGCGCTCACACAAGCTGTTGAACCCCTGGCTTAAAATCGGAACTCATGACAGACAAACGTTTGTCATAGATCTAGCCACGCTCGGCCGTCTCGCTTGATAAATCGCTGTTACGTTTCTGGAGAATTAGATCAACTAGATGGCAACCGAACCGGGCCTTGGCTGAAAATGTACTTGTAAGCCTGTGAAAACTCGTTACGGAGAATAACAATAAAATTCCGAAACACAAGGGGGCAGGGAATAAGTCAGATTAGGGTGGTGACAAAAGAGGGTGAAAGGGTGCGGAGAGGTCAGGTCAATATTCCGGAAGGGAAATACGTATTTGGCGATGGTCCAGCCGCTGTCTGCGCGGCCGAGTGTCCATTATTCCATTAGCGGTTACCGTGTTAACTCTTTATTGCCCGTCGTATATGAGCCACCGTTCTTCATCCCTCGCGGAGAGGGCGTTTAATGTCCACATTTCCCAGGGATTACCGTAAAACCGTTCCGGTACTGGCAGCCGGACCAGATAGAGGTCCGTTCCTCTTCGACCACGCGGAAACATTTCCGCGTGCGGTAAACGCAGACCACTATTCGAGTTTGTTATTCTTATCTTAACGCGCCTGCGCGCGGCCAAGTTGCGTCGCTGTTAACGAAAATAGGTAATTTAATAATGAGCCGAAGGTAATTGGCAAACTTGCGTGCGCTTCCAACTCGCATACACCCGGCGCAATGATCGCTTGAACAACTTTAATCAAATTCCGAGTTATTCGTTCCAAGTTTGCTCAAAGGGCTTCCCCACTCCGATAAGTTCATCAGACTAAATCCTCTTGGTTATTGTTAATTTTTTTTTTTTATTTTGATTAGGTGGCTACAATTTCAAACAATGGCTACAATGGCCATAATTTCCCTGCATCGAAGTAAAAACATTTTATAATATGGCGTACAACTGCGCGTTCGTGCTGCATAAAAATCGATACAGTTCGCGATGTGCATTTTCGTCTCTCATTAAAGGAATCTGTGAAAGACATATTTTCCGAGTCGACACTGGCAGTATTCGTTTCCTATCAGCGGCAGCCAATAATTTTCAGAACGTGACGTCCCGCGACGCCGACGCCCGACGTCGAAACGACGGGGACCTCATCTGCTCAGCCCGGCGACGAAACAAAATTTCATTCCTCGGAAGAATTTGATGGCGGCGTCAGTCACACGGCGATCGACCGGAAAATCGAAGAAATCGAATAAGAATCACGGCGTCTGTGCTCGAGACCGAATGTCTCCCGTTCTGATTACTCGTGGGACCAGGGAGTTCTCAAACGTGATTCGAAGTTCGAGTTACCTTCGGCAACTTTACGATGCCTGTTTCAACGAATTGCTTCCGACGTTGACCGCAAACGTTTGGCTTCAAGAACGTGGACGAACCTATTCAATGTATAATTACGATTCCGATCTTCGTAAACGTTTACAAATAAATCGCATAAGAAGGAAATTCAAGATTCCATCGGAATGAAATGAAACCCTTAGTGATTAAAATAAAATTTAATAATCTGATTAACATTAATCTTACCACCGTCAAGCGTGGTAAGAAGACGTGAAAGAGGACAGTGAATGTAGAAGAAAGGGAGGCAGAGAGTCGAAGCGTGAAATCTCGATCTCTCTTTCTGTTTCAAACAGAACTATGCTTCTCTACGTTCGGCACACTACGAAGAATGCAGCATCTCTACTATAACTGTCGCTCGACATACCCGATGGTACGACAGTTACGTAAAGAAAGGTGTATATCCTTTGAAAATTAAATTTTGGCCAGCTATTTGCGATTCTGGCTCACCGTGCGACGTTTTCGCGATAGCGGGAGCCTCCAATAAATCCTGGGAACAGCTTTAAATTGTTCAGCCGGCTAATTGAAATATTTGCGCGGGGCCAAGTTAAATGCTTATATTACGAAACTACGTCCGCGCCGGGCGCAAAGCGCGGTGGCTTGCTCAGTGAAAAGCTGCGGGGCCGCGACAATGAATTAAAGCGCAGGGTACACTTGTATCGCTTAACGGGACGCGTTACGGCGGGAAGACACCGAATAATACCCAGTTTAACGTACCGTGCATACGAAAAGACTCGGGACATAGTTTCAATGAGTTGAATTCGGTTTCGTCGAGGCGGCTGCTGCTGCTGCTGCTGCTGCCGGCGGCGCGGCGTGGCGGCGCGGAATCCGCATGCGTTCTCCGCGAAGTGACCGAAGTCGAGTGCAGGGCAAAGCCCGGCCGAGTGCGAGAACGTCGCGGAATATTTGGTGACTTGGAGTGCAGTTTGGAACTCGAACGAGGTAGCCGAAGCTACCGCCGCCCTCCTCGAGTCCCGAACTCGATTTCCCGACTGCACCCGCGCCTCGTGTACTTTTGACAAATTCGAGTGGTTACTTCGGCGAATTCCTCTTGCACAGACCGGCCAGCCATTCTACAAACCTGACTTTCTGAAGATCGGAACTCCCCAATGCGATGATCCAACGTTTTGTGAAAATTTAACACTTAATGTAACGCTTCGATAAATGTGCAGGCCTAAGGGTCACATACAGACTGTGTTTGTTAGAATAGCTAGTAAATAAATAACTCGTGATTAAACCTTTTTGTAATATATTTATCAACTTATTCGTGATAGTTCTCCGATTAATATGACACCAAACACGACACAATTTGGTGCAATTTTTCCTTGTTTATTTATCGCTGGATCCGATCACCGATCGGTGCACCGCTTCAACAGGGTCCACGTGGTTACAATTCGGATTTATTCTCAGAGCGTATGACGAAGCAACAAAAATCGCTCGTATAAATCTGTGTCTAAAGAAAAGGGGTTGGGGGTGAGGGGGGACCAACCACGAAACACAAGCAGCAACATGACAGTCGCGGCGCGACTGGATCCTGCCGCTTCTGGGACGCTCGCGTCTTTCCGACCGGATGCACGTGCACGACTTGCAGCTGCATTGTTGCGCTGACGTCTTGCGAGGAACGAAAACGTGAATAACTGAGGAACGCTGCCGTTTACAAGCACTCCAAATATGTGTCTTCGGAATCACTGAAATTTTCGTCCTCGCATTTTATAAACCAATGCAACTGTTTACAGTTAGTCAAGTTTGCTGTCTTAGCAATTTACCTGAGGTGATGGCAATGGCCTATTAAAAATTAAAATAAATTGTGGTTACTCGCAGCGTGAACGAAATGAAAGAACAATTGTATCCATAGATACAAGCTCTGCGCTTAACTTGTTAAAATCAGTTAAATTTAAACACACATAACTTTTGAACCAGTGAATTCCTAACATTAAAACTTAGATTTTTGGCATTTTGTCAATCTGTTCGTTAATTCGGTCCGGTGTTACACGGCCGCGTCTCGCGAACGTCCGCAATGAGAGAGAAATTAATTATATAATACGAAGCGTATAACTGACGACAAGGTACCCGCTGTGCTTGGTATCTCATACCCTGCTCAATCCGATTGACTTTTTTTAATGGTCTTTGAACCTTATACACGAAAATAATTAGCCTGATGTTGGAATGTTTCAAGCGATCCTCCAAATGAAAGAACGATTTTGTTTTATAATTATTTATGTAACACTGGAAAAAAAGATTTAATTGTCAGTGGATACTGTGCGAGACAAATATGCCAGACTTTGAATCGGAATTTATCAGGAGTGAGAATTATTGTAACAGGAATCTCTTTCGTATCATCAGTGACAATTCCATATATAATAAATTACAGAAGTATTCAATTATTATACAATTATTATAAAGAAAACCCGATGCCGTATACTTGTTCACAAACTAATTAAGAAATTATGCCGATATTCGAGATTTTTATTCTTGGCAGAATTAAATAAGTGTAGCTCATTTTGATAAATATTCAAGATTTATCACAGATGCAATTTATTTTGCACATGCAGACTATAACAGTCGCATAGTGAATCATTATAAAAAATAATTCACATTTCTCTTATTTTGCTGATCTAAACATAAATGTTTATAGCTATGCTACAAATGTTCAAATATTTCAATTATACTTTAAGCATGGAAGTTTCTAAAAATCTTCAGGAACAGAATAAAATAGAGATTAGAACAAAATCTCATTTTCTACTAAATTGATTTCAGTTTGGATTCTGGACGCCATGCTATACAAAAGCTAATTTTTGGAAATTGAATAGTAAAAAGTTATCCGTTATATCATCCACAGGCTCTCATGCATACATTCACAACAGCCCGGGCTATAGGCTAAGCTCGACGGAATCAAGTTTCGCCTTCGGTTTGAGGAACATTTTTAAACATTATTCGCGCGAGAACGGGGAACAGTGTTAGCCAGAATTTTTATCGGGAAATTATGGAAAAAGGCCGCTATCGGTGACAAGCTGGCTTCGTTTTCGCGGAGACAAGCCGAAGCGCTCGCTCGGAACGTTGTTCCTCCGGCATCGATACACGGACGATGTCGTGCAAACAAAAGTCTCATCGGTTTTACGTGGCTTATGTCGCCGAGGAAAAACTCCGAGAATATCCGATTCCGTGTTCTGTACGCATGCATCCGCGAGAGTAAACAGAATTTATTAGGAGCCTTGCCACCAAAGCCTACGATACTGCAAAATACCTCCCCGGTAATTTAATCGAATCAACGACAACGGCGAACGTGTTCTCAAACAATTTTTTAATCTGAAATTTTTCCCCGGGTTTACTCTGGCTATGGCTTTTAAAATGATTAACGGACCTCCAGAATGTTTCAACAAATTCTGTATACCAGAGATTGAAAGAGTTCGGTCACTTTTTAACAGGTTCCGTTGTGCTTTGAATTTTTTTTTTAATTTCATTCCCAACAACTTCCCATTGTTTTAGGTGTTTTAGTTAAAATTTACTTCAAATGATTATTCTTCGAGCAGAGGACTAGTATATATAAAGCTCATATATATTGCATAGAACTCAATATTTCATTAATAAATCAACATTTGATCAACATTTTCATTAACAACATGGCGCGTAAACCCGTTTCATTTTCCTCGGGTAAGGTGTACCGCGTTATCTAGACTCGAAGGACTCTTTTATTTTTTTTTTAATCCCGAAGGATAATAGACCGGTCCACGAGGAGGCGGTGGTGATGGGTTGGAGGCGGGGGAGGTGGGGGGTAGGAAGCAAAAATGGTGGAAACGAAGCAGACGGAACGAGCAATATTCGTCTCACCAGGAGTTACACCTCGCTGGTTACATTGTACTGCCCTATAGACTGCACTTTGCGCAATAGTCCGCCGGTGCATATGCTAGACAGACTGCGAAAGCTATTTATGAAATGAAACGAAAAGGATAACGGAGGATACGACCCCTGAACGTTCCTTCTCCCGGAAAAATATTGATTCGACGGTTGAGAATTAAATTCGCGTATGCAATGTGCTGTAATTATACGACGTGGAAAATGTTACTTGTTAAATCTACCGAGTGTTAATGACTCCCTGTCATTTTGGATGCTGGAATAAAATCTCGATTACTCTGGCAACGTTTCTTGTCATTTTTGAGTGCACTATTAGGTTCGTAAATAACTTTCTGTTTTGGTGAAACAATTTTGCTTGTTACTAAAACATAGAACAATTACAGTGTGCGATCAACGACTGCCACGACAACATTTCTTACAATTTTGTAATGCATTATTAGGTTCAATTTCCATGAAAATACTTCACCTTCTAAAGAAACTTGAACTCTCTGTATCTAGCGTGAAAACAAATGTCCACGAGAGGAACCTTGGCAGAAAAACAAGCTCATCAATTCTCTCCCGAAGAGGAACAATAAACCGTTGCACGAGTAAAAAAAGGAGATACTCGCCGAACGATTCATATTCTCCTGATCAGAGGCCACCGCGCCGCGGTACGATTCAATTTTCCGCATAATTGCCCCGATCATTAATAATCGAAATCGAACTTCCGCGATACTTTCGTTCGCTCGAAGTCAATTAAACTTTTCCCAGGCTACATTAATCACGCTGTTCCTCGATAAGACGTTATTACGTAAATGTAAAACGCGATCGCTCTGAATATCGGGGGCTTCGAGACGGAGGAGAATGAGGGAGAGGGAGTGAGGGTGGGGGAGAGGGAAAGAAACAGAACGAGAAAAAGAGAGAAAAAATGGAGAAGAGGTGAAAACGAAGTAAAATGAACCCGGGCGTCTAGGCCGATTCAATTATTTTTTCTCTGTCTCTCCGTTGAACCCCTACATCCCCCATCTTCGCCTAACCTCACCGTAGCCGCCACCGGTTAAGAGGACCCTTAGGAGAGGAGGAGGCGAAATGGAAGAGGCAATTAATTAATCCCGGACGAAAGTATGCCGAAGAAGTTCCAACACGTTCCCCGGGTTCCCTGGCCTCTGTTTCCTTCGCGAAACAATGGGGATTGCGAGTGTACCCTCGAGAGAAAGAGAGCCGGAAATACTCGACGATTCCTAGTAACGAAGCGGCGGAAGTCGTCGGTTGCCGTCCCCGGATTTGCATAAAGTTTTCAGAAACTTTTCGAATAAACACGGGGGATATCTCCACCCCCCTCCCTTGTGCAGTTAACGGGAACAACTTTTCCATTTCCGTTCTGCGACACGGACGGTAGGGACGCGACGCGCGAAACTCGGATTCGCTTTTTCAAGTATTTGCGATCGCATGGCTCAAACTATATTTTTTGGCGATAGTTTTGATTCCAGTAAGACCTCGGTTGCGAACGTCCTTCGAGCTGTGATTTAAGTCTGACGGGAATGATAGAGGTAGAGTTTTTACTCGATATATGTCCATAACAAAATGTAATATTTGATAACGAAAGTTTGTCAAGAATTATTAGAAAGAACTTATAAAATCTCTATTCTTGTAGATGTACTGTGATAATTATTCCGTTTGGTTGTTCGTCGTAACAAGCAGGAATTGCTATAAGACTATAGTTATTCCCAGTGCAAGGATAATGGGACTCAAACATTATGTTCGTGTACCGAAGAGTCAGTTGAAGTTTCGCAAAACTCAAAGGGGTTGTAAGACCATAAATTGTCTTTGTTGTTTCGGGGCTCGTTTATTCTCCCGTTCTGTTATCTGATTAGAAGAGATAGTGGTAAATTGTTCCCTCGGTGGAAATGTTTGATACTGTAGCCAGGGTATTTAAGGTAGAATTATTCCACAGCTTTAATGGTTTCTATGAAATCGCTTGTGGCTCGTTAGGGGAACAGGCTTAATCCTGACTAAAAATATACTGAAGGATGGTGAAAAATAAATGAAACAAATTCAACAGTTTCGTTTCAATTTCATCACTGATACAAAGTCTTCCATTCTATGCAAATATTGGAAATTATTAATTTATTCATTTTCATGAAGAACGTCTTCCTATAATTAATTAATTGATTGATTGTCGAAAATGACGATATTTTTGCCTATGCAATATATCCGAGATTAAAACATAATTTAGAAATTTTATAACGAATTTGTGATGGAAAATATGATTCGATAAACAACATTTTGAAAATTGTAGATGGCATGTCTGTCTGGGAAAACTATTATCAATACAAACACTGTACAAAATGTAGTTTGAAATTGTTGCCAAAAACAAACCAGTTGTTGCGACATTAAAAAAACAAATGAAAAAATATATTTTACTGTTAATATGTTAATGTGTAACTTTGAATAGTGCTAACTAAAATTTATAACATTAAACGAGTTCTGAATTTATATAGAACATTTCCTTGAAATTATAAAAAACTCTTAAACTGACGGAATAAAAAGGATTTGCATTATTTCTGTCTCGAAATGGCAAATAATCAGATCGATCGAATCGTCGGACGTGAGAACCGCATCCGGCCCTCTTCTCCTTAGTAGCAAATCGGTTCAAGAAATGCAGGTAGCTGGAAGAATAATGCGGCTGCCAATACTAGCTGCCTCTGAATGGCCCGGAGAATTTTCTTGAACACGGTAATGATGTTTTATGTGAGAAGAATCATAGCCCTTCCGGGAGCCGTGCACCATTTACGAGGAATCGATGCGCTCCTCGGATAAGACACTTAATGGCTATAATAGTGATAGAAAAGTAGCTCTCGAAGTAACCCCAACCATATTAGCCAATTTTTTTTTAATCATCGGTATCTTCCTGTAATTACCGAACCGATTATTAAAATAATAAGGAAATCTCAAATCATCGTGGAGCGCATTGGGAATTTAAAGATTGGACAGGGAATTCTTCGTGAATGGCATGGTGGGAGACGTGCAGTCAGTTGTTGGATAAATTATTTCTCTTATTCTGGGGAAAGCAGTTTAATAGGCAATATTCAGCAATTTAATATTTAAATGATAAATTGTTGTGAGCTTCGTCATATTAAAAAATGTTATAAGGCAGACTAAAGAGGAAAATTATAATACAATAACAACAATTGATATTGTTCGGCAAACAATGATTTTGTATCGCTGTAAGAACAAGGAAGTTCGTGGGGAAGTAGGTACATATGTAGCCAAAAAATCGGAGAAATCTGCGAAGAACCGACTATAGTACCGAAGTCGATCAAGTGTCGAATCGAACCGTGGCAATCGAAACCTCAGCTCGTTTTCGCTAGTTCGGAGCATCTCTGAAGTTTCTCAAAATCGACGTTGGTTCTTGATCCGGAAGTTTCTTCCGAATGGCACTCTCGGCATTCTCCGTTTCTTCGCGAACTTGGGACCGGAGGCTTTCAACAGGTACACTCAAGTTTTTTCCCTGGGCAGGATCGTTTCCACGGATTACCCGAAAAGCAGGGTGAAAATGTGTCGTCGGAGCGCCAGATTGTTCCAACAATTTCATTCTATCTCAATTTCATTTTTCCATTTTTTAATAACATCGTGAATATTAAAACGAGACTGTTCCATATGTATATTTTTTTTTTTGTTGTATTTTTGTGTTTGCGTAAGCCTTCAAACAAGTAGACAATGAAAAATTTCACAAAATACAATACTCCTCCATTTTACTTCAAATATATTGAAATTATATGCGACGGAAATAAAGTTTCGTTCAATTTCGAGTTTTATAAAACTTATTTACAAAAATGTGTGTTTATGAGTTTATAGTTCGAAGTACAAGAATATTTACTTGTTTCAATCTGTTATTTGAAATGTCATATTTATAATACACAGATAATGTATATAATATAATATACTTCTCATTGGTATAGGTAACATAAAAATATTGTACCAACCATTGAACCATTTTTATTTTCTTGGGCACAAAAATTGAAGTATTACATTGATATAAACATGGTAAATATTTTTAGATCATAACATGTACACTACATCCTCAAGAAGAAGGAAATGGTTGAAGTAAATTATATTTATAGCAATTTAATGAATGGATAGTTAATACACATGTTTAGATATTAAATTAGACAAAGCCAAGTTACACAAAAATTTATTTACTGCACCAAAAATACCATCAGATTCCTAGATTAATAGTAAATTGTGTAAATGAAGTTAGAGAGTTAATGAAGTAACAAGGTTCCCGGCACCAGACGGACGACATTTTTCTGCAAAGACAAGTCTGCTACCACTATTTATGCGGCTGAAAATATGGGGGACAGCGAGAGACCGAGGGAGGCCGGGATTTATTATTTCGCCGCTTTTAATGAAATGAGTGCCGAGAATTTAATTAACCCTTCGCCGTAACGAAGAAACAGAGCGCACGTGTGGATAATACATTTAATCCCCGTGTACGTCGAGTGTCTACCCTCGTTTTTGGGTATTTTTCGCAAGAATTCCTTTGTTTGCGGCGCAAGCACGTTGGCGCACGTTGCGAAAATGCAACCATGCGACAACGTTGCACCTGTTTCCATTAAACTTTTTTATGAGTGACGTACCACCGCCGTGCCGGTGGTTGTGAACGGAGAATGGTTACCGCGAATGCTGTCCTCCTATGCGTGTTTTCGAGCGTGATGCGCGCACACGCCGTGCAACGAAGATATAGTTGTACAATTAAATACTGCGACGACAGTTCTGGAACGTAAATACTCCAGCTGCGCGAACATAAGTGATCTTAAACCAGTCCCTAAAAGGTATATGGGTACTTTACTATTCGAAATGAACAGACTTTGCATCTGCATCTACCAACAAATACACGTACTTTTATTTTTGCGTTTTAGAAGCTCTGCTCAAATACGAGAAGTTTATATGTTTTCAATGGAACTCGCGATATAAAGACGTCTAGTTAAAAAGTTCTTGATGACCTATTTAACAAGAGGACCCCGGTGACTGATACACGCCGACTTTTATAAAACTTTCCACAAATGTTCGTTGGACCTACATAAGAATTTAGCTGTATTGTGTTCGTGCCTGTTGTTGTTTCCAGGGAGAAATCAGCCCTTCTATCCGAACCGGCCATTTTACGCGAGGGCTTATAAATCGTGAATAACAAATGATATAAAAAAATAGTTGAAGTAAAATCACTACGTGTTTGTGCTGCCATCTAGCAGCTCCGCTCTACGGATAACTTTTGAACCAGTGAATTCCTCGCATTAAAACTTCGATTTTTTAGCTTCAGCCATACAACAATCTGTTCAATTATGATTGAATTCAAATATGAAGTTTTACTGGGTTTTTTTACTGGTCAAATCCTCCGGTTTTACTATACTGCTTGTCGTTCGTTCGAAAACATCGATCGAACCAAAAGAGAACGTTCGACGTGGCTGCTGCGTTCGATCGAAACGCATCGCACACGGATACACAAGTAGCTGAATGTCCCACAGGGAATAACACATGTCCCCGGCAAACACTAATACGCAATAGTGGGCGTATCGTGTACATATCACGCGGAACAACAGTGAAACACACGACTGATTGGGGACTAGCGAACTGCCTATACACAGATGAACCGCAACCGTGAAAGTGCAAACTATTACTGAGGTACTGGCCAACTTTATGCAAATTGAAACGACAACTGACAATGAAACAGTTGCTGGAAATCCGTAAACTCCCGTCCAGATACCTCTCCAGACCATTACAACGTCTTCTTTTTTGCCGTACGACACTGTCCGTGTTTAATCCCATCGCGGTCATAACCCGTTCAGAAAAAAAAAAAAGAAACCAAAGCATCAAACCCTTCCGAAAACGAAGCCCATTGTATGTCCGCGATCCTTTCCATCCCCCAGTTTTCCCGGCCGCCTTTCTTTTTCGACACAACCTCCACCCACTCCTTTCCATTTCTTTAACAACATTTCACTCGATTCTTTCACTCCCCGTAACCGCTGTCCCCCCCCCCCCCCCGACCACCAACCAGTGTCCCACTTTCGTTTGATCCTTTTGCAACCCTTTCTTCTGTGGTTTCGGCGCCCTAACA
>CM052112.1:2027235-2040769 GCA_028454245.1 Halictus quadricinctus
TTGATCCTTTTGCAACCCTTTCTTCTGTGGTTTCGGCGCCCTAACATTTATCTCCACGCTTTGTATTAATTAATCGCCTCCCACCCCCTCTCCCGCGCCATTGCACCGTGCCGTTTTTATCCTGTTTTTGCCACCGGCGCTTCTTCAGACTCTACGGTCGTGTGCACGGTTGCTTCTTGTTCTTCGTTTTCTGTGGATTAATCGTTCTTCCCATGCCGGACAATTTGTACTTTTGGTTCCGTATTCTTTTGTTTTAATCTCGCACACGGTGTTTCCTTACTTTATGTTAACTTCTAATCTGTAGTTTGTTCTTTCGGTTATATCGTCTAGGTTTTTTAGCATTTGGTATTTTATGTATTGGACACACGGTGTTTCCCTATTTTACGTTAACTTGTGTATTTCGCGCACGGTGGTTCTGTGTTTTACGTTAACTTGTAACCTTTAGTTTGTTCCTTCGGTTATCTATTTATTTATTTGTTATTGCTTTGAACCAAGTGGTTGGGCTTTTAGTGTCTTATGTATTTCGTATGCGGTGTATCCGTTTTTTTTTATTTTAATTTATAACCTCTGGTTTGTCTTTCGATTTGAGAAAGGGGCGTCTGCGTCCTTTTCTCGAGCGCGCTCATCGCCGGGCTACCAGAAATTTCCCATCAAACCCGCATTTACACCTCCAATCTGAGAGAAGGCCGGATCCCTTAATACCACCCTTAGTACTGGGCCAGCAAGATAGAAAGAAAGCAAGCAAACCTAAAAGAGAGGGAAAGAGAGAAAAAGGGGGTTGAGGATGGAAAAAGCCGTCGCATGGCGTCGGCCCGATTTCGCCGATGAAGCTCCCAACTCTCCCCTTTTGTTCTCCGATTGAATGGTAGGCTCGATATCAATTGAAACGTTCTCAGCAGCGTCTCCATCGGCTCGACCAACAGAAAATTTTTAATGAAAGCCACGAGGGTGCATAAATGTAACGGGTGGTAGATCCCTCCGAGGGGAAAGTAAGACGACGAATATCAGAGGGGGGTGGTGGGAGTTGCGGAAAGAGGGAGGGAGACGGGTAATCTCTGACATCTTGTTACAGAGACCGGCATAAGAAAGAAGCAGAGGGGGTGCGGCGGTGGTTGGCGAGACCTCTTCGTGGCCGTGTTCAATTAAAGCGTCACCTCGCGGAGGAAACTTTTATATGAATGGTTTTCATTACGTCGCGGACTTATTAAAGCCGTCTTCGCGCGAGCATTAATATCCCTCGTCCAGACGAGTTTTGTTATCAGCCCCGGCACATTCAGCCGGCCCTTGCTACCACCCTGGATACGTAATAGGCGGTTTTACCATCACCGGCGAGACGCTAACTAAACGGTAACCCGGCCCACGCGAATTAACGAACAATTTGCTGGCGACAATGTCCGCATTGTTGCCCGGGAACGATGGTTTCAGGGTGTCCTGAACGGTTTTCTCCAAGGAGGCGTTGCTTAGTAATATTGAACAAGCTAAACAAAAGATTGACTCAGATCACTTTCCCATTAAACAACTTAAACATAAGCTCTATCACTTACCTAATACTACTTTCCTAAGTCCAATACGAATAAACTCCTTCGTCACGTGTAAAGATTATTGTCTTGCTAATGAATGTCCGAAATTCAAAGTTGTATCCTGAAACAAAATGGAAGAGGCCCATAAGAATAATAATTATTATTATTTCTTGCTTTAAGCCATATGAGGACCCATAAGAATAATCATGGGATTAAGGAAGAATACGATGAAATATTTTTGTGATATGAGTTTTACGTCGATATATCTGGTGAAGATATATTTGTAAGAACAATATTGTGATTGTAA
Organism: Halictus quadricinctus; assembly: GCA_028454245.1. Classification (NCBI taxonomy): domain Eukaryota; kingdom Metazoa; phylum Arthropoda; class Insecta; order Hymenoptera; family Halictidae; genus Halictus; species Halictus quadricinctus. The sequence goes on from CM052112.1 coordinate 2,029,063, forward strand.
ATCGTAAGGCAGAGACGTGTAACTGCAGCCAGTGACAGAGAGGTGTTGCAAGAAAAAGCCAGTTGGATTGGAAAATAAAATATATTCCTATCCACACTCATGGAACGATAGTGGCATAAAATGTCACGTGCTGTTTCATTCTTAAGATTTAAACGCTCATAACCTTTAGATAGGATATACGCCATTGCAACCCCGCATATGGAGCATATGGCAATATCGCGGAATCTTACATTTCCTAGCGTGTACACATAATCTCGAGCGTCCATCATATATATGCTGCACGAACATTGTATTATTTCCTTCCTTGAACAATTTCAAACAAAAAGACAACAAAAATCCTAAATTTTATGATCATAATAGAATCCTAACCTAAAATAATGTGCTCTTTAAAAAACAACAAAGTAATTAAAAAACAACAAGTAATATACAACAATTCATAATCAACAATTAATATTAGTTAGTCTGCATATTAGATATATTTTTTTGTATTTCAAAATTGTTCACTTTTCTAAGATTCAGTAAAAATAATGTTTATCACTACCGCCTCCTTCTGAACATAACAAGTTTACTATACGCCATATCGAAGCTCCTACGTTAATAAACTTCCAGATGAAATTGTTGTTATAAGTAGGTTGCATTTTAGTGTCGATTTCTATTTATGCGACTATACGATGAGGATTAATAGATAATAATATTAATAAGAGTAACGACTTTCTTTTTATGAAACTGGACATAAAACAAATGGCACGTAAAGAAGGTGGTTCAAGCATGAAGATGTTTTAAAACCCTACTTTGATGTTCGTATAATGGAAATTTCATGACACTACAATGAGAAGATTTTTATACTGCTTTTCTGAAACGAGAACCTTCATCTTTCCAAATTATATCAGTTCCTCTCATCAATTGAACATATAGAAGAATATTGTATAAATTTGAATTGTTAACTTGAATTTTAATCGAAATAAAATTTTTTCGCATCGATTACAAGATGAAGGGGCTACACAGACATTCGTTTCTTAATAATTGTAATAAGTCGACAACAATGTAACAGTGTTTCTAAATTCTTCAAATATTTTCTGTTTTGCATTTGATCTACCCATTTTTGTCATTGGGTAAAGGACCCAATTATTGTGCCTATATTAATTATACTTATTTTTAAAGCATAATGAATATTAAAAAAGAGATATATAACATATATATAACAAACTAGTTTCAACATCATTATTATAATCCGTCTCGGTGAAGTACATTGAAACTTAATAGGCAACATTCCGCTACTGTTAATAGCAATAAAGTGGTTTACTAACACTAACAGCGTTCTCGTCAGACAAAATAAGCATTCTGATAGTTATGGGTCGTTGTTAGCGGCGCATAAAAGTGGGAGATACAAGGTTCGAAGACACATTCGACTTATCCATAAATACCGATACCGTTATTGGGAGCAGAACCTCTATCCGGGCCGGCCATTTTCTTGATTCTCGGCTCGCCACTTAGCGTATTCCTGCTCGTATTACCGACTCTGCTATGTCTGCTAATGCTTGCAGATATACATAGCGCATCGTTTGCCCGCGCGGCACTCGCGTTTGCAGTATTGTTTCGCGAGTCCGTTGCTTTGTCAAGAAATCCTATTACCCGTGCATTTAGTCCTGCTCCCGGAACCTTGTTTCTTCCCATTTCCGAAGCGCCTTTGTTTCTTCGGATTTTCAGCCCTTGTTGCACGCGGTAATTGAACCCGCGAGCACTCGTTTCTGCGGTACTTTCAATAACGAGACACTGTACGATTAAGTCGAACGATGAGCCATAGTCGTTAACAAAACTTACAATTAGCGGCAGGCATCAATTAACCCTTAACAGATTATCCACCGTTGATTATTTCGTAATTTTTGAAAGTCCACGACTAAGGATATTCTAATACTAACTGTACCGAGCAGAAAATGTGCCTATTATACGCTGTTATATGAAAATTAAGAGACTGAATTCATTTTAATTTCTATAACAATATGTACTTGAGTAAAGAAATTTGTTTAATAATTTCTAATGGAAGCAGGTTTGTCATTTCAATAACTGTATATAGGTATATGTATATAAAAATTACATTCGTTAAATTTCTAAAATGGCACTAGGTAACCATCGCAAAACATTATATTTAAAATTTTTGATAGACGAAAATTACATGCACAGAAAACTGACAAAAATTAAATAAGCTTGCATTAAGGAGAAGAAAATGAATTGAACTATTAACTTCTAGCTAGCAGGATCCATTAGCGGCAATATTTGATATACGAAAGTATTGTACAGTGAAATAGGGACAATGAGAAGAATTACTGTGTCTATTGGAAGTTTAGTCAAATTCATGAAAGACGTGCTATGAAAGAAGGAGTTCAAAGTAACATCTACAGCATGATCACGAATTGTTAATAGTAAGTTTGTTCTTTTTTTGTTAAAAAGAACATTACCGTTGCCATTACATGACTCCTGGAATTATACTTGGAATTCCTATATTACTTCCCCAATGACCTATACAACCTGCATTATCGATATTCATCGATCAGATTACCGTTAGCAGTACCTCTATGGGAAACTGACCCGTAAAACCGCAACACGCGCCAGAAACGGGAAAATTTCTAATTTCGGTAGAAACTGTCAGACATTATATAAAAAATAGAAAAATTTTTGCTGATTCGAAAACTGGAAACTGTTATATCTCATTATGGAAACATCTGACAAAAAAATGTTTCAAACAAAATTGACTTGTGTTTTCCTGTAGAATCTAAATATGTAACGTTTCATGGGGGGTTCTATTTAAAATTATAAAGGTACCCCGGCCCCCTTTAAAGGGAAAGGGGGGCGCCACTTCAGGTTTCTGTAATTAGAAAGGCCCATTCAGATCCATGCAATTTAAGACCAAGAATTTTAAAATCGATGGCATAGTTTTCGAGATATTGAACTGTTAAGAGTTATGTGGGCCACCCTGTATAGCAAGTTTCACCATGTAAAATGTAAAAGAACCACTTCTTCAGCTAATTGAAGCAAAAGAGGACACAATAGCAGTCTAACAAAATGAAGCTACAATAACCTTTCGCCTTTCGTCACCAATCACGAGTCTCTTACGTAAAGTCAGTATCAAAGATTAATTAAGAAAAGCTATAATTGGAAGAAGATCCATACCACTGGCCATTTTTGTTTGCACCACGGGGTAGCGCACGAACGCCAGAAGCTTGCAGTTCATTTCGAAACTATCACAGGAATTGGTACTTAAATTCCGCCTCCATTCCACCGGTAAACAAATAAACCGGTGAAAAGCGTTCCGGCAAAGGAGGCAAACAAATTCTTCTATAATCTCGCGAACGGTAAAAAAGTCACGCCTCCATCGTAAAGCCCCGTACCGCATCGTAATCCTGGAACAGCTTCTCAGTGCGCGCATCCATCGTGATCCAGCCCGGCGGCTGCCATTTTCGAGCTTTCTCGCCGGGCTATTTTCAGCGTGAAATTATAAACGTCGGTGTGCGCATGCATTTTATACGAAGGCACCGCGCGCGAAACTGCAGTTACTTCGTCGACGGGGCTTGCTTAAGGGATGCTGCGCTCGCGAGCGCGCGAATTTCGCGAGCCCGCAATTTTTCATTACGTGCGCGCGGCCAAAGGAAAAAAAACCAAAAAGAAAAAAACAAATAAGAATAAACGAACGGCACGCAGGGGGAAAAGAAAGACAGAAAGAAAAATGGCACAAACGACTCGCTCCGCGAAATCAAGAAGGCCACGGCCGGCGGAATTGCTTCCGCGTGTCGCGCAAGCATAATCCCCCGATGCGTCTGCTTTTCTCTCGCTGTCCCCACTCTACTCCCGCGCCCCCCCCCCCCCCTCCGTGTTATTATTATTTCCTACGGGCCAGGGAGTTTCGGAATTTTCAGGTGCTTCGTCGTCCGTGCCGTTTAATATCCGTAACGGTGGATTCAAAGGCCTCTTTACGGGCTAAGCAGCCGCCGGTATTCATCGTCCGCGGAATCAAAGCCTTCTTTTCGCCGCGGCGAGTTATTTAAATTTATATTATCAATTTGTTATTCGAAATATTTTTTGTGTAACTGCTAGAAGTGGTTGAACAATCGTGAGAGCTAATTTTGAAACTGTATATTTGTTTTTTTTAATAAGCGTTCATATAATTCTTGATTTTGATCGAATATCTTTCAATACATCCATAGCCATTGTAGCCTCCTTCTATATTTTTTTAATAATATAATTTGCGAATCTAGCGTAATCTTAAGCATCACTTCTATAACATTGTGAACCTAAGCACACTTATACACACATCTACGTGTATTTACAAATCTCCAACGAGATTTTCTAAATAAAAAGAAAAAGTACATGCCGGAGGACAGACAGTGAACTTTAAAATTCCCATCGTGCGATACAAAGTAAGTGTATCCGCGAAATTTCTCGTATTCGAAGAATGGAAAAAAAGTAGTATTAAAATAAAGTCACGATGAGGGGCAAAAATGTGACGAGGTACGTGGCCGAAATAAAAAGAAGCCACAATTATGAAACACGACTGTGAAGAAACCGCAGCGAGCGTGTCCCAGGATACGCAGACGTTGTAAAAAAGAAGAGAAGCGATGCGAGGAATTGCGGGAGAAAAATTCCTCGTTAAAAATGAATCGGATTCCGCGCCACCGCCGTCACGGTTACTTATCGATTATTTTTTCTTTGACGCCTTTTTTCTCTCTCTCCCACCCCCTGTCATCGGTTCCCTCACTCTTCCTTTCAATCTGATACATCGCAATTCTCTCGTCGGTCTCGGTTGCCGCGAGAAGCGTTTCAAAGCGGATTTCGCGAAGCGTGGTTGCGTTCGAACGTGATCCCAGCAATTTGTCGCAGCGCAGCATTCATCGTAGCAAATCAAACCGATTAAGAGCACCCACGGATAGCCGAGAGTACCCAGGGCTCTCCGACCCGCCAAACCGGTTCCGGTTGGTAACGGTGCAAAGCCGGCTCTTTTTTTCAGCTTTCGTGGGTCCGACGGATTTTGTGGTCTTTCTAGATCCTTTAGAAGCCGCGAGAAACGTACTGAAAATCCTCGATCGGAAGCTATTAAGCTGGTGCAGAAATAATAGTAGTTTTTGTTCTTGGATTTTGAAACTATAGACGCACAACTATATTTCATGTGGTACTGGGTTCGAACGAAAGTTCGTAGCGTTTTTAAATTAAAGTTCAAAGATAAAATCAAGACACAGTTCTGTTTCGAGAAACCGCAGAGAATACAGTTTTGCTCCGATACAAGGCGATGGTGCTTGTTCGAAATAAGGATCTCGTTACCCCCTTCTGAACGAGTGGGTAAGTTTCAAAACATAGTTGAAACATTTAACGAGTTAGCTGTTTTTGACGAGTATATTTTTACTAAAAGATGCCTTACAGAAAACGTGGAACAATAACGTAATTGACCTTAATTAATAGACTGCGGATGTTTATGCAATTTGCAAGTTTTGTAGACGAATTTTAAGAAAGTCCGCAGTCTAGTAACATTCGCATAAAATGATTCAGGAATTAATGCACGTTCAACTTTCACATCATTAACCAAGAACGAATATCCTAACGAACATAATCTACAAGGTCACGCAGATCATTGTAGTCACGTTGAATTGAGAGTGAACAAAGGAGGTAATCGGTTTCCCTCACTCGCGGTTAAAACTGCATAACGGAGAACGCAAAGGAAAACAGGATTATTGAAGAACATTCGAATCCGTAGCTCGATACCCACGTTTAAATTTTAAAGGCTCGTGGGATAGATCTGATCGATCGTGGAAAATCCGATTTCCTGCGCGTTCCAAGTGAGTCCGCTAACACTATTTGCGAGTTCAACGATGCTCTGCGAGATGGAACATCTTCCGAGTGACATTATTCTAGAAATAAGAGGAGGCCTTACTGCATGCGTTTGCGAGAAGGAACGAGGATTATTTTTGAGTTTTGAAGGAGGCTTTAAGCAGATTCCCAGGGATTTGGTTTCACCCGTTTTCTCGACAGAGTGAACACAGTTTTGCTTAAGTAGGCGCGGTGAGATTTTCGCAAACACGCGTGCCAATATACTAGGACGTTTGATACGATGAGAATGTTTGCTTTCTGGTCCCATTAAAATTTTACAATAGTAAGCAGATGGAATATTGATCTGTACACTGGCTAAATTTTTATTTTTTTATCTCTAATAATCTTAATAAATAAATCCCGAAGTCTAACAAAATTCGCAGACTGTTGATAAAAGAAATATTACATAACAACCAAACTGCAGACCGCCATGCAAAATAAAACTTCCACGCTAAATGATTGAAATAAGAAGTTAGAAAAAATTTGTTTTATCCCTATTAATATTATTAAAATAAGTATGATACGTAAGATGTAATCGCGAGTGTTAATAAATAGTTGAGTAGTACGAGGAATTGGTGTAATACGGTTAATCGTGATTGATGGTTTGAAAGAACTTCCATTCCAGTGAACACTATCAAATACGATTTATAAATGGCATTCTCGAGCTCTGAAGTGAAGAATAGGGAGATCAGACTACATACCAAAGGATATAGAAGTTTAATGGTTTAGAAGAAGCGAAATAATTGGATCCAAATCATGAGGTTATTTGCATCATTATTGCAGATATTCTTAGATCATTATGACAGACATTATTACATCATTATTCCAGACATCCTTAAAGAACCTCCGCGTGGGTAAAAACTAACACAGAAGAAACACGGCGGAGTCCGGGTCAATTTTTATCCAAAGTATAAAAATCCTCATTCAATCATTCAGTTTCAGTTTCATTTAGTTGCAGCACTAGGGACAATAAAAAGATTAACGTATCTACAAAAATATCTTTTACAACATTGATACCTACATGAATGTGGTCTAAACCATCATTAGTAATGTAGTTATAAAAATGGTCCGTCGTCGAAGGGTTAATCAAAATAATAATAGGACATGAATGGAAGTTAAACACCGTGAAAATCAACGTTTTATACAAGCAACTATAAATCTTCGTTTCGAATTGAACATGTTGAGATATTTCATTGATTAAACTGTAACGCGTCGAATTTTTTTGCAAGTTCAAATTACCATGGAATTGAAATCGAGAGGGTAGAATTTTTCAAACTCCGGAAATTGCGTGATCGCTTGTACGGAAGGTTGTGTTCGTTTATTACGGTCGAGACGATCGGTTCAATTTACCGACTTCCAATTTAGAATCGCGATAACAACGGTGGGTTGTTCCTGTTACAGCGGCCATTTTCCGCGGGAATCACACACCGGAAAGATATCAAACGAATCGAGTTTTTGCGTGAAAACACCCAAACTGCCGCTGTTAATAATGAACCTGAAATAAACGAGAAGAGTGGCCAATTTACTTTCGCGTTTGATTAAGAGATCCGCTGGTTTGTTCCTTCCGTGTACAGCATTACCGGTCTCTGTGATCGACGTTAACGTTCGCATAACCCACACAGAACACTTTGCATTTCAGCCGCGGCAATCGCAACTGTCTCTCCTTCCTGATAAAACTCAGAACTTTATTATGTAACTCGAACGTTTTGCAATATACTAAAATACTTCGGAGCACTTCTCCGTTACATAAACTGTGCAAACGCTGGATTTATAGTGCGCTTGACTTGAAAATTTCGAGTCAATTAGTCAAGTAGAAAAAATGTTTTCGAGGAAATGTTTTCAACTATTGACTTCGAAATTGAGTTGCGTTCTTCAAACGCCTATAACTACATTAATTTTACGAATGGAAATAAATCCTTTTGCTCGCGTATTCTACAACACTGATACTTAAAGAAAGCGTAAAACAAAAATAAAAATCGATATTTTGAAAATGGAAAACTAGAATTCCCCCTTGAGCGATATTTTCGATTTCGGATAATGTTATCGAAAGTAGAAGCGATTTTCCATTTGATCCGCATGGAAATCGTGCGGCAGGTTTATCGGGGTGGGGGGGGGGGGGGCGCTCGCGATGCATCTTGCCGAATCTGAAAACGATCTTTTATCCCCCACGGCGCGCGGCACGATATACGCGCGAGTCTACTAGAACACGACACATTCGCTTTATCGTCGATCTTCCTCCCGTGCTCGAATCTGCGTCTACACGTTTAACCCATTAAGTTAATCCGGTCGGTAAATTCCGCTGTGGATCCGCAGCGGGTCGGTTTTTTGGTCGAGCTTAAACGCCTGATAAATCATTTTTATCGAATGCTTGGAAAACCTTGCATACGTGCAGTCTATTAATAATGTAATTCATGTTAACAGCAACGATCAGTGAAAATTTACATGATCGTGTATAAAGTATTCCTTACACGATGGAAAGCTGCTAAATCATTTTACTGCTAAAAAATTTCTAAACGAGATCTCAGCATATTAATAGCACATTAGAGTACTGAAAGTGGAAATTTCATAAATTGTTTTATAAAAATGACAGAAATCTATTTATTCAGATTTTTAGCAATATAGTTATCAGAATATATGTCAATAACCGTAAATTTAAAATTTTGTAATCTAACTGTTAATAACAAAAAACAATTTGTGACGATTTATAAAATGTATATTTTTTGGACATGTTGAGAAATTGCTGAACCATTTCTTTTTGAGTACCCGAAAAATCTCTAAACCAAGTAGCGTATTAACTCTTTGCACTCCGGAATTGATGGGTCCCATAAAGTTGTCTAGCAAAAGAGAAAGAGGGGATAGAAATGTCCTATTCTCAAAACAAAAATTGTTTCTCGAGACAGAACTGTAGTATTATTTCTGAAATAGTTTATTTGGATAATGCTTGTACTATGATATCCCGTACAGGTAAACGAAGAAAAAGGTTTCCCGGGGATGCTAATTAGAACTGTAGGACGAAAAAGTCGTCGGGGGAGCGTGAATGCCGCGGTACACCGGTTCTTATCGCGTCGCCAACAATATCCACGAAAGGGAAACGGGAGGACGGCTCTGAGAATTACGCGCGGATGCGAATACGCTCCAGAGCGTTCGCCATAAGCAGGCGAGAAGTGCAAGCTCCGTCGGTGGTGCTTGAAACTTAATCCTCCGCGTCGTCGTAAGATAACGGCACTCGGCGCCGCATAAACTTCATTGTCCTCGGGGTAAGCGGCCGTTGCAACGACGTCCCGTCACCCAGCCTGGTCCCTCATTGTTTCCGAACAGTTTCTGACGTTTGAATGACTGTATCGTTACACCTAATTCCCGGCTGTGCTGTTTTTCGGCCACACGGCTACGCGACCCCATTAGTTTACGGCCAACGTTATCGCGCCGTGTACCCTATCCTAGCATGTCTTAACACTTTATTCACCGAAAACATATTATCCACTTGGCTGGAACCTGAGCCTAGAATTCTAGCTACATCTATATCTGCATTTTCTATAATAACTGAAGCGTGTAACCAGAGTTGCACGTGAAATTGCACATCGTCTTCGGTCTGAAAGTTATAGAACTCCAAAAATCGCGGCTCAAGACGTTGGAGTAAATGCAAGTGAATGGACCATTCGCCGCTTCCTTAAAGAGAATCGGGTTAAAAGTGAAAGAAAAGAAACGCAAACCAGCTCTTTCAGACAAAAATATTAAACTATGAAAAAAATTTGCTCATACATACAAAGGGTGGACAACAGAAGATTGTTTAGAGTGTTTACTATTTCATAAACCGTAGATACGTTATTCGTACTATTTTGCTAAATTCTTTCGCACATCGTTCCGTGCGATAAATCGTAGAGCGATCGCATCGGCGACGTCAGGGGGCAACAAATTAGGACTTACGGGATGCATTCGAGTTCCCGGAATATCATAAAAAGTTGTTCGACGTTAATGGCTCGGTAAAGATTGCGAAGAGGAGAGCTCGTGACATGAACCAAAGGACAGAGTGCCGTTACTCCGCGGCTGGATGCATCGATGCAACGTAGTCTCCTCTCTCTCTCTTTCTTTCTCTTGCTCTCGGCTACAATCCCACGGGGGTCGAAGTTTTCGCTGAATTATGCATGATCCCCACCTCCCTAGTCCGTTGTGATAACCGTTGACTACCAGCGCGCCGCCTCTTTCGCCACGCCTTATTTAATAATAACGACACCGCCGTTCCCGCGACCCTTATCGGCTCTTCGTCATTTCGCGCTGGCTGCATAGCCGCCCGTAAAACGCTGACGGCTGACTGGAAATCTCGTAAAACGGCTATATGATTTTCCATGGGATTGTATTTTAATCCCTCGCCGAGGTAATCGTTCAAATCGCCCTATTTACTGTTGACGTGTTTCGTGAGCTTTGATCTTCCAGCCGCCGCTGTTAACAAAGGACAGTCGCGGTAATTAAGGACACAGGAGCTCAAAGATCTTTGCGAGGATCACGAGGCGCCATTATCCTCCCTGGTTGCCTTGACAAGGAACGGGCTTGCTTCACTCACGAATCAAATTGAACAGATTTGATAGTTCTGATGGTTCCTAATGAAAATGGCTCTGCTCCTCAGTCATTATCAAGTTAACAATTTAGCTTTGATCCTGTAGTCGGTCGGGGACAAAATTATGGGTCACCCTATTAGTTTCTTAATCTAGAAACTAACTAAAAACTTAGATAGTCCCTACTCTAACTTCACCTTCTACCACGATACGCTATGCTCCCGAGTATAGTCTTGCGAAGTAAAAATTTGATTCGTCAATCGTCAAAAGCAGGAGCCGAATAAAAAGTTCTTTCTTTAATAATTTGGATAGATTCAGAATAGTACGACGTTCCCGAATGTTCTGAATTTTTCTATTGTTTTATCCGCGGTTTAGTTGTCACCTTGACCACAAAAATTGGTCAAGGTCGAACAATTTGTTTAACAAAATGAAAATTGAGAGGCGACGATTCTCCTAACGATTGTCAGGCGGTCGAAAAACCGTAGTTCCTTAAAATAGAAAAACACAGGTGTCCGATAATGATTAACGACGCTCTCGAACCCTGGAATCGCGTGTCGAAGCGTATGTATCGGTATAAAGCGATACCGGGCCTCATTAATCACCGTGTTTCGCAGCCGGTTTTCCTTGAAAAGAGGAATTTTCCTTTTGAAACGCGCGGTCGTCAACAGCAATTTTCATCTTGCAGTTTTCTCCGGAGCTCTTTTCTTCGGGATCTCCCCCCGCGGCGGATCCTGATTTCCGCGACGCGAATCAGCGGGAACCGGTGGGATCCTTCAAACATTCATGCCTCCTTATCTTTTGTTCCGGTTCAGTCGTTTTAAATCCTGATGGCTCCGTGTTCTGTCTGACTTCTTACGTCACCGCGATAGGGCATTAATCAACCGTCGCGTCGGTTCCCGAAGCTCTCTATCTTTTTCGCGGCGATGCGCGCCATCATTCATTCGCGCGTCGGCTCCATTACAATTTTTCAACTTTACCGTCAATTTATGAACGCCGCTTCCGCGGCAAAATAAAATCGCTTCCTCGGTATATATCTTGTACAACGTCGCATTTTTCTTCGACGGCCACCTGCCTCGAATTGTGCTCGAAAAATCAGAAGTGGAGTCCGCTCGCGTTAGATGTTTCGAAATTTATCGTCGGGAACGCCGCGACGCGTGTTCCGTGTCTTTCATTTTCTGCCAACGTATCTGCCAACTGTGGTATACAGAGGTTTCGATCGTGATTTTGTGTTTTATGCAAAGAAAATCGAATCAATTTTGCGTCAAATTCCATTCTAAGATTAAATAGGTAGGTGTATTAATGAT
>CM052112.1:2040869-2088808 GCA_028454245.1 Halictus quadricinctus
GTGTTAAAAAGAGGAAAGTTAATTATGAAAATCCAAATGAAACGAAAACTCGTTTCATCGATCATATCTATCGAAGTTTATGTTTTTTTTTTGTATTTCACAAATTTTTAGATGCCATAAATACATAAAAATCTGCAGTTTCGTTATCACTATCTCGTCGAAACGAGCTCTAATAGCGATCGCGTTAATGTTTTACGTCAATGACAGAAGTAATTAGCAGTGTGCTCGGCCAGTGGGATTATCCATCATCTAGTTTTGTTACTTTTAACAAAAGTGTAATGAAAAATAAAGTTTTAATTACAGATATACTGTATTGTGGGTCGGATTACTTTCTCCAAGTTCCAAGCATGATATCGCGATATTTAATAGACTATTTTGAGTGTAATGAAATCTGCTGGATTTATTGAAAAATTTTTTTGGCAACTTGAAGATTTGAAATTTTGGGTAATTGTCCTTCGCGTTGTCGTAATTTTTTCAGTTATCTGACAATTTTTCAGTTATCTTAGAATATACAAAAATAACTTTTGTTTTTCATGTCACGTGGACATGAAAGACGAAATCGTGCTCACTGGCATTGAAAGTGCATTCTTGCTCGAACTGCTATTATTTTAGAGTTATTGATTTTTTAAGCGAAAATTTGCATACATTATATTTTAAAATTAAAAGAGATATTAGAAAATGATTCAAATTATACAGGGTTTTACATTTTAGAAAATCACGACAATTTTCTTTATCGCCACGATATATCTAAGTTGCCATAAGGATGGCGTTCGATCAATAATAATACCGTAGACTTTATTTAGAATTATTTGGACGAATTAGCTTTTATTGTTATTCTTTAATGAAATTCTGATTTTATTAGAAACTTACAGTTATCGTTTCTACCAACTGTAATGCTAAATTTAAAACTGATTAGAATTGGAAGAAGCCATGTGGGCGTCATCCTCATTCATAGAAACTAACGCCATATGTAGTGAACGTTTACATGATCGTTTTCATCGCTTATTTGTGTTGAATTAAATTAATTAATAAATTAATTTGTAGACCCATACTCTTCCTGCTGCTCCCAATATAACATTCATTCAATTTAGGAGTTAGACATTGATAAATGATTTTAATACTCTGGGTCAAAATGGACCCACTATCGAAGGTTTAAAGATTGATATTCTACCCAGGCATCGGGCACATTTTATACGAAAGATGAAAAATAATCGTCTGTAATAATGAATTATTCCAAGTAGGTACAACGATAGTATCTGTGCAGGTTACAACGGATCCGATTTCAACATTAAACGTAGTCGTGGAAGCAGTAAAAGAAAGGAAATACGTAAAGCCATAACTGGTCGCAGAGATCTTGCAAAAATGACAGGTCTGGAACGAGCAAGCTCGAAAATAAAAATTCAAGAACCATTCACAATAACCGAGATCCAGACAAGGAGAACTAAATTCGCAAGTGCGTTAAGATAAAGCAAATTATACCGATTCGTATTAATAGCCGACAGGAGCGGTTCTGTATCATGGTCGCGATCGTCGGTCAACGTCACGGTGGCTAAGAAATCGCGAAAATTCTCGACGGTGATATCCGTTCCCGGCAAAATTAGACGAGGGAAAGGTAACAAGGGAAAAGACGAATGACCCTGGCGAATGAAGCAGGAGGGCCGCACATCTCGGCTGGACCCAAGGGTAAAATTTGCATCGTGCATCTCTCTCTCTCTCTCTCTCTCTCTCTCTCTCTCTCTTCTTTCGTTGTTCTTTCGCTGTTTCCAAGGACTCGTTTTATTTCACCGACCGTGGAAAGCCACGGCACGGAAAGTTTATAATCGACCGCGACCCCTCAAGGAACATCATCCGCTCGTTTCATCCTCCGGAAGACGGATAACCGGTCGCAAAAATACCAGAAGTTGTGCAAAAAGTTATGGCTGTGCGCCTGTCTTATACCCTGCACGACCTTCCCACTGTTTTATATGCTTTAATGAATATTTGAGAATTTAATCAGCGTGTTACATTGTTTTTGTCCTCCATGAATTTATATGGTGAAATCTTAAATATTACTCAACTGTTGGCTTTTACGCAGTTCTAGTCGGGCACTAAAAGGTGAAAAAATTCGAGAGATGGTTAATCATTTTGGCCTGTAAATGAGTTACATATTGACAACTACCTGTGCATGGATCAGTCAGTATACAGTAAAGTTTTGATCTAAGCCCAATCCTTGAGTCCCTGCTACTGCTGTGATATATTGGGTGAAGTAAAAAGTTCTGATCGATTTTTCTCTTTATTTCGACGATGAAATTAACAAAGTTAGAAAACGCAACGTTACCGGCGAGTTTCGGAATAGAGTTTTAATCGTTTGGTATCGTGCGGGATTAATGATACATGTGCGCGCCTTATCAAACATTTATGACTGGCATCAGGAGATCCGAGCGATAAATTGACAAGCCATTCGTCGGGTTTACGGTTCCTGTGAAATGGGAGGAGTGCGCACGAAAAAGAGAAATAGTAACAGGCGTCGGGGCTCATCGTAAAAGATGGAATCGCGTTTAGAGGGTTCGATCTGGCTGAGGATAAAACGCCGAAATGAAATGGGACGTTTCGCTGCTGCGCCGAAAACACGTACACAGGAGATATTCTCGTCGCAATTTAAACGGACGCGGAAGTTACGAGACACTGTTGCGAATGAAACTTGCTGAATTATACAACGGGAAATTTTATTCCTAGAACTGTATTACTAGAGCGGGAATCATTATGCAAATTCGACGTTTTTTATCAATTGTTTTGGGACAGACAGAACAAGAACAATTTCTTTCGTAAAATAGAACACTCTTGAGCTACGTTCACACTAAAGCAACATCGAGCAACTTTTTGTCTCCTATAATTATAATATAATAAATACAGTTAATATAGGCACAGTAATTGGAACCCTTACCCTAGTGGCCCTGGAAAGTTTCAAATGCACTGTCTTATTGCTGTTTTAGATACTGGAAGATACGACTCTATCTGAGAGTTTAATATCACTATATGACACAAACAATTGACATAACTTTTACTCGTTGGTAATAGAATTTCAAAAGATATCGAGTTATAAGATTCGGATCCCGTAATTGAAGGAAATATTGTACTTGAAAAATCACGAACGCCGCGTTTCCCGAAAGCACATTTTCAATTTCGTTCTGCGTTGGCTTGGGCAAAGAACGACGGAGGAAATGATGTTCGTTGCGTTCCATGCGATAATTCATAACTTTGTTCCGGGAACGGGAAAAATAGTCGACGAAGTCCGACGGTGAATCGACGTGTTTGCAAATGTTCGACGCGCTGCTTCGACGTCCCGTTTCGCCAGAGAAAAATTGCCCGTTTCATTGTCGACCATTTTTCTACCGACGAACTATCCTGTCATCCGGCCACGCACGCTGCAATCACTTGAATTGCGACTACAATGTTTTTGTTTGTCCCCGATTCTTTTCAAGCGGCTGTTTCGATACTTAATTAGCTACCGACCTAGACGCGATTCTGACTCTTGTCTTCATTTGTTCTACCCCCTCTTGTCTCAGGGACATTTGTTATTTAGAATAATGACTAGACTGCGGATTGTAAATATGAATTTATACAAACTAGTAAGGAAGAAATAATTCAGTAAGAATTATTATTTCAGATTTCGTTCCTGCTAGAATGGATTACATGACCAAGAAAAGCATAAAATTAAAGTTGTAAAGTGAATGGGTCAAAATAAATCTTTTCCAACACTCGATACTTTCAGAAAATAATTTATAGCACGCTATTCGTTTTGCCAAGCTTCATCATCAATTGTCAAGCTTTCGTTGGAGTCGTTCCTTTTATTTCCGCGAAGCGATATACAAGAAAATTGTGTAAGGTGTGCATAGTACATTTTAATTTTTTCTACAGTGGGAACAATAATTCAGGAAGAATTACTTCCCAGCAAAATGCACGCGACGTCCAAGTATTTTCGCATTCGCCCGTTTTACAGGATGTATTTCGAAATTTTGCCGTGTACATGGATTTATTGATATTCCGTTGAATACAAAGCACGCATCAATCGCAGTGAATAATTTGTAACAACAAAAATCCACGAGAGGAAATATCGTCGCTTCGTCGTTCCATTTTAACGAGGATTTAATCGCGAAATTATCCGTTCAAACGACTGAAAATTATTTTTCTTTTCGCGCGACGTTATTGCGGGACGCGTTATGCTTTCACGACACTTTGCATTTTAAATCAACTGTCTCTGTCTTTTAGCAATATTTAACATTCGATTAATTTTACGCCCATTCGCATGGTCGCACGTGCTCGTTGTGTATTCAACTAATTGATTTTTATATATGCGCGTTTCCGACCAATTTGTTTACTCGACCGAATATAAAGTTGTTTCATTTTAATCCTCCATAATATTTACATTTATAGGAGAGATATATATGTACCTACGCCGGGCCGTGTTTACTGCTCTTCAACGACGCTTATAATATCTGCAGTGGAACAATCATGACAAAATATAAAACGTGGAAACGTAAACGTGTCGAGAAACATTTGCACTCCGCTCGATTAAAAAATTTCTCGTTTCGTTGAATGCAATCTATATGTACGTATATAGTTCAATTCACAGTACTCTATTTACAGTGTTTTATAGATTGAAAAGATAGGAAATTTACGAATTTTCAAATGGGATTCTGTTCCTTTATGAAGCATTTATGAAATATTTACATTGAAGCTATCAGTCTTTAAATGTAAACATTGCTGTACTGAATTTTTATTGCCTTTTTATGAAGCGTTTTCATTAAAAGAATTCTTTATTTAAAATACAGAATTTAATATACAGGAATATTGTAATTTCTGCTTAAACTTCACCTTGGCAACCCAGAAATTGTTAACTTTTTCTTATATAATCCTGTAAATTTTTACAAGAAAGGGAATCTCCCATTTCTTTATCGTTATTAAAACATCTGCTAAAGTAAATTGTCAATTGTGAACCAGAGATGTTAAAAAGTATCGAATAGAGTCGCCACCGAATAAAATTTCGTACAAATGTAAAAGGTGGAAAGAAACGCTTGCAAGCAGGTTCAAAAGAGTAAAAGGGTTCGCAGTCTACCTTCAGTAGATTAAGCTCCGTTCTTCAAAAAAAAAAAAGAAAAAAAATGAAAAAAGCAGGGTAGAAAAGAAAAACCAGTGTCGAACAACCCGGTGCAACCAGATTTTCCGCAGCGTCTCTCGCGCTGCGAAACTCGTTTCGCGTGAAAATGGCTATCGAAAAAGCGGGGCAAGAAATGGTTCGTCATCCGTGGA
The DNA here is from genome assembly GCA_028454245.1 of Halictus quadricinctus. Classification (NCBI taxonomy): domain Eukaryota; kingdom Metazoa; phylum Arthropoda; class Insecta; order Hymenoptera; family Halictidae; genus Halictus; species Halictus quadricinctus. The sequence continues at coordinate 2,046,159 of CM052112.1, forward strand.
ACGAGATTGCCGATGAAACGTAACATCGTTACGTCCCAACGGTAACATTTATCGCGGCGGAATGTAAATGCACGATCGGCCGGATAAATGCATTTGTCGATGCACCCGCCACCGCCGTTTTTGTCGCGGGTGCGTTCGCTTCCGTTTCCCCCGGATTAGAATCGAAGCGCCGGCTGACAATGATCGCTTGGCGCTTCAATTTTTTTTTCTCTCTTGCCAAACGAAACGTGTAACACTAAAAATTTCTCTCGCCCATTTTTATTCGAACATAAAGAAACGGTCAATCCGATCGTCACGAAACGGTCAAATTCGATCTTGATTGAAATAAATGTTTCCGTTCAGTATGACTGTATACCGCATGCACGTACGCATGTACATAATTCTGTGCATAAACTGAAATGACTATGGATCAATACTGCTATGACAGAAAACAAGTGCCCATTAAGTTGCCATTTAATTTCCTTTTACGTTTCTTTTACGCTTTACCGAAGACGCTGCTCGTGATATTGATTCGGAACGCGCCGGTAATGACTTGTTTAGTTTATTGGACGTCGACTAGCCATGTGAATGAAACTGTAACAAATAACAGTCATAACGAGGCGTACCCGGGAGTTCGTGTGATGTTAAGCGTCGCGTGACATCGATGCGCGGGCACGAAAACGCAAATTGCAAATGCCTAACCGCAAAAACGGGAATTCCACGGTCGTGATGCATCGGAGCATGAAACATTCATTGTACACGGAAACCAGATATTAGTCGGCATCGATGTACTGGTGGCCACGTATCTACAAAGTGTTGTGCGCGGAGGTTCGTTCGTCAGGGCAATTCGCGGAACATACCGATGAAGTATGATCCCGCGGTCCAATTTACGAAACATGCTGGTCGAGTAACTGGGAGAATCGTTGCAGATGCGGTGCATTAGGATTCGTTGCACAAAGGGTTTGATCAGGGGCCGCGCGTATTCACAAAGTTTCGAATCCATCATTCATATTTTCGATATCTATGTAGATAAATCGTATCACTCTCCGCTATGGTAGAACCTCGGTAGTTGCCCTTGTTTATCACACGGAATTCTCGTTCGTTGCACACTAGCGACTCCCAGCATGAGTTGTTCCGAGTTCTGGGAGTCGTGGTGGGGATTGCGGTGACTATCGTCTGGTCAACTGGTGACCCACTATAGCGCTCCAGTCACCCGACCGGCCTATTGCGACAGACCGACTCGCACTAGAGCGAGAGGGGAATACAGTGACACCCATTTGGGTATCTGTTTCCTCTCCTCCTTTTCCCCTTCCACTATCCCATTCCACTACCATGAACACACTCCAACGTCCCCCACTACGACCGCAGGCTGGTCACGTGACGTGCCGCGTGGTGCCACGCGCGACTGAGGCGACGCTTGGTGTACCACTCAATCCCCGTTGCGCACGCGCAAAGTGTCACATATTACTCTGGTCATTAGAGAGGGAGTACATTGTATTCCCCTCAATTTTCTCGACGTAGCGACGCTGGTCGTTCGAGCGACCGGAGCGCGACAGTAGGGGTAGCCGATTCTACGTCATCGACCTCTCGGACCTCATCTGCCGAGTCATCGACTCTCGGAGCAGCAGTTACCCAGGTCTGCTATATAATGTCCCGGAATAGGGGAATACGGAATGGGACAGTGGAAAAACAAATCATGCGGTTGGTTATCTCTTCCGGTCCAGTTTTGTGCAACGAGCGAGGTCCTACTGCACTCTTACACGTAGCTAGGGGCTCGAACTTACACGCCCGAGGAAGGTTGCTTCTGCTAGCTCAGCCGAATGGAGCCAGCATCCGCAAAAAGTCTGGTAGGTTCTTTCGCTCAAGCGGAGCGTCAAAACGCGATCCCGAGGATGCGTGGCTTTCCTCGGTACGCGATTTTCACCGGATTTCGCTTTGATTTTATCGCGACCCACCGACGAACGCTGGGAATCATGATATCGACGCCGATAGAACGAATCTCGACGGCGCGGAGGCTGCACGGTATGTACACCAATCCGCAAACCCAACACACTCCCGTTCTTGCTCAACTTAAAATTGCAATCGGATCCCGTCTTTGATGCGTAACCCGCCGAATATCGATTCCTGTTAATTGCGAAAGTCATTCGGTAAGTAAGGGGACCGACGATTGCCATTTAAAAATGGTTTATACAATTTTCGTATTCCTTCTATCTTTTAACCTTTAATCTTTTTAATCTTTCTTTTTACCTTTTAACCTTCAAAATGTACTTTAGAAATGCACTGATTCAATTAAATTATATCTAACATTACATTTATATTTCATATTCATCTCAAAAACTACCTCGACCGGTGATAATTGCCGACTTAATAGGTGAAAATTATTTTCTTGCACCGGTCCGATTGTTGCTGATGAGTTGTTGCAATTGTGGCACGACGAGGGTGCAAAGCGGAAGTCGCGCGAACGCTTTAGTGGTGGTCGAAACGAAAGAAACAGTCTACTTTTTCCTAAGTGGGAACGCAACTCTAATCGCTTTTTTGGATACTATTGTACGATTCATTTTAACTTGAAATTCTTTTATTGGAGAATTTTGATACGAAGTTACAAACGAGAACATTTTCCATGGTGTGCTTTCATTAGGGATGAAAATGGTGTGCAAAGAAATATAAAAAGGGATAGGAGATGAATATGGCACGAAAATAAATTTTGAAAATCATAGAGGATGGAAATGGTATGGAAACAAATTTAAAAAATGATAGAAGACGAATACGGCTCAAAAATAAATTTGGAAAATCATAGGGGATGGAAGCGGTATGGAAGCAAATTTTAAAACTGATAGGAGATGAATACCGCACAAAAATAAATTTTAAAATCGGTAGGGAACAAATAGGATGAAAAAATAAATTTAAAAAATAATAGGTGATGAATATGTCGCAAGAATAAATTTAAAAAATGATAGGGGATGGAAATGGTACAAAAACAGATTTAAAACGTGGTGCAATCGTTTATATTCATTCTTATTTGAAATGGAAACTGGTATTCCTAAATGGGAAAATATAAAAAGTTAATAACAGGATACTTGTTCTGTTTTTGAAAATGCAGTTCATAATATCTTGAACATATGACTGTGCACGTGTGAGTTCTATAATGATTGTTCGTCATAACCACCCATGAATTTTAACTTTGGAAATACTACATTAATATTTTTGAAATTTTGTCACAGTACTGTACTGTTCTATCTATTCATTTTTATCATAAATATAATATAATAATGTAATAATTTAAACGTAAAATATATTAGTTATCTAAAACAGACAGATTAAATTATTTCTAAAAAATACTGCATTTATGGGATGATCATATGGTTAGTTCTAAGTGATCCATCATCCACCGTGTCGTCATGAAACGTGCGCGTCAAAGAGCGCTAACGCGGTTCTAATTTCGTCTCATGTCTCGCCTAGAACAAAGGAGCACTGGTTCACGATGGTTGCTCGCGAATCAGGTTTTATCAGGAGAAACATTTTCTCCTTTCCCCTCGGTCTGGTTCTGTGTCCGAGCTTCGGGAACGCAGCCCTTACGCCGGGGCCCCGGTTCTTTTAATGACCACTTCTGGCTTCATAAAAATAGCCGGCTCCGGCCGGGCATTATGTGAAATTAAGGGTTTTACGAGCCGCTCCCCTGGTTATGTTTAAATCGCACAATGAGAGAAGTGTTACGAACCCGGCTGCCTCTCTACGCTTCGTGTGCCGGTGTATTAAAAGTATGCGATGTTTCGCTTAAGCGTGTGCAGCTCGTAAAGGACACTGCGAAAGGATTTTAAGTTGTTCCTGCCGGATGACGGTATAAAGGACCTGCTCTCTAGACCGGCGAATGCGGGAAATACTGTGCCTGAGGATTTACGCGTAACGAAATAGTAATTTCGGTTTTTGCGATTTTATAGTACAACGTCCTTGAGAGTTAAGCCACTGGCAAAATACTTGGAGGACTAAATGGCATATTTTGTGGTTCTCTTACAGACGAATCTAATGAATGAATTATTTATTTTTCTCGGTAAAAACCGGATTTAATGCAAAATTCGTTCAACGTCGATTAGTACCGAGCATGAGTTATGGCATTAGAACTGTCGATGGAAAGTGGAAATCGAGGAAATCGAATGGAAAGCATCGAATGTAATTTCTGCGAAGGATACTCGTAGGATGGAGTCAAATCACGAGCGAATAAGAAAAAGTCGGCGGAGTTATCGATATCGCGACGATTTATGGCGGAGGAGGATTCACCAGAAGTATGATCGCTTTCACTGGCTGCATGGGCTTCGGTATAATAGAGAAGGAATGAAGATCGTGACAGTGGAATCTGGTTCGTGTCGTCTCAACTTAATCGTTTTCTGTCGCTCGATACTTAGACAATAGAGAATGGAGGATATTAATGCGTCACTGTCCGTAACCATTTTAAACAACAATCTCTTCCGTCTTCAAAAATTTTCATTACATACCTTTTACGTATCGAGACTGGAACAATAATTAACATTTAAAATGTGAAACGTAGATGTCCACGTTAAAGTGCTACAACATTGACTTAATGCATTTCGCTATCTCGATCTCTCAAACCATTTAAAAAAAATCGCTGCTCATCGCAGTACCGCGACCGGGCCGATAAATTGCCGGGCAACAATTCGATATCCAAAAAGCGAAAAAGCTTAATCGCTTCGTTCCAATTTAACGAAGAGTCCCGGTTTCAATTGTAACGTCCTCCATCGCGGATTCTTTTTGAACGATCCCGGATTCGCGAAACACAGTCCGTAAAAGAGCACACAAGAGAGAATTTCAAACTAAGGGGAGGTAGGGGTATCAGTTACTGACGGGAGGGGAAACGTTATTAAAAATTCGCCTGCGCGTAGCGGGGGCTATTGTAATTAATTTTCCGAGACAAATTCGCTGGAGGGTTAAATCCCGCTTTTCAAAGATAAATTCTCGCATCAAAAGAGGATCGCTCCGGGTGGCGGGCACTTTGAATGTCAGGGGGGTTGTCAGTTGTTTCGCGTGGTCAATCAAAAAACCGGTGGACTCTGCGAAGATTCCGCGAGTCGAACGAACCCGGCGAAAAAATAACAACAAAAACGAGGAGGAGGAGGGGGAGAGGAACTAAATAAATAAATACGTGAAAAGAATTTTCCGATACGTGACCGACGAGACGTATCCATTTCATCGTTGACTCGAGGCGCTCTCTCGACTCGTCGAGAATATTGTACCGGGGTTTCGTGTGCGGGTATCGATTTCTATCGCCGTGAGCGGAGCAACTCGACAAAACAGCTCGCAGTTATTCCCGCAGAACGACGATGGGACGTGAACGAAGTAAATCAGAACTTCCGGTTCCCGGGGCAAGTTCAACAACATAGAGCCATCGCACGCCGCCATGCTGGGATTATCGATGATCGTGGAAAAACTTGATCGCTGCTCCGTCACGGTTTATCACGTTTCCCCTTTTCGTTAATATTATTGGACCCTCACAGTATCGTGGTTCAATGATTAATTATACGATGTGAGCAAAGGTTCGGTATTCAAACTTTGTCATCGTGTTCTTTAACACCTTGAGTGCCACGTCTACCAGAAACGGGGAATTATTTGTCCACTTGTCACGAATTTTATGCTTTTATAATAAACATGAATTGGTCAAATACAAAACTGTGAAAACACTATCGTAAGGGGCCCAATTACTATGGGGGTGCCAATTACGCCAATTACAAGTAGGTTCGGATGAAAGGGTTGATTTCTCCCTTAAAGTAAAAAACCATAAAGTCTACTGAACACTTGTGCAAAGCTTCGTGAAAAACGGAGTGTCTCAGCCATCGGGGTTTCCTTGTAAGATCGCTAAATCAGTCGCGCGGCTAAGGGCGTCTGATGTTTTCCTGGGAGGAACCGGTTGGAAAGCGAATCGGTCAATTAACAGGGGGGTGGGGGGAAGAAATCGATGAAAAGCGACAGGGTACCGACCGAATGATAGCATGAGCCGGCGTTAACGACTTGACAAGGACCGGCCGTGTTATTAAGCCGGAATGTCGGGTATCGATTTCTCGGGCGTACGCAGAGATCCGCGCGCGGTCCGCGAATTCCCTTGGCGTGCCTTCGACATGTGGAGCGTGAAGATGCCAGCGGCGTCACGCAAACATGCTGTCTGTCAGATGAAATTAGACGGTCAGACCGCAGCTTCTGGGTATGTAATAGTTCGCTCATGGGTATTTAACGAGTTTTGCTTCGTAATAGTTTAATAAAGTTCTCCTGGACGCCGTTCGATTCTCTCTGTTCGTCTAGCTGTCCGATTCTGTCGCGCCGGCAACCAGTTTCACCGTCTTCGCGCCTACGGTAGTGATCGCTTAAATTTGCTAAATCTGTCACACTTAAATTTTCCACGACCCATCCCCACTGTTCCCCCTCTATTTAATGCCACGAGGTAGAAGCATAAAGATCCGCAGTCTAGGTATTAGTAAAAATAAAATAGGTAAAATTTAAATAAACGGACAAAACTCTTAGCGGCAGTCAACGTGTTAAATGAGAAAATACATTATCATATAGCACCTGTGCTCTAAAATTTAGATAATATTTATTGTGCATATAAATCCCCGATCTACATATAACATTGACAAAGAATTTTCCGCAGGCGGAAAGAATGTCATCGGCATTTGTGTCCCGCTAAGTACAATCACTATAACACCTACGCTCGATTGAGTCCGCACAGGCGTCGAATAATGTTACACAAGCCTTTCAGCGCAAGTGTAAAGTTGCCGTCAATAGAGTCGACGAGTTTATTACTCGATGGCTAAAGTCACGAGCCGAGATTGAAATATTTATCCCTCACGGTCGAGATTTTCCGGGAACGATTTCATGTCTAGCTTGAAATTCTATACCAGACAGCTGCGGATTGCGTCGGGACTAACAGTCTTCGACAACACGGTCGACCTCCTGCGATAGTCGCTTGACTCCTCGATCCTTTCGGATCTACCGGTGGGAAGGGGAGGAGGGTGGACATTCGACTGATCGTTGTGCGATCCAGGAGCCGTAAGTGTGTAACTGTAAATTGGAATTGCTCGGAAGCACCGATATTACACCGCTGTAAAAATACAACGTGTTACATAAGGTGCGTGAAGCAATTCCCGTGGACGTGACTGCATCAAGTTGTCAAGTTTAACGATCATAATAATTTAAGCGGATGTTTTCCATCCACCGTGAACATTTTCCTCGGAATTGTGGCCAGATTAGTGCCCCGTAGGCGGACTGTCGAGTCGCAAAAGAAGTATTTCGTACGAAACAATAAATTGGAGGTTTATCGTGTGCATGAAATTGAGTGAATAAAATTGATATTTAAATAGCGTTTAACATTGATTTTAATTTTACTTTTGTCCTGTGAAATTATTTATATACGATTCATGTAATCGCTTAAACTGTTCTACTTGCAGCCAAGGTTCCACCGTTAATCTTGCTATAACCTCAACAACGATCTCGCCTAATTCGCGACGCTAATGGTTCGGAAGATGGTGAGTAATTCGGACTTGTAAAACATGCTGTACCATAGTATCTGTCTCGAGGTCTGATATTTCCAGGAACGTGTTTGATATAATTATTTAATGGAAGTTCAGCATTGTTGGGGGAGAGGTGAGGAGCAGAGGGGTGTGGCAAGAAGCAAAACAGTTTCGCGTGGGCGTAAAACGCCTTTGGAATGGTAGTCGCATTTAAATTCTACATTCAGTCGCAATATCCCGGGACGAATCACGGTACAATAAGTGGCACCAGATGGTGCCTCCTAATAAGCGGCGCGCCTTTGCACCCTTCATCACCAACGACCACCCCCGCAAACCTAATTCGACCCGGGCTGCTCGAAAGACAAGGCCTGTGCAACTTCAATTAACAAATTCTTGCCGAGGAAATCTCTGCGACTCTAATTAAGGAAGACCGGAGAAATTCTGCAGAGGGACCATCCCCTGGTAATTTGTTTAAAAATATTGCACCCTCGCCGAACGGCACCCGCGAAATTGATATGCTCCAGGGAGGCGCGGGCAATTTCAGTGAGTGAATGGAAACAGAGGACCATTCCAGGATGATATAATACGTACTGTAATTTAATCCGTGTCGTCGAAAAGGAGAGTTTCGATTGGCCACGTTTCGACAAACTTAATTTTCGTTATTTTAAAGTTTTCTGCAATCGAATTTATTTGCATTGCAATTGATTTATTACTAATGGACGGTCTTACATTGTGTATGCGTAGCAGATTTTATTAGTTCTGGGACGAAACATTTCCGTTTCTAATCATTTCTGAATCATTTAGCACTTTTGAAACGAATTTTTAATAAGAAATTTTTAATTTTATATATAATATGGTAGTGCCACCAAGGACTATTAAATAACGTATTTAAATGAAAGATTCAATAAAGTATGTTTTTGATTTCTGTTGTAATTTCATATATTACTAATTGATGTCCTGTATTATATATGTATGATTTTAATAAATAACTTCTGGACAAAATATTTCTATTCGCAACGATTTCTGAAGCATTCTATTACATGAAACTAGACTATTACATGAAATATTGAATATTCTGACTATTACATGAAATATTGAAATGAATTTTTGAATTAACTATATTTAACAGCGGAATCAACCGTAGCCCTAGTTATCAAATTTCCACCTCAATTGAAACTTTTTGGATAAACTGCGCGAACTTGTGATTACCTCGTGCTCTGATATCCGAACGATCGATACAGCCTGATCCAAAGGAACATTTCGAAGGAAAGCCCTAGCGGCTAGAGACTCGCCTAAGACTTTCCGAGCCACATAAATCTCAGAAATTGTCTTATCGTCTTGCTAGTTGATACAGTTCGATAGTGTCCCAAGAAACCAAGAAGTCGAAGCTTCGAAGCTCGGTGTGCAATCGACAAGGTGGAATGCGATTAGGATCCATTTAGGCACTGTTGTGTTCCTGGAGCCTGAGTCTCTGGAGGATCATCCCATTATCGAGTGTCCTGGAAGACTGGGACGTTGGCTGGCAGCTTCGTTGGCCCTTTCTCTTCGTTGTCACGAGTTTCGTACGTGGAGGTCGTTAAAGAGTGCTGCTCTCAATCTCACGGCCCGCTCCTCACGATCAAGGACAAGGAGAAGGATCGAGGATGATTCGGGTGGACAGAAACGGAGAAAGATAAATGGTGAAGCAAACTTAAGAGTAAAAAGACCGAGAGAAGGATCCTGTTGATAGGAGGAACTGGATGCATTTTGGAACTTTGATCGTGGCGTGTACAGACTAATTAACATTCTAGAAACATTTAAATAAGTTGAGGATTTTATATTAACACTTTGTGGCCCAAAGCCCTTTCTTTTATTTCAGAAGTTATTGCAACATAATCTATTTCAATTATATTCCCATATAAGTAGCTTTACTAACCTACTAAGTACAGCTGAGAAATTCGATGATACAATACTAATTCAGTCATATATTTTTTGATTTTTAATTATTTCTTTTATGAAACCTGTATCGACATCTTTGTGACATTGCCCTGACTGAAACGACACCAATCTCATAAATCGAGACATCGTGTTCGAGTATCGAAGAAGGAACGGAGAAATGGGACGAGGGAACGATCACGGTACAAGGGGAGAGAGGAAAGGGCGAGGGGTGGGGGTTAAATAAACGATTAAGTGGGAGAAGAGGGAACGAACGACGCCGGGGTGTCGGGCATCGAACTCTCGGCACAAACACCGGGGACGTGTTACGTCGGGCGAGAGCGATCATGCGGTATGTGCAGGTATCCCGAAGAGACATTGCGGGGCCACGTGAAATAGACTTGCAGGACTTAACGGTGCTCGAATTGCCGACGATCGTGCGAACTGCACTCTACCGGCACGACCTTATGACTGATTTCAATCGCGCCCGCACGACTCTATGCTTCATTCCAACGGCTCTGCCGCCGTGTCACTAGCGACCTCTCTCTCTCTCTCCCCCTCTCTCTCTGGGAGAGAGACGGGTTTCAACTATATCCCCGCGAACTGCTAACTGCGTCAAGTTTAGAGAATTGACTCGCAGACTTCGCCTTGCGGGTTCATATTAGAGGCTTGTACTGTTATACGCGCAGAATGACCCGCATCACCTCTTGAAAGCTACCGTCCAACATTGCCCCTGACTATGCATCGTACGTGTATAGCAGAATGTAGGAAAGGTCTGATCAGGATTACGATGACGAGGTTGTTATTGGCAGTCGCAGCAGATGCGTGAGAAATTAGTGGTAACAGATGTTACACTAAGGTGGCTCTAATTATTTTTGACTTTTGAATTTTGCTTGTGTCCCCCTACTCCCACCAAGGAAACTGGAAAGTCCGAATTTACCACAGCAAGTATTCCTTTGATGATAAAGGTAAATTTAATATGAAAAAAATGCTGTACAATTTTATGAACAAACTAGTATCATTTTACTTTAATATGTTTAATATGGTTGCTACGAAATTGTAAAAAAATTATATTATAATTGGATGAAAAGAAAAATGGTAAAAAAGGATGAGTAAACCAAATGGGATGAGCAGATACTGCGTTTATGATTAAAGTAATGTAATGAGGAAACTCACCATGTAATGATGCTTGGATGTTACGGGTCTAGAATTAATCCTACTTGCAAAAAGTTCCAGTGGTTTTTCCTGCAGCATGAATAAAATAATTTATGCTTAAACAGAATAATTTGTACTTAAAAGAATGAGGACGAAAATGTATGGAAATGTATATAAATAAATAATACAAGTTGAAATTAATTAATCTATAGGAATACTATATACTAAATCAAATTTTATTAGGATCTACGAGGTGTGAGAATATAACAAAAAAATCATTATTATAACAAACATTATCTTTCTTATTCTTGTATTATTAAATAAATTGTTTTGATTTTAGTTGATTCTTGTGGGCATTGGTGTGGCATTCAACCTGTTAAGATCCTTAATTTTAATCATAGTAAATTTTAGACAGTTGTATTTACTACAAATATATAAAATTCAAAATCTATTCTAACCTATAACCACTACAATCAAAAGAAGCAAATCATTTAGCTGAGCAATGGCCTCTTCGGGTTACAAGAACCCTAAACGATTCATCCACGCAGCGTAATAGTAATTACAGAGCGCCGAACGCTTTTAACAATATGTACCAGCGTCGCGTGCATTTTCATCGCGTCAGAGAATGAATTTCTGATATCCTTTCGAATCGAAACTGTCTGTCTGAACCGACAGCATGAATCTAGCTCAATTACGAAGCACGTGAATGACGTGTCTTAAACGTACACCGTCGGGCACCGTTAGATTGAGTAATGCACGATGCCGCTGCTGCCCGACTTCTATCGACTTGAATGACTGTCTCGCCGGTATTGACAGTCTTCCGGTTACACGTTATCAGACCGTTACCACGTGAGTCCGGGGAAACGCAGAAAATAGACAGTATGCAATTGCCGCTGTCCTTGAAATGGAAACGTTAGGCAAATGACTCCGCCAACTACATACGAATACGATTGTTTGGTTATGTACAAGCAGAGTGGACGCAACCCCTCGTTTTCAATTAGCAATTTCTTGAAACGAGAATTGTACGTCCTCATTTAAAAGAAATTATTCTATTTAAGCGATTTGCTAGATAAAGGAGAATATTGAGTAAAATTTGTATTTCATTGGATTTTACTAGGTTTAATTTAGTGGAATTTTGTAATAAGTATAATCATTCTGAAATAAATATAAATGATTTTGCTAGATACAGGAGAATATCGAGTTTGTAGACATTTGTATTTCATTGGATTTTGCTAGATTTAATTTAAAAAATATGTATTTTATTGGAATTTAATCAATTTAATTCCATGGAATTTTGTACAAAAGGAGAAACACTATTAAGCTTGTAGAAATTTTGATTTTAATAGACTTTATTGGATATAATACGTTTATGAATTTAATTATTTATTACATGACCTTTTGTCAAGAAGTATAATTTAAATCATTCATATTCATGAAGCGTACCATTGAATATAACGACCAACCAGTAATAAATGAATTAAAAGTGAATATAATTCAACTCCAAATGTTTATTAATAAGCAGTGCTTAATAGTACCTATAAATACTCCTTCATTATTCGTTTAGGAGATACATTTATCTCGTGTATAATTTTCTCGCTGCACGAACGCATATTATCCGCTACAGGCAAATTATAGTTCGAGAAAAATTGATCATTTGTGTGATGAATAATAGATTTAACTTTCTATAGTATAAATTTTTAGACAAACGCATTTACATTGGTCTGATATTACTATAGTTTGCTAAATATATTACACGAATTCAATAAACAGAAGTTTTAATGAGATAGTATGGAAGTTTATTTATTTCTTTTTGGATAAAATCTTTGAATACGGATAAACGAAACTTTCAATGAAATAACGTGGATGTCCGTGTACTTTTTCTGTGTGCAACTTTGCAATATGAATTATATGAAACTTTGAATGAATTAACATGAAGGTTCATTTACTTTATCTACTACATTAAATCTTTTAATATGAATATTATGAAACTTTTAATGAAACGTAGAAGTTCATTTACTTTTTATGTTAAAAATCTTACATTACGAATACATGAAACTTGCAATTAAACAGCAAAGATAATTACAGTTTACAATCGCAGATACACAGTCTCTTTGTATAAGATCTTTTAAAGAGAGAACACAGAATAAAAATAAAACGATATAAATATTTCTTTACTTGTTTTCATAAGATTTATAAAAACAAACACACCTCTCAACAATTTAATCAATTAAATTTCACTTCGCATGTTACTTACATTATTCAATAAAAGAACCATTAACAGACATAATAATGTCGACAAATGTACGCGTTATCTAAATTGCCACGTTTATTGCGATTTTTTGAAGTCAATCATGGAAAGTATCGTCTCTGTTGGGAGACAGAATTCGTCAAAAAATGAAACTAATTTCGTTGCTTTCACCATTCATGGCCGTTCGCCGCTTAACTTGCCGTTCGATTGCAATAATTGCTATCCTTGATCAACGTATCGAATTCGCGAGAAAAAAAAGGCAAGTAACGCGGAAGAAATAAAAAATTCGATTGGGGACAATCTGACGCGGTTAATCCGTGAAATTGTGCCGCGCGCTCTCAGCGAACCGAACGCAAACACACACGGGTGGGGGGGGGGGGGGGGTCAGTAGCCTGGAAGATGGTGTTGCAACAAGCAGCTTGGCGACCTCGCAAACTGGTTTCGCACAAGTCAAGATCTAGATCGCGACCTTCTCGGAGAGCTGTACGCCTCTGACCTCGGTATCCAACTCTTCGGGCAACCTCGGGAATAGTGGAGGTCGATCCGGCGAAATTAAAAGTAAATAAAGCCGGCGTGGTTCGATTGATTTTATATCAGTTGGATACACGGCTTGCCGAACCCTTCTGTATTTTTGAAGCTTGTTCCTGTCCATTCGAGATTTGTTGGGTTCGTTGAAAACGTTAGGTTGTTGCGTATGAAATGTTCGATTTTAGACTGCAAACGTTATGAAGTGTTTAGAGCATCATTTTGCAAAGATTTGGAAATTTTTGTAAAGAAATCGGACGACTGTTTTGCATCGAGGTTTTGCTCACCTACTTTCTATCATTCGAACTATACAATGTAATTTTTTGAAGTCAAAATAGTGAAAATTGTAGGAGTTATAGCTCCTTGAAGAGGGGCATATAAAACAATGCCTTATTAGCTGACACAATTCCAGCCGTTCTATTGAACTGAAATTAAGAAGTGAAGAAGGATTTTAATTAATAACTTAACGAAGTGTCGGCATTTCGAATTTCGAATTTTGATTTCTAGAAGTATATCGATATTTATTGAAGTTTTTAGATTGTAATATTATTACGAATATTTATATTGTAATTTGTAAAGGAGATGAAAAATGGATTCTTTATGATAACATAAAGCGTTCCAAGCATCGAAATATTGAAGCTCACGAGTGCAGAATATTCGATAGGAAAAATTCGTGGGAATCAGGCGCGATCGTTTACGATTCTTGTAACGAACCGCAATGATTCCAATTGCACGAATCAAATTCATATTTAACGCGTGAAATCGCATGGAAATTCGCCGGATCGAAAATACAAATATTCGCGTGCGTGAAACAGAGTTTGATCGGGTCCTAGAAAGCGGGATTGCGATGGCCAGGACTGGTAAACCCACCGGTAAATGCGCTGAATTTTGCTAAATCGTTGGCTAACGAACCTGTAACGCGATTCGATCCCGACGATCGGTTGTATCATAACTAATGCAAAGAAATAATGGTCCCCGTTATTCCCCGTTTAAAACGCGACCGGTGTCATTATCGCGCGGAACAGCCCCCCCGCCCCCAAATATTGGCTTGTCCTAATAATCAGATTATTAAGTACTGAATTACTACCTGTTATGAAACGACGTTTAACAACAACACGGGAAATTAGCACCGGGTAACAGTAAATGAAAAATAATGGCGGCCCTGTAAATGTAAATGTCTCTGCGCTTTAATTAGCAAGGAAAAACACTGTAACTGTGCATCTCCTCGCCGTGTAATTATGCCTTATGCGAACAAGATTAAAAGGTAGACTCTGTGCGATGTTTGTCACAATATGACCTCACATAAACAATGTCATTCAATCGTTTGGAATTATGTTTGCAATTTCACTAATTGCGAAATAAAAGCTTAAATAAAGCTTATTTCAACGTCAATCAATGTGACTGTTAAGATACATCACTGGAAAAATCACATATTGACGATAGCATTGTGATGTTTTGCCAAATGTATTGATTAATCGACGCACGTATTTTTCAAAATTGTTTAACTGTGTTTAAAATTGGAAGTCTCCTTACTCAATTTACTTGACTAATCTACATTTTATTATAGTGTAAGTAATTTATTTGGAATTAATGATTGTTATTATAGGGTTATATTATGCTTGATATAGACATCTGTATTTGTACAACGTCGTGTTTACATTGAGCATGAAACACAATAATTAATTGTAGCTATCCATGCTTATAATTACGTGTGCAAGTTACAGTATGTTATTTTCATTAATAGTGAATTATCGCGAAATGTAGTGGGAAGAGTCATTCCTCAAATTGCTTTTGTGTCATAATAATGGTTAAACTTTACCATTCAGGTGAATTGTAGCGGATATTGTTGTTATTGAACTGTATAAATGCGTATCACACTTCGATAGACACGAATATCTAGTAATTATTTACATTCTATTTTGAAAAAAGGCAATACTTAATGATAATAATCATTGATGTTCTTCTTACTCGAATTTATAACTCGTAAACGAATTAACCAATATCAATGAAATTTTCAGCATGGATATAATTTATTCGAGCGAGTCAAACACATTCTTTATATTTTCAATACAGGCTCAGATAAAAAAGCTGAAAAAACCAACTTTTACTATTTCTTTTGCGATTCCGACCAATTCAAATTTTTTTCGAATATTCAAATTTCATATTTCAAATTTCAAATTTCAATACATATATTTAAATTGATTCTCTCCGGCAGTCTAGTATTAATACATTTCATTTATTTCGGATATTTCACCGTGGGATCAATACACGGGGCGATCTTTGCCCTTTGAAATTCAGTCCCGATAATTCTTGTTTCATTAACCGTAAATGGAGTTCGCGTCGAACAGTGTCCCTTTATGTCCGCGATCCGTCAATTACAATCGAACACGCCTACGATATAATGAAAGCGAAATGTCCACGCGACGCGTGAATTCGCAACGAATTCCTGCAGGCTCACGCACCGTGATACTGTACACGAAAATCATTGGGGTCCACACCGTGTCACTATATGGGATGATAGTTAATTTCAAACGGTATAGTGGCGGATCAGGTTTCCAGCGGATTCATCGGGGACGGTGCCATCGGGATCGAACATTTTTTCGCCGCGATAAAAATCAACATGGATGGCGTGAAATCTTATTTATTCGCGATAGATTACTGCGAAACGGTTTTTTGATCGCCGACCGTGATTCAGTTTATATTCGAATGAAAGAGTGTTCCGATAATGTTTGCGTTCGCAGAAAACTTTATTCACTGTTCGAATCGGCGCTGCTCGAAACCGGTTCTACGTGCCACGATGCTTCCCTGTGATGCGATTAAATTAACCCTCCGTCGGGCGCAACTGATCTAACAGGCACAACCAATGTGCCCGATCCTGTTCTTACTCATATTGCGCCTGACTGAGGCTTAAAAATAACCCGGCTATGGATGCTTTTCCCGCGGTGAAGCTATAGTATAGTTTCTTTTTGCATGTTTTTCATTATTATCTACTTCTGACCTCGTATGACCTTGAATCGCCACGAATTAATTTGTATTTTTCATCCAATATTACAGGTTTCTACTTTCTCGAATAATTATAAATTAAATTCAACACATACAAAGCTACTGTACATCGTAGAAAATGTTGTGCATTGGCGTAAGGGTTAGTAAAATGTATAGAAACGGATTTGATTGAGTTTAGAGATCCAGCGGACAAGTCGCGCAAAAAAGAAGAAGAACCGGTTGACAGTGAACCTGGCAAGTAGCGAATGATAATAAGGCGAGTCGCGAATCATAGTCTCGAACCGTGGCGAATCGATAATAAATCAGTGAGTCACGGCGAGGCATTTGCAAGCAAAAGTGGGCATTTCCCGGCGCGGCAGTGCGGCGGAGGGATCGAAAGTTTTCTTGGGGTCTTAATCCGACAAGAATTCCCTCGGATTATTGAAAGCGATTCACCTTCACCTCTGACCTTCCTGCCGGCAACATTCCTGTCTCTCGGATCTTCAGCTCTCTAGACTCCTCAAGGATCTCTTCTTTTCCCCGGCGAATCGAAATGGCTGCCGGTTCGCGATCTCCCCTTTCGAGAATATATTACGCGAGATGAAAGCACTTTTATCTGAATTTCTAGTGTTCGGAGATTGCAACGGATGGGAAATTCTGATGACGTCTGGGACCGAGTCAGCGGAACGCCGCGATGAATCCTTCCTCCGGATATTTTTATTAATAATTTTCTACCTGACGGATTTCGACGAGACACGTCTATGCACGAGAACTATACACGCCGAGGGAAAATGTATATTTGCTCCTTTCAGTTTGCATTGGCGAAAGTTGCAAGACTGACTACTATCCCTGGCAACAATTAATCGTTCAAACACATCAAACGTCTACCATTAGAATTAGGGCAAACCAGTGAATCGCCGAGGTACTAAACCCTTATGGTCAATGTACTCACATGTACGTTAAATTAGTGTTTAAAATTTGTTGCACGTTTTTATTAGGAAATGGCGGAGCCAATTTGCAAAGACTAGACAGCGTGTATTATGCATCAAGGATGCATAAGATAGGACAGGCATCAAGGATTTCTTGGAATCGGACAAAACGACGAGGACTCCCTAACGATACTTTCTTGTGTAAATGTGAAGAGGGAAACTTCTAGATCGCATATACCATCGTGACTAGTCGTTGGCCAAACGCGAGATCTACGAACAGTCATCAGTGACCGGGTACAAACTACCGTTATTAATATTTCCTTTCTATCTCGTCACTAACGGGGACCGCGGTACGGAAAAAGAATAGTTTTCTTAACGCGCTCCTCGTCGAGCGAACGACGATATAGATATTCCATCGCGATTACGTGAACTTTAATTCGTTCGTTAAGGGCCCTCCATTCGTGGGAATGATTTCAAGTGGAATTTAACCGGAGAATTTTCCAAACGAGCGTAATTCATGCATATTCTACGACAATGCCGGTGAAAAACAGAGGTAAATGGTTCAGAACGAGGATAATCGAGAGGAGCAGGAAGAAAGAAGCAAGGAAGTGGGCATAATCATTTGAAATTGTGTGTTCAAAAGTGTTGTCTATTGTATTCGAAAATGTTCTGCCTTGTTGGAGTGATTGCATATATATGTCTTTCTTAATATCCATTATACTTCAAAAATGAGTATAATTAATATAAGCACAGTAATTGGAACCCCCATAGAAATTAGGTCCCTTACACTCATTGACATTATTGCATCAATATTCCCAACCACTTTTAAATAAATTGTTGGTTGAAGCGGCCGGATAAATAGAAGGTAACGAACGGGTACGCGATTCGCATAAAAATAAAGGAGAAGGAAAGTGGATCGCAGTGAAATCGCAGGACGACACGTCACCGGAAAACGGTGGGCAAATGCTGGAAATTCGAGCGATTCCGACGAATTACTGTTATTAATTCTCAGTTTTCACCGTTGCTCCCGCCGACGCCGCCATTATTCAAAGCCGTACGGAATCCGCTCGGATACACATCGATTTGGCAATATCGTTCGATTGACGGGGGCGGGGGGCGATGCAAGTTGCCCCGTTTACCACGGAGAAAAAGTAATTAACGACATATCCGTTTCGTGGCGACGGAAAAGCCTCGTAATATTTTTCCGACGACCGACTTTTTTCCAATGGCCGCCAAGAGACGCAATATACAATGTGAAAGAACGCGAGCAATTTGGTGAATTTAATGGCTATATTGCGGACCTCTGTCCATTTATGGATTATAGAAAATTTGGGCAATCAATACGGCATGAAATTCTATGAGAAGGAATATTATTTTTATATCAAAATTATGACTTAAATTATGAATTAATCCTGCAATGCTTTCCTGTCGTCACTAGTGTACAAAAATTTTTGTACACTAATATGTTAATAACCATAACGAGATGATAAGATTGTCTAATTAAAAAACTTAGCAGTGGCAAAAACAGTTTTTGGAAAGAAGCAAACTAATGTTGCAGGGGATCGGGGCCATTAGAAACTTCTTGATGGCCATCCCGCAGAAACAAAAGTGTCATCGTTATCTTCTGTCGAAAAAAACTCGCCTGGACGTTAAAGCCTGGTGCGTGAACATCAGTAATCGCGAGAAACTAGTTATTTTGCTGAATCAGTAACAACGTGAAAGTCATGTTCAAGATGACTTTTCTCGTTAATGTAATATCATGCGTAAAAGAAATCGGAACAATGCGATACAGTAAGAGAAAAATCGTCACAATACGAGCAACAATTTCTACGAACACCACTAAAAATAATGTATTAATATATGTAAAGAAATTTTGTCAATTAAGGAGATAGCGGCTAATATTTCATAGAAAAAAATACCTGTCCAATTTTATTCTCAATTCGAGCGTGAGATACGTTGTATGCAATTAAACACTGACGGCTAATGAACGCCGAAGTTTTATACCTACATATACACACCAAAGAAGACCTTTATAAAATTTTATAATTAAAAGTGGTTTTCTCTTTTCTAATAAATTAGATTCACTATTTATTCAAAGTGAAATTTTAAATCATAATAATAAGAACTTTCGGTACTTCATTCTCCAGTGAAATTTTATTTTATAACAACAAGCACTTTCATTGCGTCTTTTTACGATACACTTTATTGTTCATATGATGACTCCCAATGGCCGTACAAATGGACACGTTTGCAAACCAATTAATGGAAAAGGAAATTAAGTACACCGTTGTATACTTTATTCGAGGTTTGATTGCGAACGAAATAAAATAAACATCGCATCCAACAATATTGAAATTTGTAATGCACTACGTTTTACACGTGCACGTATACAATTTTCAATTTATTCGTACGTAGCTACTCATTCTCCGGTTGTGTCAATTTTTTACCAATCTTTAGTAAACAATATGAAAATGAACAGATCATGGTAATTTGCCAGATTCACTTCATGGGGGGGGGGGGGGGGGGGGCTGCTACGACTATGCTTTCAAATCTACGTTATCGACATCACCGTGTGTTTGTGCTGCCATCCAGCGGTGCCTTCACCTGTCAAAATCTCTTAAAATCGCATAACTTTAAATCAGCGAAATCCTCACATTAAAACTTGGATTTTCATAATTTTCTCGCCAAAATCTACAGGATTACATAATAAAAAAATTAAAAATTTCTGGTTTCCTGGAGTAAAGTTTAACCGGCCTATGTGTCTTGCAGTCGATGCAAATATTTTTGATTTTGTATAAAGATCCGCATTGTAGTTATCTGTCTCCGATCGGAGGACACTCGCTCATTGGGGCATCGTTCCCCGAAAACGAATTTAATCTGAAGCGCAAAGTTCCATAATATGTACATTCTCCTCGAGGCGGCCGTGGCCTATTCTATGCGAATCGATAGTTCTGGTCGGTTCGCTATGGAAAAAAGTTCAAAAGATAACACTGGAAAGCAAACTATCGCTTAATGCAACTCTGCAAAAAATAGACCGCTGATTGTTCTAGATGCGGATGCATATTCTGGATGCATCACGGGATAATGAATAATTGGAACGCCGTGGATACCATCGGAGCCCGATAATTGTTATACGTTCGCTGAATAATTAGCGTTTCATCGTGACCACGAGCGAATAATATTCCGATAAAGCAAAAAAAAAAAAAGAGAGGAGTGATCCGTCGTCGACAGCGAAAATTAACTTCGATTTAATTGCATCGTATTAATCGTGGCGGGCGATTTAAAATGCAGATTTCGTGGGAATTCAGCGCGGCGTTTGCGCGCGAAGAAAGTCGGGGAAAAAATCGCAAAGGTGAAATGATGATCTAGAAATTATGGGACACGTTTTCGTTTATATTATATGTATACTAGTGCGCGTAATCCTGGCCAATTTGATTCGCGTTTCTCCGACGATTTCGGATACGGCGAAAAGTAAACTAGTGAATAAAGAACTGCGTTTTCTGGGCCATTTATTGTATTCAAATTGACGTTCGCAATAACTTTCATTCTTGCGGTATACTGTATTTGATTAAACTAATAAAATTTGGGGTTTTCAGCATACTAGAATATTTCATCCGTTGTAATATTAGATATAGTTTGAAAAAATATAAAAAACAGGAGACAATACAGTGTTTTGTTCCACAATTGATGCCTCATCATGATAAAATGTTGAAAGAAATTGTTCGACCATTTTTCGAAAAAAGTGGTAGCAGAACGTTGTATGTACAATAAACACACTAATGGACAACAGCTTAAAATAGCAGACACAAGAAACATAAGCTCATTTTTTGACAAAATGGTTTTGTAACATTGCTTTCACTTTTCTTTTTCATTAAAGAACGTTAATGGATAATTACTTTAACTTCCTATAATTTAAATGCATTATGCTAGCCTCAAATGTTAACACTTTAATTACCAGGAACCTATTAATAGGATTTTCAATGACTGAAGCTATATGTAAAAGAAGTTTCACAATTTTCTCTTACACAATAATTTTGTTACTCAAGATAACTTGTTAGTTTGAGAATGAAATTGTCATTAAAATCATTATTGAACTATTTCTTAAGAAATTCCCAATTATTTATTAACACTTTTATTATTACAGTTGGTGTTCAAAATATAGTATAACATCATTGTATAAACATAGTATAATAGTTATAGTAACTTATAACTATAGTCTAACTTACAGTACAACTTAACTATAGTATAACTATATCTTTATATATGTATTTTTATTAATACACAATACACAAATTTTATTAATACGGTTTTAGTCTCTTTATTGATCCATAAAACAAAAAGAGATAAATATTACCTATAAATAAATAAAGAGATACATGTTATTCATGAATAATTTTATTTATGGATAAATAAAGAGATGAAGTAATGTTCAGCGGCAGTGTACACGATGGAAAATGCATAGCAGTATAAAAATGCAAATTTGATGCAATCGCTGAATAAATAGATAATTAAAACGCGAACAGAAATAAAAATGTGGGTCAGGAGACTGACCTGTATCGACTACAGTGATCGAAACAGGTTAATTAGCCTGCCAACTTTAATCTGGCGTGCTCGATAGTAGAACATTTTTCTTTCATAAAAATGTACTGTCCGAATCGAATGCGCCTTATGCAGAAAATACAGAGCTCTTTTTATTTCCACGCGTTCGTATTATTGTACGAACACTTGGCTCGCTCACTGTAAATTCATGGGAGAGGGTTTTAGCTGGATTAACGTAGAAAAAACGTACATAGGGATGATTCTAGGGGAATAGAAGAATGATCTGCCAATAGTGGGAATCGAACCCGTGATCTCAAGATTTATCGTTGCCATGCCGTGCCTTAACGACCACGGCCACAACAACCTCCCACTACTCCTAACTTTAGGATACTTCTCAAGAATAATATGAACACAAAAAAATTACATATGTCATTGTGTTGCGTACAAAAAACAGTACTACTTTTTCCTCTTTCATTTTTTCCCTAATATTTAATATTTACAAGAGAAACGCTGGCTAGTAATGGCGTGAAAACCCTGTATACGGTAATGATGCAAATGGGTTAAATGGGCGCACCGATCCAGGCGCACGAATTCAGTGGTACCGCATTCCCCGACGACTTATCCATTCAATTATCGCGATTCATCCTGAGAATACCGCGCGACCTTGCGGGAATCGGCGACAATTCGCCCACCGGTCAGGAATGCGGACTTTCACGGCATACATATTCATTCGGCTCGAGGTGCTACGCACCCTTGCACATGCTCGACGCCCACGCGCCTCCTGCACGTCGCGTCGGAGGCACGAATCACGGCTTAAAGCCCGCGCCTCGATGTAATCAGGTGCTTCCATAGCATCATCGAAATTATCATAGGCATCCGGTCTCGCCGGTTGAACTCGACAAACCCCGCTCACCAGGCAATACTCAGGGTGGATCGAAAAATCGAAGTACAGTAGGGCAATTGTTCCAGTGGTCAGCCATCTTAACCTGTTAACTGTTCTTCTTCATTTTAAAAAGATACACTTACATTTCATTTAATGCAAATTTTTCTTACACATCGAGTATACTCGTCATTAGACAAAGAAATGCCATCTTCTCGTAACGAGGGTACTCAACTCATAAAACCCTTAGAGTGTACACGTTTTCACGGTATGCACCCCGAAACTGTAATTTAATATAATATTTAAATATTAAAATAATTTAACAAGAGAAAGTCACGGAGTCTCTGAATATTATGCTCTGCACTACAACTTTATATTAATCAAAATGTATAAAATTATCTTTGAGGAAATTGCAAGATTGTGTACATAAGATGCATCACGGGAAATGTTTATTTTATCTCTAAATGTTATGATTGAAATGTTTATGTTATTCCTAATAATATGTACCTCTTATTCACTGAATTAAATTATTTTTATTCAGATCTTTCTTATTACTCACAGAAAATTGAATGAAGCATAAACAGGCACATTTTATTGCCTGATAAATGAATCGTGAATTAATAATCTCCAGCAATGCCGAAGGAATTCTGAAAAGGGATTCATTCCATCGATAAAAAATTACAGGATGCGTCTCTTTAAAACTTTAACGATCTAGAATAAGAAGTTTAACATTTTCTACTTTATTGGCAAAAGTATCTTAACTCAACGAGTGAACAGAATTTTGTAACTAAGTGGATGGAATACTTTCTTTGCAAACTTGAATGCTGTAGAAATTCTCGTGAAAATTTTCAGGACGAGTTTAAATACGATCTGTATTTCAATGTGTAGTCTGACGTGTCTGCAAATAGAGAAACTCCTTCATTAAACGTATTTAGTTATCCTTATTAAGTTTCACCTTTCGACGTCACATTAACTCTTTCCACTAAAAACTATTTTAACTCCAGGATCTAAATGTTTTATAACGCATAGAACATTCTCATTGTTCATGATTTCTCCATTTTCTGCAATTCTTTCAATTTTACTTTAGTAATCGATTCAATTCAATCAGATATAATAATGTAAACATTGTTTTAAACATCGTGACGAACTTTCAAAGAAAAACAAAGGATTGTAACATGTATGACATGTGACAGATGTGGCAGACAAAGAGGATCGATAATTTTACCAAAAAATGAAGACTTCTCTTTAAACACATTTCCACATTTATCCGAAAATAGTTGTTAAGCCAGCAGAAGCAGTTCGGCCATCGCGGCCACATCGAGTTACACCCTCGGCGCCACGGTTCCATAAAACCATTAAGATAATGCTGTCAACGTCAGCGCGTCCAGGCTTTCGTTGTCCACGCGCGGATCGATCGGATCTCTGACCCAGAATGACTCTGCGTTATTGCTGCGAAAAAAGTTCCATCGCCACCGAATTACAAAGGAGGAAAAAAAAGAAGGAGACAACAGGTCGCGGGGAGAAAAATCGGGGACAGAAAAATCCAGCCGACCCGTATCGCTCGAACAAAAGCACACTTTCCGGCAGTCCGATTTTTTGATCCATCTCTGCACGTTGCTGAGCGAACAGGGTTTATCGGGTTCAACCTGCGAGACCGGATGTCTATCATAATTTCGATGATGCCGTGAAAGCACCTGATTAGATCAGTGTTAAATTTAACACTTTGCGTTCAAAATCGATCGTTTCAAAAACAGCAAATTACTCCGCCATTTTCCAATTTTTTGATCTAACAGAAATAGAGAGCTAACATAATTTACGATTTTTCATCGTGAAAAACATTTGAAAGCAAAAGGATTCCATTATTCCACATAATATGGTGACGCCTTTGATAAAATTAACCGAGAACCATTGAAATATAAATAAGCAGTTTAAATATATCAGAGGCGAAAATTTTCTACAGAAATTTGGTGGCATTATAATTTTGGACGCCAGTGGAAATCCTTATTCCAGTATGACAAATCTTAACTTTTCAGCTGTTGTTAAATGCTGCATTTCGATTTTGCAGGGTCCTTGAGGGTGCTGATTCGACAGGCAAGGTTAAGAAATTAGGGATTCATTGACGTTTCAATCATCTCTCCCATGAAACGCTGTTCCGGCAATCTCGCGACAGATTTCTTGCTAAAGGCGCATCAAGATACATATCTTGCGAGCTGTAGGCATGATAATCACCATCGTGACCTTACCAAGCTAGTTAACTTATGCTAAGGGCGCTTTTTCATCGTCGACGACTCAGCGTGTTTGAAGACGCGCCTCGAGAAGAAGGATGATACCATTCTTCACGTTTAAGAGGATCAGGCTGCTTATGATTGCCAAGATCTGGCTTTCGCTTCTTGTCGGAAGACGGTTTTTCGAACTGGGGCTAAAATGGCAGCGTATGAATGTTAATTAATAGAAGATACTCGGTTCCTCTAACATTTTTCACTCTCATGATTAGACTGCATATATTTTATACAATTATAACAAAAATGATTGGTTGAAATATAAAACAGTAAAAGATTGAAAAAAAAATGGAAAACACTGTCATATTATTTTCAACTTTATGAACTTTTTAAATTGTAAACATTTTTATAGTAAAGCAATCAATTCATGGTTAATCTCTCAGTATTATTAAATTTGGTTTAATTATAGATGTGTATTATTTTCTCAATTTCTTTATACAGTGCGTTTGTGGAGTTAATCGATTTTTGCCAAATGAGTGACTCATATTTCGCTTAGAGAAATCAAAGTCTTAAATTCGTATAATCAATAAAAATATATTAATTGCATTATAATATAATATTAATTATAGTGGAAGCGTATGAAGAGACATTAAGGTTTCAGATAATTAGACACGAAATTAAATTAAATGATTCCAGTAATGTGAAAATAAATTACCAGACGTTATTTGTACAATAAACGAGTTTATTATATACGTTTACTCACAAATTAATTAAATTTTCTAGAATATACTACCGTAAATATAAAATAAACATTAATCATTCTTTTGGAGAATGTCATGTACACATTGCTAGTTTTTAATATACAAATCATGTACGTTTGTATGTTTGCATGAATATCGACTGCAAAGGCAACGAAAATTTGTTAAAAGATTGATACGAAATGATCCTGATACGTTTCAACAGAAATCAGTATTCACACCGATGTCAAAGCTAAAGGCAACAAACACGACCCGATGTACGCATAGTAGAATAAAGTTTGCTTTCCCTTATGTAACATAACATATCGATGTTTGAAGTACATCGAACTTCCCCGTTTTTGTTTGTGTTGTGACAGCAAACACGACATCCCTTGAATCAAAGCCTTGCCCACTCGCCAATAAATTAAAAGTACGTTTGCCTTCCACGTAAATTGACAGAGCCTTTCGCGAATGCGTCTCAAAGAGGACGGCAAATTTCATTAAAATTAATGGCTCGTTCTGCCAATACTCTATTCGAAATTCGAAAAAAGAAGAACAAACCAAAGAATTATAAAAGGAAATTCAATGGTTTTCCGTAAATACTATTCAACTAATTTTCCGTTAATAAAATTGTAATGGGAAGTAACTTTCATCGTTCATTACGTAAATAAATATCATCGGAATCATATCATATTTGGTATCACTTTCATTAGAAAAATGCCACGAGTATGTCGGTAAAAGTCCCATAAGAAAATAACGAAGATAAAGTAGTCTTATTATTGGATGGTAATGGTCTCACATCGATACACCCGACCCGTATCAAAGAATAGTATCTACTAGCCGATATATGTATGTTGGGAGGGGTGGAACAATTAGTGTCTTCGTTGACAACTCGTGGAAGCTATCCGGAGGAAGGGTTGGAGGGGGAGGGGGAGTGAGAGTTTCTTTCTCGGTGATCTCTTTCATCCCCAACCCGTCGACGGCCCTTTGTCTACAACGCACAAAGGAGTAGATTAGGCGTGGATCTACTCAGTCTAACGGCATGCATGATATCGCGTATCTGCCGGAGCATATGTGTTTGTGTTGAGATAGACGTAGTTATGCAGCTAAATGTACCTGATGCCTAGATGCACACGCTTAACCGGGGAAACCATTGTCTCAGAACACGCATACACCGTCGACGGGACCGAGATTAGGGTGAATACACCAGGTCAAATCGGCGACGTCATAGCACGCCCGCTAAGTATACGGATTTAGTTTAACGATGGAACCGATAGGGTTACGATTGACGAGATACCCTGCACGGAAAAAGGGGATATCGAATTGAATTTACCGCGCCTCGAATGCGTTGCGTGACGCAGTATCGTATGAGACAAAGGAGACTGTTATATATCACCTGTAATACAGTAATGTCTCGATATATCGGAAAACTTCGGAGCGAAAGATAATTTATGTCGTGTACAGGCACTATACTGTCATTTCTTATCGCTAGCGTCAAACGTAGGAAAACTAGAAAAAGATAAAACAGCATAAAATCAATACGCCGTCTCATTGGGCGTTAATAATTATGGGGTATTTTGAATTGTATTTGCGAACTCGATTTATGGTCGATGCAGTAAATATTTCCAGAAACGTAATTCCGCCGGAGGAAGGTCTGATTTACCTAAAATGAATTATTGGTCCCGAGTGAATACGATTGACACGGATTCGCTAATGCACCGAAGCGTTCTCGGGCATGCACCTGAATGCACCAGCTCAGGCAAGGCATTATTGTTTCAGGACACGCACACGAATGATAGAACGGAGATTAGCGCCATCAAAGCGCCCACATTCGGCACACACCGAATTCGTGGAATGCCATTACGGGAATTGATTCGCTAAATAAATGTTTGACTTCGTAACGGAGAAGCCATAATGTCTGATTCGTCACAACAAAATTCTCATAGCTTTTGAAATTAACACTGTACGATTTTTCTGAAATATTTTTTCTGAAATAATCGTACATTTTCGACGTCGTCGCATAATTCTTTTAATCGTTGAAAAAGAATAAGGCAGTTAACAGTCGGCGACAAAACATTTATAACGAGAGAGAAATTTACCGTCGTGTCGTGGGAACGTCCTCGGTTCATAGCTTCCGATTCACCTGGATGATCGACTTCCGCTTGCCATTCATCAGATCTCGTTTTCTATACCAGAAGACAATCTATCTCGTAGTCGCTCGGGCTCGAGCGAATAACCGTGAAAGTTTTGGGAATCGAGCCGGAAAACTGTAACTCGCGTCGACACTCACGGCTCGGTGACACTGAAAGTAAAAAGACGAGAACGTTCTAGTAGGCAGGCTGGTTGCAATATAGAAATTATGAGGTCTTCCGACTTTTACTAATTTACAATCCTTTTACTTCGCCGAGGGAAGTAGTTCTAATTAACAACGTGAGGAGATCGTGAAATAATCAAATTCATTTATTCAGACAATTTTGTACTTTTACAGTGCAAAATGTTCCTTAATTAATTATATTTAGACTGTGCATGTGGATATAGTGTTTAATTTATTTATCCATGGCAATTGAGACCGAATGAATAATTAAATAAAATAAAAGCCCTATCAAATTTTATTACACTTTTAGATGTGGACATAGAGTTTAATTAATTTATCTACGGAAATTGAGACCGAATGAATAATTAAATAAAATAAAAGCCCTATCAAATTTTATTAGGCTATTAACTGTAATTGCTAGAATGAATATTCACTGAAACTGTACCGATAAAAACAATCGGTTATTGGAGATAATAAATTACTATTTATAACTTACACGAATAATACATATATTTAAATAAAGCTACGTATAAATAATTCTAAGAAGACGAAGTCGAGAAATGCGTTTAGGAAAAGTTTAAATACAGTTTTGGGTCAGAAAATTAATCACATGACGTAATATGAATATAACTCTTTAGTGGTAAATATGTTTCGCACTGTCAGTGCAAATAACACTTTCGAAAAGTAATTCGAGCTGCAGGAAGAACATTAAGGGCCCCTTCATACCGAAATGTTGAAATACTTTCGAATAACTCGCACTCTACTTTCATCCCGCGTTGACAAGTAGTATTAGTCTTTGCGTGGTCAGACGGACTACTACTTCGCCAAGTTTCCTCGTGGAGAAAATGAAACTGTATTTCTGAATTTCCTACCGGCTGTGTACGTGGACGCGTTTTGTACACCGAGCCTTCGCTTCGACCGGAACGAAACTGACTGTCGCAGGCTGAGAAGAAAGAATTGTCGAAAGGAAGAAAGACGCGTGTAATTTAATATGACGCCTCCGCGAGAAAAATTCCGAGCGATGCGCACCGTCTGATATTATCAGTTTAGTTAGAGCAAATTGAGAAATATTGCCGAGTGTGTGGAATATCTATCATTCAACAACAAAAAAAAAGAAATACTAGATAGACAAACGAAAACATTTCCATTCGGAAAAATTTCGCTCCGAAATTGTGTATAAGCGCCAATGAAGAATAATAATAAATTTTTTGCAAATATAAAAAATAAATAAAATAAATAATTAAAAAAGTAAAAGAAGTCGTCTTGGAATAAAGTTGATAATAACAATCGTGCCGTTTAGCAAACACATTAATTATTAAGAGACGCCTGTTGTACAGGCGTTGTCGGATAGTGGTGAATTAATAATAATCTCACTCGGAGACGAAATGACAATACTAGCCACAGCGATGGTCCCCGATGGCCGATAAGGCGGACAAAAATGGCGGCGGCGTTGGAGTCGGCGCTGATAATACAAGAATTCTATTAACGGAGGCTCAACAATCCCGACGCCCGGCAATGCCATTTTCTATTTTAATTTCAACCTCGTCAGCTCGGGGTGCGCGAATTACACTTGCGATTATGTCAGCTGAATTCGCCCTTACCTTTGTGGAATACACTCGGTTCGCGGACAGAACAATAATGATGTAAATGCTTAATTAAACGACCGTCCCCAAGGGGAAAGGGAAATTAAGAGGATTAGTCGAAAGAAACGACCAAATGTTTTGTTGTAACTGGAACAAGCCTTTAGACTGCTGAATAATGCTGTCTTGGGCGCAAAGAACAGCCAAAGGGAAAAACAAAACCAGCGATTTCCAACTGTTACCTACAACTGAACGGCGAGTATTCGTGGAGATTTACATTATTGCGAAGTAATTAATGAAAAAAGGCGTTGCAGAAAGTTAATGTCGAGAAAATCGGCTTTGTAATAATAAATGCGAAAGAAAGCACAGTCTTGTCAGCTTTGAATTAATTCCTTTATTATTTTCCCTCGCTTGGTGATCTCGTTAAAAATTTGCGTAACTCTGCGCGTTTCAATCATCGTCAGCCACAGCTGTTACAAATGTTGAACGTTTCTTAACGTAACTTTAATTTCGAGTTTTATTAAGTTTCTTGACTCGGTGCTGGGGGAAATTGCAAATTCGCAACAGTAAACAATATTAGGGTACATCTTTGGTTGCATAAAGCTGTACGGAATTATAGACTTGTATGACTGATCACTATACAACTATTATCAGAGCGTAAATAGCAATTGTTCTACTATCCGAATGCTCGTGTTTCACTCTGATTAGCCTTCCGATTTTTCATTGTTTTAAGCTCTAAAAAACTCTGAAAAAATGCGGAAAAAATTACGAATATGTCGGGGAAAGTTTCATAAAGAAATTATTCGAAATAAAAAATTCGATTATTTTCTGACTAAAAAAAGAAAGAAACTCTTCTGAGACGTTAACCAGCATTCTGATCGTGTCGGTGTGAAATCACGCGCGGTAAAGTCTGTACTTGACCGACAACTTCTCCGGAATGAAATTTCAGTTAAGGAAAGGGGGCCGCCGCGCCGCGGAAGTTCAATTTAAATCTGCGTCGCCCAGAGATTTCCCGTTCTCCGCGAGGTGTTGCGCAACACTGAGGGAAGTTCGACAGCTGCAGCGAAAGTACTTTAGCCGTGGAGACCCGTGTTTGCTCGTAAGCTCGAGCAAGACCGTTCGCGGTCAACCACAACAGAAACGACGAAAATTCGGCTCGCTCTAAATCTGCTTTCAAAAGTGGAACCCGGTCGAAATGGTCCTTCCGCCGAATCTTCGTCCGAATTGCGAAAATAAAATCACCATGAAACTCTGGTCCCGCGGACGCCGGCGGTGGTGGAACAGTCGTTTCAAGCTCCTAAAACCCGTTTATTGTTATCGGTTATTTCAAATAAAAATATGGGGGAGAGCTCCTCGAGAGCGTTCGCTTCCGAGACTTTCAGCTCGTTTTGCACTGTCACCGAGACTTCGGGAATATCGAGAGGGGAGGGGGTGTTCCCCGAAGTAATTCCTTATCTGACGATTACTATAATAACGCTTCGATGGAACGTTGAAATGCTGGGTTCCTCGGTACGTACGCGCAACAATTTCCACAATGTTACGTCATCGAGAACTCTCATTAACGACGACGTTACAGCTACTTAGAAGTTACTAACGCAGAGTGGTTACTAGTACATAGTACTAGTCATTCAATTAGGCGTTGCTTAGCCCCTTCGCGAATGAAATTCACACCACTGACGGATAATTCGGTAAACAGCTTCAATCTACATGTTCCCCTTGATAACCTGTGCCACAGGTATCGCCCTCTTCCTTTCCAACGGAAATTTAATTAACGCCATTATTGGATTCTACATTGCGAGTCTTTATGCAAAATCCTGCTTCCTTAAACTGTGTTATACAAATCCGAATAAATTTTCTTTCACTTATTAGATGATTCTCATCGATAAAAATAAAATAATTATGTGCGATAAATAATAATAATGGAAATATAAGTTTCCCAATACAGTCTTCATCTGAATGTTATGCTCTTTGCAACAACTACAGAGTTGAATTTAAAACATCAATCATATACAAAAAGCATGGAATTCAATTACGTTTAAGAATAAAAAATTATTAGAGACCTTACGAAAAGATTGATGTATGACTTAAGAGTTTAATGTCCATTCTAAGTGCATCGATGTATAACTGACATGAATCTTATCCGACGTTGCATATGCTCGATAAAAAGGAAGAAAAAACAGCTTCAAGGCTCTCGGTACACCGAAGTCGTGAGCACGTCCATCGATCATCCTAGCCAACCCAATACAAAAACCTCAACAACATATTTCCTTTTCCCTTGCACACAAGCTATCTGCATCGATTAACACGTCAACGTGCGCGATAAATGATGAAATATATAATTGAATTATAAAGAATATTTATGGCTATATTTATAAGGCCTTAGTTAACAGTGCTGTTTAAATAAAAATAACCAAAGCATCAATTGTGATAGATGCAGACGAGTAAATACACGGGAATGAAATTATTACCAAATTGTTGCAAAGAATTTGAAAATCCTGAAAAAATCACCAGTCACTATCGAATGCTGGTTCCACGGTGAATTATATCGAACCATTTATAATTTATTATCGGCACCATCGGTTCGCTGACACGGTTCGCGATGGGACAAGCGATCCGCGGACAGAGCCCTTTGTAAAGGTAGTCTAACTGTCCGAATTAAACATGTTCGGCGATTTTTCAGCGGAGGTCCAACGAGGGCGTTGAGCTAGCTGCGGGATCTATCCCCTCTCCGAGGGGGTCAGAGAGCTGACGAATGAATCCAGAGCGCTGGTGTTCCTTTTTCGTCGACGGTATATCACGACCCCGACAATGTAAATTCGGCATTGTGGACCCTTGAAAAATGCCGGGCCTCTCACACCATGCTTTCCGCTCCATTTTCGCTGCCGCGACGCCCACTTCCGGCATCGTTTCCCTCCATTCCTTTCTGCCACCAAGCAAAGAGACGCCTGATCGTCTCCGGCGTCCGGAAACGACGCTTTTGTCCACGCGTTACCGGTTACATCGAGTCGACTCGATCGATTAGGCTGCAGGGGAGCCCTCCACGGACAGGTAGTGTCGTTTTTCACCGACCTCCCACTCCTTCTTCTTCTTCTTCTTCTTCTTCTTCTACTGCTTCTTCCTCCTCGAAGAACGTGGGACCCATTTGACACCCTGCCTCCGACTCAGGTCAGCTCAGACTCTCCCTCAGCCTCGATCGATCTGCTACACAACTCGATTTCCTACTTTCGGATTCTACACCGGCCGTCTCGAAGACGAATGGAACGCGAAATCCCGGTTACTGATGGATTTTGTTTGGTTGTTTGATGGAGGGATTAGCCATTGTGCTGCGGCAAATGATCGGCCCGCCGGGAAATTATACTGGGGACCACCTTTTGCGAGGGAATCATGCTGCCTGACGGATATAAATGAGTATTTTGGTTCGCATCTTGGTTAAGCAGAATATATATTATAATAACCAGATATTTATGTAAAATGAATTACAACAAACTGGAGTGGAAATAGTAGGTAGAAAATAGTGGGTTTTGATTTTTTTAACTATGTGCCCCCACTTTGAAATATCTGGAAAAATTATATGTTAACAACCGTAACGAGATGCTAAAACTGTTAAAATATAAACTTAGTACTTCATAACTTCTACAAGAATTCGGTATTTCGAAACTCTTTCTAGTTTTTAAAATTCGGTTTCGAAGCTAAGAATTCTGAAAAAATTCATAGATGTGCATTCTAATAGTTAAAATATGTCTAATTTTTCGGAATTTTCCATTGAACATGCCGACATATAGGGTGGAAAATTGGCACAAAGTATTTTCTTTGAATAAGCTATCGAATGGCCAATTGAGAATCAATAGAATAGTGAAAAATCACTGTAGAAACGGACCACGTTCAAGTAATTATATTACAGTGACGAGCAGTAACAAAACAATCGCAGATGGTCCAGTTCATGTTCATATCACGGACATTGCACAAGCGGAAATGAGATCCCGCGATTATACGTGTAGCTACTGTATAAATATTCTCGGTAAGTATCCATTTGAAACCACTATCCTGTAATTACAAGGTCGTAAAACAGGTCCTGCGCGGTGTTCGCCGTGGTAAAAGAAAGGAAGGGAAAGGGTATACGCGAGAAAAGTGGCGAGGACAGGATCCACAAACGGTAGTGAGAATTTTCCGGGATAGTGGCGCAACAATGGCGGTCGCCGAAGAAGGGTGTCCCGTTTCCTTGCCTTCCTGCAAGCTCCTGTCCTGTTTTTCTTTTTTTCCTTCCCTTCTTCTTCTGAAACGCACCCGGGGCTCCCTGCTCGCGCCCCAGTAATTCGAACGATGTAATCTGGCTTCTTCCACGGCAGATTACGGGACGGAATTAACCTTACGCCGACTGCTTTCAAGACACGCTGCCTCGCTCGAAAAAATCTCCGGGAACCTCGGCCCTCCAATTTGTTGCTCTCTTTTTCTATATTATTTGATTATAATGGTCTCATTAGCGGAGAACGTCGTTACCGAGTATCGATTCTTGGTACAACAATGCTCGGCGAGCGAGTGTGTCCTTGGGCACGAGTGCACTGGTAGCATTATTTACGATTAGATTGTGGGCTTCGTGCACTTGCGGCAAACGTCAATGGAAATATTATGATATGCAAACAAATTTGTTCAAGGTTATATTTTTTGAATGTTTTCTTCTGAAATTTTCTTCCATCATAAAAAACAAGCGAGATATTTTAGATGGTCAAGTTAGGTGAGACACGCTGTATAGAAAACTATAAATTGTTGCTTTCGTATTTCTCTCTAGTAGCAAAGTTAATATAGAACAATGATTTTCCTTAAAGCATTAACATTATATTCGTCTTAATCTAAAAATTGTAAGAAATGTTACAATTATTTTATTCTAGATTCTATAAGAATATAACGGAGATAACAATAAAATAGGAGATATAAAAATGATTGCTTTCCTATTTCTCTTAGAAATTCTTAAATTATTCTATTCGTTGGTATCAATGAAGTTCTTCGTCTCACAGAAAGAACAAGTTACAAGATTTTTCTTGCACAATTTCAGAGTTTACAGTGATTCGAGGATGAAATTAAATAGACTGCTGCTTAAATCGTGCACAACGAACGCGCCATTAGACAAATCCGTATCCACTTTAAAGTACAACCCGATTATCAAGGAAACAACAAATTCGAGGCAAGCTTACTACAGATTAAACCCATAACTTCCGACACGTCTCGAGCAGCTGTTTCTTTCCGACGAAATATATCGTGTAGCCTCTCCTATTCCGCGCACTCGTTCATGGCCGCGGCTTAAAACAAAACTCTCTCGAAATTTCAATAAATCGCGGCCCCTAACGCCGTTGGTGTAAGTAAAACACCGAAAGTCGTAGTAAAGTCCCACCAGTTTACGGAACTGAACATAAAATTCAGGCTCGATATCATTAACTACGTTCCATTTTTAAAAAACACATGGTCGCTGTTCCTGACTTCAATATTTACGTTAGAATTTAGGATACCTTTCTGAAATTTAAAAAATTTCTCATACATAACCAGAAATAAAAATGTTTCTCCAAAAAGTTCCAAGCTTCTCTGGATCGAAGGTAATTCCGTCAGGTTTCCAGAAAAACCACTACAAAAGCTCGGGAGGCTTTTAAAAAACAGGTCCAGGGGTGAAACGTAGTCAGCAAGTTTCGCGATGGGGTGGGGCAGAGACCCCCTCCCCCACCCTTCTGTAGATGGGGGAGGCGAGTCTTAATTAACTCGCTTCACCGGCAGTTCGTGCGAGCCTTTGCCTTTCACCTACCCCCGGTTTCCCAAGCCCCTGTGCCCTCTCCAGCCATCCGAGAGCCTCATAAATCCCCCTTATATCCGGGGCATCTTTCACGGCCGTTTTCCCTCCGCCTCGAGAATCTCCCGGCAAACAGAGATTCGTCCAGCTTTCGGCTCAGCCGTTAAATCCATTAACCGCCGGCTGCAGTCGCCCCTCCGAGACGCCGAGGAACAGACGAAGAGGACGAGCTGAATCGAGGAATCGCACGTGCATCGTGTGCCAAACCGGGAAAGAAACTTCGTTATGAGAAAGCTCATCGTC
This sequence comes from Halictus quadricinctus, assembly GCA_028454245.1. Lineage (NCBI taxonomy): Eukaryota > Metazoa > Arthropoda > Insecta > Hymenoptera > Halictidae > Halictus > Halictus quadricinctus. The sequence continues at coordinate 2,081,747 of CM052112.1, forward strand.
GTACGACAATCCCCGGCTTTCCGAGGGTGGGGGATGGTTTTCCATTCGGACCTACGCTCGCCCTCACTTCTTGCCCGAGCTGTTTTCTTGCTGCTTGTCATCCTGTCCCACCCACCTCTCGCCACCCTCTCGAGTCTCATCTCTGGGAAATTTGCATTGATCATCTATTTCACGTTTCCTTCGTTTGCGTTTCACTTTCCGGAGCTCGTAAACTGTGGAATCTTCATTTTGGATAATTGACGATGAATAGGCAGCAGATTTTATGCATTTCTGACAAAAGTGAGTAGGGTAAGTGACCCAATTACTGTGGGGGCACAAACTATCGTGCCTATATTAATTATACGTATTTTTCCATTCCCATAACATCGGAAAATATGAGAGAACGGATTAGAACCGCATGTGCTAATATCAGTGATCAAGTTATGAGGAGGGCCATTTACAAAACTTCGATAACCTTGAAATCTCAAAAAATATAACCTTACGTTTGCCTATCATAATATTTGCCCCTCTGAACCAACTAATGTTTTCCTCTGACATTACGTCATTTATTATTTCTAGGAACGATTTCTGTACTGCTTTTTTTTCTAAATTTCTGTATATAATATTTAAACGTCTACACTTTCTCGACAAATTCAAAATTAACAACGTACTTAAGTTTTTAGAATCTACACACCTGACTGAATAACACAAGAGCAGTAACGAAGCGGCTTCATAGAATATGAAATGTTACTCTCGGTTAATTATTGCCATTGTTTCCCTTCTTGCTAATTAAAGCGTACAGAAAGCGAGACCGTTACGTACGAGTCTTATTCTCCCTTGAAGCAAAAAGCGTATAGCATTCAATGACATAGAAGGTTTCGTGCAACTTGGTGAGGCATGTGATGTTTGTCAGAGCTGTAAACGTAGATCATAGAGCGAGATTCACCCCTGTCCCTGATTTTCATTTCGCGTGTTCGCCAGCCGTGGCTGGTTGCCGTTTCACGGAGGTCCTTCACCCCTTTTAACCATCCCTTAAATGTCACTTGGCTAATTAACGACGCGATTGCGACTCCGAGAACCGAAGATGGCGATCAAAAGAAGCGAAAATGTGATTCGCTCGATTCTTCGACGACGTTTCTTGCTCGGCCGGTCGTGCAAATGCTCGGCGAATTACATCCTCGTCTGATGAGCTCCACGGAAAAAGAAATAGCGACCTTTCCAACAACGAACCCCTACTTGTAAATATGGTTCCACCCCCCTTCCCCACTGGGAATCTTTTTCCATTTCCCTGCGTAAGCTAATTAACGTTTGCACGGCTGATTGAGTTAACGTTGAAGAAGAATATTCGTTTGCGAGAGAAGTTACTGCTTACGCAAGTTACAACTCGGGACAGAAATTTTAAATCATGAAGCTTCCACGAGGAGAGCATTTTATGATTGCCAGTAGATGTTTGATTAAAATAATTTTGGTACCGGAATTGGAAAAGGATATTTTCATCGAGGATTTTTCCCACTGGAAATTGTCGTACACGGTCGTAATCAGTGGTTAACTATTCTACACAAAATATAAAAATATACAGGTTGTTTCGTTTATCTGAACAAATTTGTTTACAAATATTGTTCGGTATGAAGGGAACGTGAAATAGCTTACAAGAAACGAACACTATGAATGCCAAGATTTCCCGAAATATAAACAATAATCTAAACCACCAAAATTATAATTTATTTGATAACAGCCATTCTTTAATCTTTAATTTTATAACAACCAGGTAACCAAATCACACGTTCTGATACTTAATACTTCGCAGCAAACGTTCGAGAAACGTAAAACAATAACACAACGCGGCATTTGCCCTCGTCATTTGTATCATTGTTGATAATCCTAATACCAGAGGTCACTTTACGTTTCAGGGGAATGTATAGTACATAAAACATTCACCAATACTTACATTTTATTACCTTTAATTTCGAACTTTTTTCCTCCTAATTATACGATCTGGCCCAATGTGCGACGTCTGAACACTGTATTCAAGATAATGAAACGCTGAGTTAATCCGATATCGTATCAAACAGTTAAATCTTTTAAAGCAACGTCTCAATCGCGTCTGGCCACGAAAGAGCAGAAACGGAAGGCGCGATGTATCCGCAAAACCGTGACCGGAAACCATTATTACCCAAGGAAAAACGGCACGCAACAGTTATACAATAACAGCGGCAACCTCAACTTGTAAAATCAATTAGAGGCGCGGAAGTGGTGACGAGGGTGTAGAGGTATGCGGGGGTGGTTGAAGAGTAGAGGGAGGGAGGGAGGGAGAGAGAGAGAGACTCTCTCGCTTGCAGTTTCCCAACGCCTCGGATATTCAAATCCTCGAGAGCAAAAAGTCGAGGCAACCCCAGAATCCGAGCGAACTTGTTGCGCAAAGAGGTAATCACACGGATCATTGCACCGAATCAGATACCGGAAACGGCTCCAACGTTGACGCAATAAGTCGATGCTCCATGTACCCAGGTTACAGCCGTCGATAGCTCAGCGAGCAATCAGGTGCGAACCTCGTCGAACACGCATTGATAACGAGGAGATCGAATCAATTTCGAACAATGTCCCAGCCAGAGTGAACCCGCACTTCTTGTGGAACCGTGAAAACTTCACTGCGCATGATATAGAATTAGGTTTGCAAAAATAATTGTGATTCTCAACGCTTTAACCAGGGACCAGAACTGTTGCAACTAGACTGCGGATTTTATGCATTTATGACATGAGTAGCTGTAATTTAAAATAATTAATAAATTTAAAATAGTAATTGGCAGCCCCAGCAGTAATTGGGTCCTTTTTCCTAGCAATCGATACAGCCAATTTTTATTTTGCATAAAGATCCGCAGTCTAGCTATAATCATTAGCAAGCAGGGCAGTATTAATTAACAGTGATAAAAGAAGAGGGTTATATTCACGTACTGGATGGTTAAGTTGATTCTAAATTGCACTACCTTATGTTGGAATATGATTTATTGAAGTCGTGAATTTAGGTACATGATAAAGAAAAGGTCCTTATGCAAATTTAGCCGAGTTAAGGTTACAGGGCCTGAAATGCTCTTAAAGGTTTTTAAAGTTTTCACGACAGGTCTAGAAGGAAAGCTATTTAAATAGAAGCGGTTTTGTACAGCTCTGTCTGAAAGTCTCATTGTCCTATTGTCATCCTATCCATTGTTAAACGCTGGATTCAAATCTTCCTTTATGTACCCGCTGAGTCCACTGCCATAATATCGTTATTCAGGGTGCTTCATTGTACAGGTTGCAAACCGATATTTACGAACCTATTAAGTCTGTTAACAGTACAATATCCCAGCCATCAACAGCTCTATCAGTGCAATTAGATACAAATCAAAATGTTCTATAGTGATTCACCGCAGTGAGTTACCGCAAATGCTTTTCTTGAAACACCGTCTCATAAAAGTGTGACGCAACTTTTGTACGAAATTTTTTACTAATATAGTAATTTTTGTAAATAAAAAAATTTCTCAAAGTCAAGCTCACTTTTCGACCTCCTAGGTGTGTGCCTCCAGTTAAAAAATGGTACAAACAGCAGCGTAGAGAGCCTTGTAAGCACACCTGATACCCTATAGAAAGCGTCGACTGACCCATAGCTATCGGTAATACGCCCCCGTGAACCGGAAAAAGCGTTCCTCGGAGATCGGCCAGTTCATAGCGTTTCCGGTCCCGAGAGGGGCGAGGCGCCATTAAAATGGTAATTTTATGGCGTATGCTCGCGCTTTTGTATCTGGGCCGCGGAAGAAATTGGCTGCAAGGTACGAATGCATCAACCGGTGGAAGACGTTCCCAGCAACGAGTGAAAGGGAGCGGACCTAATCTGTTTGCTCTTTCTTCCCCGGACAGGAGTTATGGCTATATTACGATAGGGAGCCGGGTGGCGGAGGATAAAGGAGTAGCCGGGGCTGCTCACGAAAAGTCGAGTTACGTGCGGTGGCGGTTTTCGTTCGACGCCCCCGGGGCTCCGGCGAAACGTAAAACTCGGCCCTGGCTAACCGTTTGTCGCGACTTACCGGTTACAACCGGCAACGCTTTGCTGCCTCGGTCCCTTTGGAGACCGTAATTTTTGGTAACGTTTATTTTGTCCCCCGTGCTTTGTCAACGTCCGCTGGTACCACGGAGTTTCTCGGGAACGCTGACGGCACCGCCGACGCGACGACGACGACGACGACGACGACGACGACGACGACGACGCTCGGGTGAAAGGCCGCCACGGGTCTCTCTTGCATTGTGTTTGTAATTACACGCGCCGCGGACAAAAGAAGGAAGAGAATTTTAAGGCGGGGCCGCCTCCTTTCCGCGGAGACGGCCGTTGAAACGGATTGCTGGAGAAACTGGAATTTCTGACATCCGAAATGAAAAGTGCATTATGTGGGTGACGCTGCCGACCATCGTGGGTTATTTACAGTGCTGGAGAAAATAATAAGACACCTTACATATACATTTTAAAACGGAATAGCTCTTTTAAAATTGATTGATTTTTCCAACTTTTTTATCTGAGCCTATGTACCACAAACATTGTCTCCCGTACTATAAAAATAACTTCCACCGATAACCATATTTCTCGCAAGTGCGACGCTGCGCTGTCTAGCCTAGACGGGATCACCGGCGCAGCGAGATTGTTTCGCGAGAATAAGATGATCTCCGCGTATTCGGTTCTTCGGTTCGCGTCTGGGTTCTTTTAGTGAAATTTATCGTAGCCCTCCTCCTCCAGCCATCTTAGGAAGTTCTCAGCTGAAGATAAAAGCAAAGTTCAGCGGGTCTCCTTGTGGCTAGAGTTTCTGCTCCGCGTCGTCCGTGCGCGCACGCATAAATCCGTGGATTATCGCGGTTTCATATGATCCGGCGCGGCGAGGTTAACCCGAAGAAACGTGGTTCGCAACCGCGGTTTCGCTTTCGCGGTGGCTAATCCGAAAATTGCGCGACCGATTTTGCGAGACCGCGAGAAACAATATTTGAAGAACACTCAGCGTACCACGTGCAAATACGAACGTTGCGACGAGTAACTATTAACCATTACAGGGACGAACTTTCTACACACAGATTAGACGATTTTAACCCTCATCCGTTCCTTCTTTCGATTTGACACATTTTCCATGTAAAGGATGATGTGCTTCGAAACTTCATTTTCGCAAAGGAAAAAGTTATTTTAAATGACCTTAGGAATCACATTTTCATTTCCTTTTTTTTTCAAATATATATATATATTATTTGCAAGTGAAACGCTGGCTAGTAATAGTGCGAACACCCTGTATACACAATCCTTTTAAACAACTTTTTGATCGCGTTACACGGAAGTCTGCTGCGTTCGAAATTAAAGCCGCCTCCTCATCGCGTCAGTTTCTTCGATTGTCGGACGCAACATGCGTCGAATGGTGCGCCCGAAACACAAAGGGAGGAATTTAGAAATGTTTATCGATCCAGCTGTCAAAGAACTTAATCACCGGCCCTGGCCGAGCCGGACCGAAACATCCCGTGGCCGCGAGATCGCAATCGCCGAAAACGGAATACAAATCGAATGAAAATCGCGATACCGATCGGCTCGCGCGATCTCGTCCATGATTCAGATGAGAATCGTTCCCGATTTATTCCCGCGTTCTACATTTTAAATAAACCGTTCCCGGTGTGTCCGCCGAATTAATTACACGGCTCGATAACCAAACACGGGGCAAACGGAACGTGGGATAAAGGTTTGAACAAACTTCCGCGCGAGGCAGAAATCGATTAAGGGACAAAAAGTGACGAGGACTGTCGTGGTTCAACCATCGCCCCACTCTTCACCCGCCTAAACGCTTCGTTACCAGAGAAAATGAAGCAATATGACGGCCGGGCCGAAGAGAGATCGCATTACGGGTTTCCTCATCGTGAATTTGTTACGGGTGAGTTGATTGTCGGTTAAAGTTAATTAGATTCTGGAGACATCCGATTTTTATGAACGCTTCTTGCTGCGCCCTGCTCTGAGACGATCATGCGACCACGATAATGACATCTTCGTTCGTGCGACAGCGAATTTCTCTGACCAATTTAGGTTTGTTTTTCCATCTCTTATACGCTACTACACGAGATTAGAACAGTACTGAATTGTAACCGGAAAATTGATCTTTGAATTCTTGTAACTTCGTGTAAAGAAATTTTTGATATTCTATTTGATATTTGGATAAAATCATTTATTATTTCATGAACATTAGATTGTTGATTTTATGCATTTACGGAAGAAATGAGTAAGTGCAATTTAAAACAGTAGACAGTTCAATAGTATTTAGAAATATCGATTTATTAGTTTCAGCTTATTAGAATTACTAAAGCAAGAAAGCAATTTCTATTCGATTTCTGTTTCCTGCAATTAATCCAGAAATCGAAATAAAATATATAACAATTAATGTTGGAACCATTTTGGATTCCAATATTATTGGAATTAATATTATATTGGAGTTAATATTAGAACAAAAACAGAAATTATTTTTCAATTATTCTTATTTTATATTTTAATTAATTATTATTTTCTTAACTTCATTGAAAAAATGCCCAAACCTCCAAAAAGGTAACCTACATTTACGATGAACATATATTTCTCGAAATAAAGATCCTTGATCAAATAATTAGCAGCATATCTTCTGCAAAAATTTATTTTTATATTCATATTTATATTTATTAAAAAATATAACATTAAGAAGTCTCATTATAGATCCTGTACGCCACGGTTTTCAATAAAATTTCACACAAAGAGAGTGTGAGCAGAACAGAAGGATTAAATAATGCAGTTCACAAAGGCAACAAAAAGTAGAGAATTGTACGAGATCGAAATTGAATTCCGGTTCCTTTCTTGGATCTGACAATTTCATTTCGTCATTCGAGTCGATCCGAGGGATCAAACTAATTTGTCTCGAGAATCCTGTAATTCATAGTCATTTTTTGGTCTCGTGACACGGGTTAAGTCACGCCCACACCGAGACCGTTGTCTCGACGACACGATTTGCAAACTTTCTCTGTCGCAGCGAACGTTTTGTCCTTCGATCAAGCCAAGAATCGCTGTTGATC
>CM052112.1:2104095-2119728 GCA_028454245.1 Halictus quadricinctus
ATTACTAGAAAATCGTTTTTTTTTATGGAACTATTGTGATTAAAAAAAGATGGAAGAGGAAAATGTTTAACAGTTTAACAGTTGTTTATAACCGATAGGACAATGTACATACATTTTGTCTTGTTTTTCGAGAAATGAAGATGAGTGGGATCGTTGATGATAACAAACTCAAGGTCACGTGAAGGTCATAATATTGCAGGTCGTTGGATTCGTCTTGACCTCTGCTATAATATAACGATAATGCGGTACTAGCAGAAGGAGGGGGTAACTTTTTCCTCTGATTTCTAGTAAATTTTCCTGGTGCGGCGACTCTGCCCTAACCACCCAACTATTCGCGTATTCCAAGTGACTCGGTCCTCTACATCGTGCATTCCGGCTCTTAAATTTGAGAATCGCAAAACGATTTTCGTCCAACACCGCCGTAACTTCGGATAATTCGGTTCCGGAGTTCGTTCATGCGTCTAACGTACTAAACTTTTCCTACGATTGCACGCCTTCGAAATTGGCAAACAGTGAAGTTTCGTTCCTGATGTCCAGTAGATCGGATCCTTCGGATCCTTGGTTGCCTTCGTGTTCCTTGGGAACGAGTCTCTGAAACTTTTCTCCGTTAGCTACTCGGAAGGAGGGGCAGTAAACGCGATAGGTTTCCGCGTTCCCTCCACCGTCGAAGATTACGTTCAATCAGAATTAAGGATGTACTTGTGGAGAGCATCGACGGGCCGGGATCGGTCGATGATCTTCGTCTCATTTGCCCGATTCCGTCGGAGTTTAATCCGCAGGAGGTCTCTCCTCGACTTCCTTCCTTCCTGTCGAGCTAAACCTCGAAAAGGTCGATAGCAAGTTCCGGTAGACCCGCGGCTTAACCCTCCGTCGGGCGCAACTGATCTAACAGGCATTGCCAATGTGCCCGATGATCCTGTTCTTACTCATATTGCGCCTGACTGAGGGAGCATTCTGGTTCTCGCATTCGGCTATTTTGTAAATAATCAAGATTTTAATTCCTTTTTGTTCGAACCATATCTATGTTCATACTGATTAATAAGCAACTTCTGTTTTTGGGTTCCGATCAGATCAGTAGGAAGACCGAAATCATGGCAACCTTAATTTTTCCTTTAAACAAATCATACGTGTACTTCGAATACCAATAAATACGTGTGCAAAATCCTAATGCAAAAGGTTGAATGGTTTCTCTGAAAAAAATGTCTGAACAATGCGTTCAGCGCTACTGATTTGTTTCAAAGCGATTGTCACCAAATAAGCACTGAATGTAAACTCATTTCAAACTTCATTATCGAGTCACTAAAAATATTTGTTAATAACTTTGGTCGTTTATACGAATGCGATAGGCAATACCTGTGTAAAATAAAAAATTCACACGGCAGCCAACGTGTCAAGGGAACAGTCTCGTATACATATGTAGACGTGTAAACAAATCGGTGTCTATTGTTTAAAAAATTGTTCTGTATGACGAATGGAGTAGCTAAATCAATTACCAAAAAAAAAAAAAGAAGAATTATAAGGTAAGACATCACTGTGAAAAAATTCATGAAAATTGTGAAATTCTGCAGCGTTTACATGAGACTACCCCCTTGATGTCCTCCCACCATCTACCAGTCGATTTTTGCGAGTGTCCCACGTAAATATTATCCTATGAATAACGCAAACGTCGTGGAACGTAAAATGGAAAGAAGCGTGACGCTTTGATCTTATCGGATTTCTCGGGATGCCGTGTAATTTCAGAACCGGGGGAGAAACGCCGCACTGTCTGCTATTAGGACTATGCGGGGGTGGAGGAACTCTAAATTGTATGATTTTTCTGATTTGTCGAAGCTGTTTGGAAATCTAATAAGAAACTAGTCATTTCTTTCGAGATTACTGTTTACGAAATTTTTTATTAAGCTTTCTTTCGAACATGTGCATTTTATGTTTCGATTACCGGTGGGCGATTTTAATAGATTTTGATACACGATTTTGGCACGACGAGATTCCTCAGAGCCTCTTCCCTAACGCCTCTTTTGTACCGCTAAGGCAACGTTTATTTCCACTCATCTGTCTTCTATTGTTCCTTCAACCCCTTCAATTATGACAGTGATTTAAGAGGGTATGTTACTTGACCGTAAAGTTGGAACGGGTAAAACCATCTATCCCGTTTCGATGGGCGGCCATAAATCTTCTAAGAGGAAACGGGCTTCCTCCACTTTGCTGGTTGACATCCACCACAGCCAATACCTCAATATTTTCGTAGTATACGCGTATCGATACATGATATCCATGGACAGAGGAGCAGAGGATGCAACAACTGCCTCCCAATGTCGATAGGTTCATCGTGCGCAAAAAGAAAAGCAAAAATGAAGTGGAGGGAGCTGTGCTCCGAATATTTATAATATAGAACACAGTAACAGAACACAGTAACATTGTTTATTTCCTTCTGCTCCGCTTTGAAATAAAACTCTAACTCGAATTGTTTACTACATATTCAAATTTATTCTTTTAGCTCTGTAACTCGAACTTAGAATAACGAAATACACATACGGGGTGTTCACGCTAACACTAGGCAGCGTTTTTCTTGCAATTAGTAAAGATTAGACAAAAATGAAAGAGGAAAAAGTTATACTGTTTCTAGCAAGCAGTGTAATAGTGTGTATATTAATCTGAAAGAGAAGCACATATGTGCACACACACGGTATTGAAAATATTTATTGGATAACTTGAATATTAATCTTGTTATCGCGTGTATTCCTCGCGCCATCAGTATTCTAGAATTAATTAAAACCGACATTTATTTTAAAAATGTACAGCTTACTGTCTCGACCGAGTCGAATACAAACCGTTTTATCAATCGTATTTTATTAATCGCATTAAAAACTGCGAATCCTTCGGGTCGAACAAATTTTCGTTTCCCATTTTCCACTCAATTGTGTAAGAGGGATCGATACCTCCCCGACATGTAGCGAAATTCCATGCAAATTCCTATAAAAAAAAATCGGACATTAAAGTGACGGTTACTTGACGCGATCGTTTATTTAAACAATTCCTCGCCGCCAACGGTCCGATATCCGTTCGACGTCCGTAGTTACGGAATTATGCAGTCGGGGAAAATGAATTTTAATAATCGACATCCTTTCGCTTCGACTGTTTCAGCTGGTCCGATTGGAAAAAAAAGACAAACAAAGCACACGCGTGTTTACAGAAATTCGCGTGTTTATTTTGGATTTGCAGTTGGTCGTAACGCGCAATGGAATTGGGATATTTCGTTGACGCATTTGCAACGGTCGGATTAGTGCATGACAAATCGGAGCAGCCGGAGAACGCTAATCCGGGGAAGGAACAGTTGCTATTCCGGAAAATTGTTACGCTCGCATCCCTGGCGCGCTCAAAACATTTGATTTCCAATTCTTTCTTCCGCACCAAAACGGAGAACGTAATCTAAAACCACGCGGTTTTAGAATTCTAAAATTCACAATTTATGAAAAAAAAAAAATACAAAAGTATTGGATTAATATGACAAGTATCCTTCGTACCGGGAAAAAAATAGAAATGTATATTTATCCGTTGTTACTACAACAATAGAATTATTTGACATTCGTTCTCAAAAGAGTAAAACGTGCAAAAAGTCTTTTTATGCAATTCTTCTTTTATTTTTTATGAGAATTGTATTTTATTATCGGCACGAGGAGTGACGCATTTCGCGGGTCCTTCTCGCGACTGATGTCAGAGAGATGGCAAAGTAAAATTAAGTTTATAGGTCAATCGATCCTCCGGAAGAGGAACGACATTCCGGCAGACGCACTTGGCCCATTTCGCGTGTATTTGTTTCGCGAGGTTCAGCCCTGGTCTCTCCCCGAATTGCGCTCTAAATAATGCATCATTCGCGGGGACGTTTGACCACGTTGAAATATGCCAGGCATGAAAGTGATTCAAGAAGCCGGGCTTCCTTCAATCGGTAATTCTAGGACGGTGGTACACGAAGGAAAAAAAAGCTCCACTAGGAGAAAAAGAGAAAAACGAAAAACCTGAATGGCTCGCTAGCCGTGACATCAATTTTGATTACACTGGTTGTTCCCGCGCGACGCAGCGGTTTTTCAACAGACGCTTTATTTCTGATTCCATTCTCGTATACAGCGTGAAAAATACGTCCACGCGTTTCTGTTAACATCTGTGCAGATTTTGGCTCGAAAAAATATTCTTTTGCTCAACTTTTTCAAATTTATTGCGCGAACAGACACGAAAACTGAAAAACTGAATAAGTTCTGAAATGCAATAAACGAATTCGTCATTCTCGGTTGAAACGTTCACAGTCCTATGACGAAAGTGTTCATAAATTTTTAAAAATCAAGAGACTTTTGCAGCAAACTGTACAGTCCCCGAGTGCATCTCCATTTTCCGTAGGTCTGCATACATTTTTAAAAGGGTTAATTTCCTTATGGTCGGCTACCATGGCGGTGAATGCGGTGACGAAGGGTTGGTTTTGCACATCGGAATTCACTTTCGGTGCAAAAAGGAACGCGATCCAATCCCATCTCTCCTGGTGGTCCCGACAAAAAACTGAAAAACTAAAAATCTACGTAGAGTGGCGTCGTTGAACAATGGTCTGGTCGGCCGCGGTTTGTCCGCGACGCTCGCATAACGTGTCCGCGCACCAAGTAGGCCAGATTGAAAGTTCATGTTCGGATGTCGGATCGAAGCATTAATCTTCTCGCCCCGGCCGTGCTCGCGGCCCATTATTCGCGTGCCGGTGATTCCGGAAAAAATTGCATCTAAATAATGCAGCAGCTCCTCGCGTGAAATTCATAACACCCTCACAGCTCGGTGCGCGGCGGCGTGTCGGGCTGCACGCGGGCCGAGACGAAGAGCGAGTGGGATTATTATTTTTTTCGGCGAGTTAGCGAAACCATCGGCGAATCTGGCTTCTTTTGTTATGTTTTTTTTTCTTTTTTTTTTTTATTTCGCCTTCCATTGCGTTTCCTCTTTTTGTCGCGACGTCGCCGCGCCAGTGCATTAGACGACAGATCCTCGAAAGAGAAAGATTTTGCTCGCCGCAACGGGATTCCTTAAAGATTGAAAAAATTTTATATGAGCTCCTATATTTGTAAACTCTGTGTTTAAATTCTGCTTTTATCTGATTCTCTTGTACTCACTTACAGCTATTGTACGTAGATAATATCTGCATTCTACTTCTTAAAGTAGCTAGTCATCGCTGGGAATGAGCTTTCGTTAACCTTTAAAAAATTACTTAACTAAAGTCGTGATAAGATTTGTGCTACTGTAATCAGAGCTATATCTCTTACTACTTCTAGATCCAATTAATAATATTTATTATATCGATACTGCAGATCTTCATGGAAAATATATATTTTAATCACGTAATTAAATATTTTAATCACCTAATTGGAATTGTATCTCTTACTACTTGAAGATCCAATTAATAATATTTGTATTAATATTTGTAACCTAATCTGACTATCTTTATGCAAAATAAACATTTCCTACATCAACTAAAAGAAGTTGCAAAGCAAATGTTGAATATCTCCTACTTTTTAAAATATAATTAATACACTGCAAATTGTATGCAATTATGTAAAGATCGAATAGATGAAGTTCACTTGTACCGCAATCGAGGTTTTACAGAAAAATAGCTTTGGAAAAATGGCTGCCACATTCTTCCAGTTTAAGACATTCAGCTGAACTTTTCAGCAAGCGTTACGTAACTATCATGTAACAAAATATACATATCGATGCTTCAAGGAACCATCATTTTAATCGACATATTTCTCTAATTCTCCAACGGTTGAAAAGTACGTAACTCTGCTACGACCGAACGTTTGTCGGTGGTAATTTCGAATTCAGACGCAGCGCCAGATACAATCTAATTTTACGATCGATTACGTTACAAGAGACGGTTGAGCACCCCCAATGGTCAATTCGAAACTCCGGAGGTCGTTACTTGACCGTAGTTTCGATCTGTCCACTTGACGCATAGTTTCCCCCGAATCGGAAACATACTATATACGCTGCGACACGCCCCGTTAAAACAATTACACGTTCGAGTTCGTGATCTCGGAAGTTTGTACAGAGTAAAACGGCAGTGGTTGCTCGCTACGAGCTGCGACTAATCGAAAATCGCATGGACTCGGTTTACAGGTACCTACCCGTTAGTTCTCTCTGTCGATGACACCGCGTCTCGATCTTCGCGAAGCAATTTCCAACGTATATTCGGAAGTTGTGCATCACCGAGAAGAGCGGTGTGTACTCGATGATGTTGTTCATCGAGGAAGACAGTTCGCAATTGCTTAGGTCAGCTGAGTTTCGACGGAGATCGTGTTTCATCTAGGAAGATTGAATGATTGAGTGTGCTCCGGTTGTGCTACGAATTTAATGGATCGAGTCTGATGACTATATTCTAGACCCTACGTGTGCGTGGTAGAAATGTTTATATATATATATAGTACTACGAATTGTGATAGGTTTGATGAAGTTTGCTGAAGTTTGACGAGGTTCGTAGTCTATGTATTTGATCCTTGGAGAAGTCGTTAAGACTGTTGACGAACTTCTGGCTTGTATTACTTTGTTTTAATTGAGTCTGCGAAAATAGTTCAGTTTGTAGTCTATTTGACAGTCTTATGGATGGATTCGCTTGGTTGAATTATAAACCTTTTATTACTTTATATTGATTTATTCTATGAGGATAGTTCAGTTGAGTTTACAGTCCAGCTTATTGTAGTCTAGTCTTACTACTTCTGCTTAGTATCGTCTAGTTTGGTTTAGTTTACTTTGTAGTCTGTTTGAGCCGTGGAGGAGTCCCAGGACAAATATCACCAGCAGACCACCACCAGATCACCACACCACCCCCACCCCTCGTTAAGGGTTAATTAACGGATGCTATTAACGAGGTAGATGAATTTTTGCTTTTCATTTATTATTCAATTCAATTATTCAATTATTTTGGTTTCCGTTTCAGACGTTGATCATGAGATTACAATTTCCGTGCAAGACGTGTTTTCTTTTAGCCAATCTTCGCGATTCCAAATTTTATTAGTATGATCCCTTTACTGCAGAATGACGTGCAGAGTATCGCAGAAAAGCGCGATACCTCATATATGTATGGCGGATATGAATATTAATGGCGACGAGAAAACCTGTTCATGAAAGGTGGATATCGACCATCGGGAACCAGTTTACAATTTATTTGCATCCCTATGCCGGTCCCTGTAAAAATGGCATCCTTTAACGTGCGTGTCAGTCCCCCTTTCTATCGCAACGTTGTCGCACTCGCATACAAGAGCCGATATAACGACAGTCACCTTGTCGATTATAGACGCTTCATCGATTTCAATCAGTTAATTATTCTCTAACAACGTTATGTGATCTTGAGATGAACAAGCTATAAAGATCTAGCAACTTATGGAATACTATAATAAATACCAAAAAGTGTGCAATACTATATTTCCGTGCTTAGATTTGTTATATATTTTCCACGTTTAAATTCCTACTTATTCCTCTTTTCCAATTCTTAATACTATGTACTTCCAGTTTGTCGACATCGTGATGTAACGTTTCAAGTCCTACTTGCCGTATTTGCAATTACTATTGTAATAGTAGGCACAGTAGAATCACCGTTATTTGAACGCCCATTATGTGAAGGTTCTATTATACGAATACCTGTTATTTGAACGTTCCATTATACGAAAAGTGTATTTCCTTCCAGAATTCCTGTGCGTACGTATTTGCTCCAGTAGGATGAAACCTGTTCACAATGATTCAGTATAAAATAGGCCTAGTAATGCGAACGTTATACAGTGATGTCTGCGAAACAAAAATTTTGTCACATAGTATTAACAACTGAAAAAAAGTGATACAATTAACGGATAAACAGCTAAGTTACAAAGATTGCAGCGATATGGTAGGAAATGTTGAACGTCAGGGACGAAAGATTAAAGAAAGCATACGGTAAACATTTGTTGCTTGAGGTTGTAATTAGAAACGACTAGGAACCAAAATCAAATAAAAATGAGATAGACTGCGAATTTTTATGCACATCTTTCTGAATCGCTTGCAAGGTACTGGAACCAAATAAAAAAGAAGATAAATGAACATACTGGAATATATGCAACAAATGATGTCAAGCAGCAATGCAAAAGAAAACTGAACCCCAGGTAATTTATGATAATTCAGTGGAAGATCGCGGATGAACTCGGCAAAATTCTGCGCAACTAAAAACCATGACGTAGAGCTAATAAGTCCCCGATAAAATGGAAGGGGGGTGGGGGAGGGAGAAAGGAACAGAAAATTCTTTCCGAACGAGGACGATGAATGTTTGTCGTAACTCCCGGTTGAAAGGGGCGCGGCGAAAATCGTTCGGCCATTTAAAAACGTTCTTGCTCGGGGGGAGAGGGGGTAGCCAGTTCTTACGGGGTGGTATCAGAAAAAGGTTTCGTTTCGCGGGTATAAATCTGCATGATGCGCGAATTTTTGCGGCGATGCGATGGCCGGGGCGAAGAAACGCGGGGCTGAAAAGAAAGAGTGATAGAGCCGAGTTCATTAGACTTCTCGTATCGTCTCGCGTGTACGCTCGAAAGGGCTTACGGGAACCCGCCCCCGCAGATCGATAACAGCACATTATTTGTCGTTATGGAAGACACGTCGGCCCCGCAGACCGAACCCCGGTAAGAAATTGACGATTCGTATTCCTGAAGCGAACGCGATTAACCATCGTTACCTTTCCCTGATTACGTGCATTCCTCGCCGCATACGGGAAACATATGTCTTGGTTAGCCCCAGGCAGTTCGAATTAGTCTGTAGACACCCGACGAGAACACCGCCACGGAAACCAGGCAAATGATACCATTACCGAAGGTACAGGGTGTTTTAGAACCGGCGCGGCCCATTTCGTTAATGAACGAAGCGAAGCTGATGGATGGACTGCCGATCTTTGTGCGTTTGTGGGTCATACGTGTAGAGTGGGTTGACCTAGTACTATACATGTCGGTGGAACATATTCCCTACCATCGCGCAATGGTCTCAAATCAGCTCAAAATCGCTATATATAATGGTTTTAAAAGTTTTAGAAAGGTGTCACTAGGGATGTTTAAATATTCCGTAATAATATTGGCAGCTATAGCTATGGTTCAACCATGAATGAGAAAAGATTAAAATAAATTACCAATGAAGTAGGATATAAAATAAAAGAATACAGATTTAAAATGCTAAACAGCAAAGGTTTGTTTTTTAATGGTGCTCCTATTTTTACTTATATAGAAGTACCTTATAATTTTTCGAAAAATACATTCAGATATGTATAATAACATTCCCTCAGGAAAGCATTTTGAAATCCATTTGAAATAACTCCTTTATCAATTCTTACTAACTCAGACTTAACCTACTATCGAAAAGATATATTCCACTTACAAAAATGATTTTGTTAATAACTCTTCAACAACGAGCCTTTAAGAATGACCATTCAATGTTACAGAGTCTGACGTAGAAATCTTTTAAATGTTAGAATCGTATCAAGATTACTTGTCACGAATGTTCCAATGCAATTCCCGGCCCTCCATCGAAAAAGCTCGGGGAGGTTCGGGCACGTTAGGTACCGCAAGCTGTTAAGGAGAATTCGAAACAGTAACACTAAACCAGCCCCGGTACATTAAATTCCCGGTTCCCTAGTATTTCCGACGGAACCGCTCGATTTCGAGCCTGCGAGCCGTCTGTTTATACTGCGGATTGCAAGAGAGCTACAGACACTTTTTTCCTCGGTGAACGTTATTTAAAGGGAAGTACTTGCTCACGGATGCAGTAAACCGAGACATTATAACTCTCGAGAGGCAAATAACCGGGAATCTCACCCCCATATCGCTCGCTTTCATAAATCGAGCCACGAGATCTCTCCTCCTTGGACAAAGGAAGGACGAATTTCACTCGCGGAGGAAGACCATGCGAGGCAAGACTAGAACCGAGGGAGAGAGGGACTTTGATAATGAGCCCAAGAAGATACCGAAGGTATCGCGAAATAAATCCGTGGCGTAGAACGAATGATAAAGTGGGCTGGGGTGGCGCGAACCGTGCTCGAGAAACACCGAACCGGTGTTATCGAGGTTGTTCTCTTGGAGAACACAAGAGGTACTGCCGGGGAATATAATAGTTTGCGCTGTTCACTTGACCCTGGAGCACAGTGCCGGTTAACGAGCCAAATACTGCACCGAAGATCGTTTCCCGCATATACACTGTAACCAAATAGTATTTAAACACTACATTTCGAATTCGGAAAAATTGACGATATTTAACCCAGTGTCGCCAGATGAGGGGAGGGAGCACGAATTGAGAAATTTTAGACTCATTTTAAGGGCTCGGTCTGCGTAGATTCGCGATAAGGTAGAGTGACTACATTACCGTCAAAACATGGTTTTACGTGCCTCAAATTTTCGTCCTTATATCAGAATATTTTGTCGCTAAACTGTTATTTCTGCAGTCATAGAACGTAGTATAATTTTTTGGGGACTCCATGACTTTCCGTTACTAAATTATTGTAGCATTTCATAAAAGCCACGAAGATGCGCCACGAAATAAGGGGTGGCGGCGAACGTATTAAAAACTTCCATCAACGTTAAACAACAATGCAAAAAATCCTCAGCATTCACCTTTCCGTGATCGAAGAAAAATTTCCGACGAAGTGCCCTAGCTCCCCATCCACCGGAAACCTGAAACACAAAAAAGAAAATGTTAGTTTCGATCGAATTGGACAAGATTTCGAAATTATTGTCACATTCTGTCCATCGGAATATAAGTTTCCACCATTCTGTCTGTCCAACGGGAACCCAGGATTGTATTAAAAATTCAAAGGCGGTTCGAGAGGTAGATAGAGTGAGGAGAAGGGAAGCGTCGAAGTTCTAACTCAGTTGCGACGCCGACGAAAAAGCACCCCTGACCTTCGAGCACTCCGAAGACGATCATTTCCCCTCCTCTCCTCTCCACTGGGATTCGCTTCGCCTTTCTCTCTCCGCAAGAAGTTTCATTCGTCTCGCGAGCTTCCAGCTTTTTCCTGCCTTCGAAACCGGGGAAGAAATGTATTACATCGGCCCAATGGAATATTGCCGGAAGTCCTCCTGGTCCTCGAAAGGGCGAGCTTTCAGTGTTTCGCCTCGGTCTGTGCGACGGCACCGTGCAATAAGAAACAACCGAGCTTACTGCTCCTTTTTTAATTCCTAAAATGAACTTGCGACGGAACGTAACGCGGTACTGGTTGTTGGCTTTTTCGGTGGAACTTATTATATGTCCCATTAATGTGATTTTGTCTGGTTCGGTAGGTCTACGAAATATAAAATACAGTGAATTCGATAGCGATTTTTTTAGAAATATAAAATACAATGAACTTAATTTCGGATTTTTAGAAATATAAAATACAATGGTATTAATAATTACGGTTTTCTAGAAATATAAAATACAAAGAGTAATGTTTAGTTTTCAGAGAACAATGGTAGTTACGACGAACAGTTATACAAACAAAAGAAACAAAAGAAAATATATAATAAATATAAAAAGAATATAATTATAAAATATTAAATATAGTTTTCATTTTCTTTTCAAGGCACACAGATTTATTTACAGAAACTTATTCGACTACTTATCAAATTTTGCAAGCAAATAGGAAGTGGTTCACTAGTACCGCAGCCATGATAAAAATTAATTAGACCCGTGACCTTACCAGTGAGGATAATTGCGTGGTACAGTCTTTATCGTTTTTATGCACACGAGAGAACAATAAACTGCGATGTTATCGTGAAACACGCAGCCTGCAGTTCGGCTCTTTGTTACACGATTCGTAGAACAACTTTTTTTTATGGATATGATACTTAATTGAAAAGAACTTGCTAATAAAATTTCTTCATGCGACACGACATCTGCATTTGGATTTTGGATTAATATTTATAAAATACGTTTCGTTGAACCACGAAAAACTCCATGGTTTGGATAAAACTTTTATTTGTTTCCGGTATTTCCTTATTCCATAATGTCACAGATAATGATAATGATAATAATATAATAATAATACTTTATGTTTTAAGCAACCTTCTATTCATAGAAAGTATGATTTGTATCCTATTACACATGGCAGTAAATTGATAATGATTTAATTATTATGAAATTAAAAATAATAATCGTCTTAATCGGAAACGATAACTTAACCTAATAATCGGGACGATTAGCAATAGTCCCAAACAAACTTATTGCATACTAAAAATATTCTGTCAAAGTATATTTTGAATGTCCTTGCATAAAATGATAGCTAGTAAAAAATTGTTTAAAATTTGTATCAATCAGGGAACTCTCTATCAAAGTACAATTTAAACAAACTAACAAACTTAAAATGACAAATATTTGTTGGGAACCAAATTGAGAAAATATTCGCAGTATGGCGGATTAATGTCGCGTATTCAGAAAACGGTGGTGGGGGGAGGGGGTAGTACTCGATTAGCCCCCTTCCTCAGAGAGCGTCGTTTCAAAGCGGACCTCCCATTTCGCAGGGTTCATGGAGACGTTTCCTGGCTCCCCTAAATTTTTCACACGTCGCACGTCTTCCATTAAGTTTTCTATGAACAGCCCCTGTACGTGCGCTTTTCGCGCCCAACCCCGCGAAGTCCTCACCCTCTCCTATGGGGATCTCGTGGAGCTCTTGTCCCGAGGACTATCTCGCCTCGGTGTGTACGGCTCCCGTTGCGTTTCCGCTGCGAATTTTCCTCTTGCATCCGCGTACAATTTTTCCGTGTACGCCTTCTCGCTGAAATCTCGTAACGCTCGCATACACGCGCGCGAGCGAGCCTCCCCTAATATTTTCCTGCGAAACTTTTCCCCGTGTTTCTACGTGATCCCAGCACGCTTTACAAGCTTACATGTAAATAAGCTCGACGCCAGCTCGCGGATGATTATTAAAGCGACTATTATACGCGCGCGTGACATTGTAGTCCACGGAAGGCAGCGACGGGGGTGTCGAAAGTGCTTCTGGCGAGCTGTCGAGAAGAATCGATACTGGCTGCCTCGTGTCAGCACTCTGCGTGCCCTTCTGTGTGTCGCAATAACCTGTTGGTGTTGTTTTCAACGATGAGATTTCGGGAAGCAATTTTTTCGCGAGATTCGAGGAGATTGACAACCGATAAACGAGTTCGTTGCTCCCTACTAGCATCTAAAGATCAGGTGCATCATCCGAGGAAGTGTTGCAGCTATCGAGTTGTTTGGGTTTGATAAAAATTTCGATGAAATTTTCAGCATGCACATAACTTACATGAATCTAGAAAACACATTTTCAAAATTTCTGTAGCAAGCCCAATTAAAAAAATTGGGTTGAAGTTCCGAAAATCGGTGAAATCGGTAACGCAATTTTTCCAAAATTTTCGTTACATATTGTCTAGTAAACTAATTCATGTACTCTAGAAGAAAAACCAAGGTTGTTTGCTTTATCAATAAAAAAAAGTTATTCTGACACAGACTGTATGGTATGTATGTATTTATGCAATGTTTCGTAGTATTTTCGGACGCGGGACTACGCTCTTAAACCACAGTGGAAACGTGGTCAAGGCCAAACAGGAAACGCCAGAGATGATCCGTCGGCGTTCGTCGGTGTCCCGTCGTCGACGAGGACGCGATAAATCAATAAAACGAGGCTAACCAGAGCAGCGTGGAAAAGATTTTATTTGCGAGGGCCGGTCCTTTCAGCCAGATGGACTTCGCAGGGCGAATTCATTGGGGCCGGTCGTTCTTTTATGATGCATGAGATTTCCCCGATCCCCGGATAATGGAATGGGAAATAAAGTGCGAACAATTCCGTCACTCCCAGTCCACCTCGAGCCTCGAAGCTTCGAGCAAAGCGGAGCAGAGCGGAGCGAAGCTGAGCAGAGCAGAATGAAGGGTTTTCGCGCGAAGAAGTGTGCGCCGGGCGCGTCCACACACAATGGAACGCTATTTGTGTGGCAAATGCAGTCGACGGAAGTAGTAGAATGTAAATTTGTCCTCCGGTGGAGCTCGGGGACGATCGCTTTAAAATTAGACGATATACGGGACCGTGTAAAAATCGAGCTGATATGGTGGATAGCGATTGCTAGAGAGCATCTGACAGTTCCCCGATCAAGCTAGAAAAACGTTGTCGATAGTGAGCCGTGTACGAGGCAAATAATTCCACAGAGATACGGCAAAGTGAATCTGACGCCCAGCCTTTTCGTAGTTCCGTGTGTTTTCTGTGTAATTACAGTAGAACCTCGCTTATTGCACGGAATCCTCGAACGTTGTATACTGGCGACTCCCACCACTAGGTGTGCAAATTTCTGGAACTCGTGGTGGGATTGTGCTCTTTCGTCGCACGACCTCAATTTATGCACGCATTTTTATGCAACGAGAGAGGTTCTACTGTAATAGCCGGAGTCGAACCGTTTTACAGTGTTGTAAGAAATTAAACATCTTGATTATTTATAAAACGGCGGAAAGTTTAACGTTTGCATAAAATCAAGCGAGTGCTTGTGAATATTAAGTGTTCTATAAAAATTCTTCAATGGCAAAAAAATATTCGCTTAGGAACAGAACATGACATTGACACTCTAGAGTAGAAGATAACTGACTGATACATTGCTGCAAGAGACTGGGACTTGACAAATGTTTATTTAACAAATGAGGTCAGATATAAGTATGTGCCCTTTTCAGTCTATCTCGATCAAGTATTACCTCACGAAAAGTCCTAGTTTCAACCCATTTTATGACACGAAAGTTTATTGAATGCCACCTATTTTATAGATACTGTGCGCCGGTTCTTGCTGTTTCGTTGATACCGCCGGTGACGAGGCAGCCAGCACAATTATTCAGGATATTCGAAAATTTCATCTGGCAGCGGGACACGGACTCTCTATTCGCCGAGGGTCGCAAAAATGCGCCAACATCTCTCTGAGTCCCGCTATAGTTGCTCGTTTACGAGCCGATTTCATTATTGCCGGACTGCAGTTCATTTTATGATCCTAGCTGGCGGCAGTTAATGGATGTCCGGATTCCGTCGACGGTGATTAAATTTATTTGATGTAGCCGTAGGTAAGTCGCATTACGAACTAATTGATTTTCGATTCACGCTGACATTTGTCCTGTCGCGAGAAAATCGGGGCGCCCGATTCCGTGCGTAATCGCGATGGAAAACTAATTGTAAGTGTCACTGGTAGGGCAAACGTACGAGAAAGGGGTGGCGAAGGAAAGGGGGGGGATGCGCCGGTGAAATAAACTTTTTATCGCTCGAAGCAAAAAAGAGAAACGACGGAATTTCGATCCAACTTCACCGTTGAAAATTGCATTTACTGGTCGTAAAGTAATTTGTCGAAGCATGAAAATTATTTTCTAATTTGTTGTTAGAAATATCGTTTCTGATTTTGTCATGTGGTGAAATGAAAAAATATGAAATTTAGTTGTAATATACTATAAAAAGATTTTTATTCACCACTACTGTCTAATTGTTCAGATAGTAAAACGATTTTTTTTTTTTTTCGGTAATCACCTTGTTCGAAGATATCTTGACTACATTGTAGAAAAATTTCTGTACAGCATTTTGGATGTTTATCAAGCAATATTTATTAAAAACAAAATGAACTTTTATGTCTCTACGACTTTTTTATA
>CM052112.1:2119828-2154966 GCA_028454245.1 Halictus quadricinctus
AAGTGAATGATAGTGCCTCACGAGTACACACATTGTATGAACCGTTCATTTTACGAGCATTAGTTGAACCCAATAAAGAGAATCGTAAACATTCGTATCGTCTATATTGAATCGATTGCTATCGATAAATAGACATTGGTGATATTTCAATGGACAACTAACGCGTTACAATACTCATAACTTGTCGCATAAAATATACCTAAAGATAAATTAATTAATTAATTAAATTGATTACAATAAGATGCGAGTTACATATACTCAATGTTATTCAATTGTAAGAAAATTCAACAAGTTTACGCATGGTTCCATTAAACAATTACATAAAAAAAAAACAAATTTGCGAAAATGGATGAATAATATCAACCTAGTTTCTTTCACTATTACTAGATTACAACAGGCAGCGAGAATGTTATGATCAATGTTATTCAACTGCAATCGATGTTCGACAGGTTTCGGCGCGGTCAGCTCGAACGGTTACGCGAAAAAGTAAATTAGTGAGCGAGCATAACTCGGATAACGCGTCTGACGCATGCGTATCGGTAATAAGGAGCTCAGGCAATTAGAGCTGAATAATTAAAGGGTCGTTAGTCTCGACTGCTGGTGAAATAACTCGGCTCGCGAGAAACCCAAGTGGGCAAGGGGAAGGAGAGGGGGGAGGACGGAACGGAACGGAACGGAACGGAACGGAACGGAAATGAAGTCCAGAATCTTTGAAGCCGGACGAGCCGGCTGAATTACAGAAACTATCGATCGTGTCAGCTACGTCTTAATTTCTAGCAGGACGTCTCCACGCGGAATGCAATAATCGTACGTTAAGCGTGACACAACTACCCGTATAATTAGTGCTACAGGAGCGGCGGCGCTGGGGGTTGGGGGCCGACTGTCGCGTTATAATGCATTCGCAATGCCGGTGAAGCACGTAATTACCGTGAGTTTGTCTTGGCCCTGACAGTGCGTGCGAACAAAGAATTCTTGGGGACGCGTTTTTATATACGATATTGCGCCATCCTGCGGTTCGCCTAAAACGCGTTACCATCTCCAACCAACCGAGTGCGAAACATTGAATAAAATATACAATGAAATTCGAAATTGTACCAATGAAACCACATTTTCAGAAAATCATTAACTTCTTGCCGAACGATTGCAGGGATACAATGATCAGAACCTTTTTATCCTTGATCATTTGACAGAAGAGAAAAAAAAATTTCAACAAACAGATGATTATTTCAAATGACATGTAGCTGAATAGGACAATACATATAATTTTAACGATTATTGTTCGAATAATTTATTCCGATTAATGCGCAAGCCTAATAATAGGAAACGAGTGCACGCCAAATGAAACGTTAGCGTTCTTCAAACGTGAATTCATCCGAAAATCCTCGTAACTTTCATGAAAGTTAACATTTCAGCGAAAGTCGCGCAGCTAATAACCGTGCGACACCGGCGAGGTATCCTTTAAACCTCTGATCCACGGCGTGCGCGTGGTCCGCTTCTCGGCGAATTCCCTTTGAGCCTCGATTAATATTAAAGTACCGGCGTCGCGTTAAATATCGCGGCGTTTCGCACAAAGGCATGCAAATCCACGGCGAAACAACAAGTGCCGGCGTGCGCGCGACGTTCGGCCGATACGCGAGCTTGTTTTTATTTTCGTAAATTATTTCGCGAGGCAACGTTTTACAAATAATAGAGAAAAAAAGAGAGAAGAGAGAGAGAGATGGGAGGGGTGAAGAAAGGGATTCGTGCACTCGTTAGCAGCGGACGAACATATGAAAAATGCATGACGCCGGAAGGATCGTTATGCTAATCCCTTCAGCGGGCGCAGTCGTCTCGTGTACAAACCTGGCGCGTCGATCTACGGTACTGATGTGCGCGCGTTCACCAGCATCGATCGTAATTAAACCTGTCCATCAGATTTCCACGTCGGGACCGGCGTTTCCCCACTTTCCTCGATCCACATTCATCGCGCGTCATTTCGGAACTGACATGTCGGAAGGGTTCGTGAAGTCGTGCCAAGAGTACATTCTCATAATAACTCCATTCTGTTCGTATAGAGTGTCCCGAAAATCTGGGACCACTTGCGTACTAGGCAAATACAAATTACTCCCATATTATACTACACAGTTTTTTTGTAGAAAACTTCATTCTATCGCGTATGGTACCCTCTCTTTGACACTTTTTTGATAGGATCCTCCAAAAAAGATGAACGATCTGCGAAGGAAATTGTTCCTTACACTTCGGAATCTGGAACGGGGTCAAAGAGAAGCGAGAAATCCGACCGCCGAGGTTAAGAGAAGAAACTTTGGACAAGCGTTGAATGAACCACCACGTGGACATAGTTACGCTACTTCGTAAAATCCACGAAAACCAGATAACCATGGTTCCGCGATGGTAATAACTGCGCCCGGGTCGCTTTCGGATCCACTAAAACTATTCCCGAGAGATGTGAATGAGCCGAAATTCCAAGGGAATTAGCAGGATCCGTTCGACGTACCGAAGTTGCCTCAATAAGATTTTCGAATAGTGCGACATCCGAGCGGGGAAACGTCATTCTCGAATCTTCGATAATTGCACCTATCACGTTGCTCGGGATGTCAAGGA
This sequence comes from Halictus quadricinctus, assembly GCA_028454245.1. NCBI lineage: Eukaryota > Metazoa > Arthropoda > Insecta > Hymenoptera > Halictidae > Halictus > Halictus quadricinctus. The sequence goes on from CM052112.1 coordinate 2,122,430, forward strand.
AACTTTGACTGTTCAAGCCTCGATGTTACTCTTGCTACGAGCATGAAATGTTAAAACAGTTCGATGCTATAACGTGATACTCCTGATAGTGTAAAACCTTTTTGAAAATTTTTATTGAGATGTAAATTATTGCCGATGATAGTGATGTATACAATTAATCATTAGAATGTATTTTATCGATTGTGATGTTACTGGAAGGAAAATGTATTCCATTTGGAAGATGTTTAAGAAGGGCGTTAAATCCAAATCGTAATGTATTTAATTATACTAGAATATAGTATTAGTTCCCCCAGGTAGCCGGGGTATGCGAAAAGCATTTTCTCACGGAAAAAAAGGATCGAACTAAACATTATGGGATGCCAAGGCAAACAGAAATTACATAGTCCCCGTGGCCAACGTCGGTAACGCGTCGAAATGCAGTTTCACGGGTGACAGTAATGAAAGACCGAAGCTTGCGGATTTGAAGCAGTATAAAGGATCAGGATGGATTACCCGGCAAGAAAACCACAGCGGCTTCCGTATGCTCAGCAGGTCATACGCGGGGGATGCAGAAAGTTTTGTGCAAAGGAAGGAGGAGTCTTGTAAGCACGAAGAAGAATCGATGTTCTCCAACAAAGTAGTAATACCAGGCCATCCACTATTCAGTAGATATCATCGGACAACGAATCGAGAATAAAGTCACAAAAGAGGAAGGATGGAACGACCTGCTCTAATGCATTTTTAATACGTATCTATATCTTAGAATAGTTTACTGTAAGGTACAAAAGGAAGATTTGCGTGAGCTCTTCCATGTCAAGATTGAAGTTTAAGTTACTCAAACGATTTTATATTCGTTGTTTAATTCCTCGGTCGAGGAATATTTCGATAACGAAGCAAAATAAAAATTTTATTAACGCACATAGAGAAACTGGAGTTGAATGAAAATTTACTTTCTTGGTTAAAGATTTTATTTTAGTGAAAATAAAATTGCACTGTTTCCAATTTTATGCTAATTCATACGTCGTTATATTAAATTATCCCGCAAAATATGTTCAATGTCTCCGGGTCAAACAGTTAAGGTGATAATAAATTAAAATAACAAATTGAAGCCACCGTATTTCCACGCTACTCGTAAATTGTTCAAATAATATTATCGTGACCCCAGAAGGGCTTATGAGACCGTGATTAAAGGTTTGCTCTCATGACCCTTTTAATTAGTAACATTGGCGCATAAATGAAAGCAGGATTACAGCGGTGCTCCGTCCCACGATGTTCGACATTCCAGAAAGTCGCTAATCATGGTTGCGTTATTCACGGGGAGATTGAGCAAAACGTAAGCCGATTACATGTTGATAAGAGTGATTGAAATGTAACTGTTAATTCGATTATAAATTACTTTCTATAATGGTTGGTTATAACTCGCTGTAATAACCTCAATTAAATTTGTAATCAATCTGTTTCGTTGTTATTGTACTACTGATTTAATGTAGAATTGAATTGTTGTTTGAATCAAACAACTTGCCTGTATTAGATACGTTTCGTGTCTTCGTTGCTCATAGTATTCTATGCTATGACAGCATAGTCGCCAGATGAGGGGAGGAAGCACGAATTAAGGGGAAAAAGTTACCCTCTCTCTGCCAGTGCTGGGTTAGTCACGTGACATTGTGACACAGATGAGATAGAAACGGAGCGCGTCACGTGACCGGACCGAGGCGAAAGCATGGGGGAATATCGAGGTAGAAGGAGAAACTAGAGTGGAGGAACAAGTCTTGATCTGGCGACAATGGGGGACAGTGGGCGCTATGGTGGGGACGGTTTTATCTCAATTGAGACAAACGTGCCCGGCACTATGCTAGACACTCGAAGGTCATTTAACACATCGTCGACGAGGTCGCGCCCCAGTAAATTAGAGTCACGTTTCGGCGAAGACGGTCCCCGAGTTTATCGAGCGTGGCCTCGTGCACTGGAACGTGTCCAGTTTTGACTCACTCTTCCAGCGGCTCCTATAGCCAGTTCCAAGTTCCATTAACAGCCCGAGGGGTACTGGATGCCACGCGGTCGAAATACCTCATTGGAACTCGAATCATTCCACCACGGCGGCGGGTGGAAGACGCTTAATCCGCGGTATGTTGCCGATTGCCGCGCGGAATATCAGTGAGGGGATTCTTCGAGCAGAAACAAACGTCTGGCACACGGATTAATTACCTCCCCCCCCCCCCCTCGAATCCTTCTTAATTAACGTTTCCTGACACCCCCGAAGGACTTCAAACTTCGCCAGAGCCACCGTTTCTATTTGAAGTTCCGCGCTGGTCCGAGCAATTCCTCACAATTTATGCAAATGCTGGACCGATTTCCATTTTGTTGCGAGCAGACCCTCCGCAGGGCTTCCTATTGCCAGACTGGTGATGACAGCTCTGGGAGATGAATTCCGCGGTATTTGTAATCATTTGCCTCGACAGTATGATCTATTCGGATCGCGAACGAAGATTATTTGGACACATGTTTCAACAAACCTTCTGGCTTATCGATAGATTTTTTGAGAATTTTTGTATGGTCAATTTAATAACCAGTTTGTGACAAAAACGAATAGATAGAATACGAAACTGTGGAGACATTAACTTACTAAAATTATCGAAGGAAAAAATTCCTTGCACTCATCTTTTGCAATTGAACCGATTTCCATCGCTCACCATACACAAAAATGATTTCTTCTATTTGAAAATGTTATTTTTTATTTAGATTTTAGATGGAGCCACTTGGCATGGAAATTAATGCGATCGGTTGTGTTTGAGCCAGGAGATAGATTTTTACCGATTCAGAATTTAGTATGGCGTCCATTGAAAGCTAATCGGCCGGCTTGATATCACGGAGGCAAACATCAACCGATCGTTATTAATTTATGCGGACAAGGCGAGTTTCTAATCTGTCCCCATCCCGGCACGTTTGCAGTCTAGATTTAATCTGCATTCGGTTTAATTAAAATCAACCGGCTCCACGGCAGTACGCCCTCGTTGACAATTGCATGCAGATTGGATTAAGCTTTGGAATTAGAATCGGGGTCGAATTCATGCCGCGCCGGAATCTGCTCGCCGTTTGTACACATTAATATTCGAATTTCTGAAAATAGAGCGATCTGCGATGCGAGGGAATGTGCATACAGTGCACGGCACCGATAGCGACGAAATCGTCTGCGACGAGATCAATCGTTGTCGGCGCTTCAGAACATCCAGTAGTTCAACCAGCAACCACTCTGTTGCCTGACTTCGGGATCGACAGAGTGTGAAAGTCGCTTTTGAAACGGGACCGTCACTGAATCCCTAATCAAAGCAACTATCATAGTAGGTGTTTAAAAAGGGGTGAAAAAAACTGAAGGTGACCTTGAGATCTCTAAAAAAAATAACATAACAACAAATATTTGAGGTGCAAACGTTAGATGACTCACCCTGCATAATACAGTATGTATATTGAAAAATGAGTATTTTACTGTCCATCGTTATACGCAATAAAACTTTGAATTTCAAAAGGGTGAATTTGATTTACAAGAGGATAAATTTGGTCGGCACAAGGGTAAATTTAATTGTACAAAGATGAATATGGAAAATAGTGAATTCGTAGTACAAAACCTTTAAAATAATTTACATGGAATAACTGTCAGAATACTGTAACATTTTTTTTTAGACAACGTTACAGGATTTGGAGGATCAGCAACTTTTCGATCCTAATGTAGCGATGCCAGAATTTTATGGATTGATGTGTTTTCCCGAAACCGGAAGCTGCAGGGAAATCCATTGACGAAAACAGAGTTTCGGCGACGCCGGAAGTGTATCGTACGTGTATAACGCGGACGTCTAACAAGCTAATCTGTTCATCTCGCTGAAAGACTAAACGCGCCTTTCAGGTTAATTGTTTCCCAGAGCCGAAGACTCCGCTGCGCTAATAGTATTAGCTCCTTATAGTTCTAGCAATTAGAAGGCTGCCACGATGTCATGGCGGGTCGGGGAAGGGGGTGGGGTGGGGGAGGAGGGAGGGGCTACGGCGGAAATCGTGTTACTCGGAGACGAAAATTAGCGAGCCTTTAGCGCCGGTCTGCAATCTTCCGGAGTGAAGTTCATTCTGACTGATCGAACCCGGTCGAATTGAATTACTGTGCGTACGTAGATACCTACACGCGGCCCGAGTTCTGTTTTAATGAACGCGGACTTTCGATTACTGCCGAGAGACCTAATTTCCGGTTGGATTTTCGACCGAAATAACATCGCCGTTGCCGCGCAGTTTTCGAAACTGCGTGGCCTCCATAAAGTTTGATATGACCAGGACTTTTTCCGAATTTATGGCTCATAAAACTTGGGAAAAATGGTCGTATAAAAAGAGCATTCGAATCGATCGTGGTTTTAGTTGCTTTTTGACTGCCGAAATTATTGCTGCGGGTAATCAAATTTTGGTTAATTTTATTTTCTCTGGGAATAGTTAGCCATCTGAGAAAATGTGATCTCTAGACATTTTTTGTCCAAGAATTAATGGACTGTCCTTTTTAACGATCCCTTTGTTTGATGTACATATATTGTACAATTTATCACGTTCTTTCCAAATTGTTAACTAGGCCTGACTGCTTCAAGGAAAAGTAGATGGTGCTGTGGAATATTTTCTTAATTGGTGAGACAACTGTAAAAGTATTTATTTATATCGCGTACTTTTGTATGCGTTTTTCATAACAGAGTGAATACGTAGAATGAACAATTACCAGCAGTTCAAAGCGTTTCTTTTCATTAACTTGACTTTGGCGAAGTAGAAAAGTCTCGAAGTGATAACGTAGCATTATCAGCGGGAGTGCATTCCGTTTGATGAAGTACCAAAATAATAACATAGGAACGTCCATTCATTAATTAAAGCCGAAAGAACATTGTACTCATACAACAGATACATATTCATAATTGATAGTATCACAAGGTATTACAAATGCAAATGAAAAAAGTGCGTGTTTGCGTGGCAGCGAGTTTAACGTGCCACGACAGAAAAGGTGCAAGAACAGAATGATATATAGTCTGTTGGAATATTACATATTCCACTCGAAAATTTCGGTATTCAACGTACTCGTATTTCAAAATCCTGGTGGTTCGTGTGAGCTGTATAAATCATTGAAGATTGCGGCAAACTATAATATTAACCGTAGAGGGAAAACGTTACTTTTTCGCTTTGAAGTGATTTATCAACGTGACCATGAGAACTGATTTAAAAAGGTTACCAATATATATGAGAATTATTTTTATAATACAGAGTGTCCCAAAAATGTTGTACTTTCTTGAAAGGGATAATTCCTGAGATCATTTGAAGTAACTTTTTCGTTTTGCGAATATGTTCTCCGCAGCTTTATTAAGGAGAAGGTATAAGAAGTTTAATTTTTCTGGTAATTCCTACAATATTTTATCACAGACAACTGTGAACTGATACAACTTAGACAAAATTATTTTTATGGGTCTGGTTGGTCATTACTGCGGGACTTTGTGCATTTATGACTACGCATTCTGAAAATTTTCAAGAAAAGGCTAGAATATAAAATTCGAGAGAATTTAGTACGATTTTTAGTTACTTCAGATCTATAACGGCCACTTTCACTGAAAACAAGATTTTATTTGATTCCACTTTCTTAAAATTTGTCTACAAAAATTGCACTTTGGTCTTAGAGTAATAAATCTGTCATCATGACTCGCGAGAATAAATAATATCTATGATTCGCCAACACAGAGTTTCGTAACTTTGCACCTATTGTTATCGAAAGTGAGATATTAAGTTTCTCTGAAACAACGATATCATTGCGACGCAGACAGCATAAGGATGCACAGGAGAAAGAGAAGCTAAAAAGTCGACCTTCGAATAACGATAACGACTGCCGGAAAAGGAAGTTCCTACTCAGACATTAATGACCGGCGGAACCTCTTTTTCTCCAGGCTACGATCGCGGTGGCTTTTTAAAGATTTATTGTTATTGCGAGCAAAGAATTGCCCGTTGTACCCACCGCAATTAAAATACAAGACAGTGAACCACGTATTCCCTCTCGAAAAAAATACGATTACTTTTCCTTTTCGAAGCAATTCCTTTTTTGGTTGAATTGCAAACTTACAATGTTCCTCGTAAAAGCGTATTAAAAAAAGAAAAATATTGCTGTATAAATACCACAAGATACAAACTGGTCACACGAAAAACAGTTTGTTTTTCCTGCAGCTTCTGTACCAGCAATCAATTTCACTTCGAACGTTTCCCGCGCAGGAGTTTTAGGTTATTCCGGATCCTATCAGTAAAGCTTTTTGTCCCGAGTGAGCGGTATTTTTTCAGTTTACAAATCCAGAGTGCAATTTTACGCTTCCATATAAAAGCTCTGTGTTAATCGCTTGGGAATGGGTGTATGAGCACGTTACAGAACATTCTAACTTGAAAAAACTAGCAGGAGTATACTAACGATGGGCAGTTTCGAATTTAGACGCTCGGTTTTATGGAATTAAAGTTGTTGTACGTGGCACTAAGCGGTGTCGAGCGGAGAACTTCGAAAGAAAAAGATGGGGTAGAGATTTTCTTGTTGCGAAAAAAACATCGACGTCTTATATCAAAATAAAACTGTATCTGTCAAACAGAGAATAAATCTAGTTCCCTTATTGTCACTCTAATAGTTCGGTCACCCACTTGTATTCTAGAAAGTGGGTCACAAGCAAAACAATTTCGCCCCCATGATGAAAACCTAAATTTCCAGTGATCACTGACATTTCAGTGGCACTACCCGTTGTCAAACTTTCGCTGTATCCATGAAACTGTAAAAAATCTCTCGCGCAGAAATAATCGACCAGAGGAGGGCTGAAATTGTTACGGTTCTATGGGAGTGGGGAAGGGGGGGGGGTAAAAAAATAGTACGGAAGAAACACACACATGACCGGGACAGGTTTCGGGGCACAATTGTTTCCAGTGGCGAAGCGTGAAAAGGAACTGTCCAAAAGGGAAATTTTGCGGGTCGGTCGGCGCTGGAGGAACAGGGCAGACCGGGCGTGTTCAAACAAACGTTGAAAGACGCCCGTTTTCCAACTCCATTTTAAAGCGAGCGCGTGCACTCGTGCCGCTCTGCCAATATTTGCCACCGACTAAAATGACATATCGTTGTTGTCGGAACGCGCCATTAAACATTGCAGTCAGCGACTTTTCGCGACACCACGCCGCGGGACCCTGCATTGTAACGCAAATAATGTATGTACTCCCGGTGTCATAGAAATCACCGACGAAACGGCCACTACATTCGGCCAATATCGCAAAAATATTGTTAAAGTTAAAGCTGTGGATAACAAAAATACGACAAATATCGTATATCCCAATGATTGATTACTTTCCGCTAAATTCTCTGGAATCTTTCGAAGCAAATTTCAATACAATAATATCGAGGATCGCGACATGTGGAGTCACGCAAGTGAAAAATCATTGATGTCAGTATCTGTAGCTGATACGCGTATCAGCCAGCGTGAATATGCGGTGCTTGAGTGCTAGCAACCGGAAGGACAATCAAATTGACAGAGCGTAGAGAGATGCGGAGGGTTAAATGAAATTAATCCTGAATAGCATCAGCATGGTTGTATGCAACCGTGCATCAGCTGTACCGTCAAAGGCGACAATGCGACCCCGTTCGGTCGGCTACATTTAACAAAAATTGCTCACTTTTGATTGGTGTCGTTCTACATGTTGCATTTTCCTCAAATTACGTTCATTTAACAGCATTTGGATTGTCTACAACAATGGACAGTGATACATTAAATGTAATTACATTAAAAAGCAATAACCAGATAAAAACCCTCTTGTTTCATTAAGGGTTCTCATTACAATTATTTATAAAAGAAATAATAAAAGTAATAAATATTATGATAGTATTAGATTAGTCTATGGATCTTTCCATTATTGTTTTAATTCTTAAAACAATATAAATTAACATTGGATGAGGTTTCTGGATAAAATCGAGAGTAGCGCGCTGTAGAAAATATCTCCAGCTAAAAATTGAACTATATTTTGTCTTGATTTTCTGCGAAGTAAAGCCAAAAACTTGAAACATGTTTCTGGCGTCAGAATTCATAATATTGATAATACCAGAGAAAAAAATGTGACAAGTTTAGTCACATACTTACGGACCGACGGATCAAGACCAAGACGGATCATAAGTTAGTGGTTGAAGGCTGTGAACGGAAATTATACAGCAGTTACCGAACTGCTGGCTTTGCAAAAGTCACGTGACTACCCTTAAATTTATGTTCCCAACTAGACAATATATTCTAATATCTAAAAATAAAATAGAAATGTCACTGATTTGTGAACTCTATAAAATTTCTTACGATACACTGTTTTATAAAACCCAAAACTAGAAAACTGATTAGAGTAAAAATAATATGGAACTGTGAAATATGTGAAGCAGAATATAGATATCAGAATATAAAATGTGAAATATCTGAAGCAGAATATAGATATCATGAGATTGAAAAATAATTCTTACTTTATTGTCACTACTCGAATTCAGATGCTAGATGCCTATTTACCGTACGTTTTAATTCATTTTACGGAAGTACATTCGTGCCAGCACATTTATTTCGTGAAAACGTTCGTGTATCGTTCTTTGTCATTACTCTCATTGACGTTAATTCACGTGTCACCCGAATACCGCGTGCCTCTCGTAAATAATAAATTGTAAACAACGAGGAATGCCGGGATACATCCGCCGGGCACGGATTTCTGTACGTTCAGTTCGTAAAACGCTTTCAGCGGCGCATTAGCACGAACATTGTAATCTAAAATTTAATCGTCGACTACAATGGCGACGTGTGTGCATGCGATGCGCTAATGTGACGCGCCCGCACGAATATCGAAGCGTCTCCATTGAATTACGATAGTGTCGTTGGAAATATGACGGGATGTTGTAAAATGGAATTGAATCATACGAGAGCATCGATCCTCTTTTTTACAAGCCTCTAACTACCTCGTCGTTATAGCCATCGATATTTCCAGCTGTTAGCTTCTTCATTAAGCGGAACGGTTTTACAACGTTTACAAAATGATACTGACAGTACGTGAAACGATGCGGCAGTTTTAAACAATACCTGTCGTGTCGCGCTAATAGACTGCGGATTTTCATGCAAAATAAAAATATCGTTTCTCTTAATAATTTACGATGAGTTCAACGCGATTTATAATAACAGCGGCCTCAAACACTTCTCTCACATTTTCACTGTTTTGTAAATGACATGTTCGCTGAATACTTGCAGAATAAATGAAATGTAAAAACTTCAATTTGACATTCGTTTTCCGCGGGACAAATATCGAAAAGAGCGGGTTTTATTTTTTTGTACCACGACACACCTTGCTAAAAAACATGAAAAAATTGATGAACAATACCAACAGCTATATACTGATACTGTAAACATATAAAAATGTCATATAACATATTAAACGGTTCATAGGCCCCTTAATTTCGTCCAAGAGCATTTTTGATCATCTTATCCGGCAAAATACCATTTGTCGATAGGAACAAGAGGGTTGGAGAGGCGGTTAATGTGTCGGCGTAATTGCATTCTAAGAGCAGCGTCTGAGGCGTCGCGATTAATCAAGTCTAATTACTCCGTTTGCTCGATTCTGCAAGAATACCAAATCAGAGGGGGAACAATATTTATCTTGTGATTGTTAATACGGCGAACGTCTCCGCGGATGAGATTGTGGCGAAACAGAGGAAGCGTCGGTTGCAGCGTTGCTCAAAGACGGAACCAGGCGGCATTAACGGGCAAGATTAACAATGGCGTTAACCAACATAACCGGAACCGAGGCAAGATGGGGCGAGACATTAAATTAACTTCGCAAAGTTGAACAACGGGGGTGGGAAGTTGCGCGGAGGCTACTTCATAATGAAGAGTAAATGACTCACCCCCCGGACCGTGTACTGCGGCCGTGTTCAATTTGCACATACACCTGTTATTACTTTTCCCGGCTGGCGAAGCGGCAACCACCCGAGAAGCCCCGAGGAGCGAGCATAATAAATGAATGGAATGGAAAAGTGAGCGCGAACGAGGCGAAATAACAAAAACCAGGGATGAGAGATGCGGAATAAGACGAATGAAGTCCCACGGACGTAAGGATATCTGCGGAATGAATGGAACGGGTGATGAATAAGTATGAACGAGCGGTACGATGTTACCATTCCGACCGGAATGCCGGAGCCGGGAAAAATATTTGGTCGCGGCGAGACCGCGAAATGTTACGAAATGATGCGAATTTTCTGCACCCGTATACGGTTCATTTAACAACTCGAGTGCTCGACCACCCCCCCCCCCCCCCCCCCATCCCGTACAGTGTCTACAGCCTTGGGAGATCCACGATAAAATGAAAGATGTATGAATCCACATCTCCCCTGCAGAATTTTTTCCGTTCGTTCGACATTCTTGTTCTGCATGGGAAATGGTAATTTTTTTTTGAGAACGTTCGTTGCCAAATTGGGGACGTCAGAATTAACCCTCGGACGGCAGACCATTCTTACAGTTGTACAATCGATGATGTTTAGGATTATTTACCGGTTGCTTTGTCAATTTTTTAAACATATTTTTCGAGGAACTTCTTGTTCGAACTCAGTTATTTAATGACAATTTTTATACAGTGGACCAAAAAAAGACCCGGTGCTAACTCTTTTGTTCTCTTTTCACGCCGCACCGGTGCTAACGTCGCCCGTTCAGTTACTTTGTCCACCTGGCATTCATCGCGAAAATCGTGGGTTCCAGGTGAATATGCGAGCGAGACGATAAATATATCCCTTACAGCACATCATAAACATGAGTGGTTCCACGGCTGGCAAATATTTTATGCAAATACTCCTGCGCCCGGACAGGGTGTCTTACTTGAAATTAGCGAAAGGGCGCACGTATCGCGGGAGGGTTCAATTTGCACGTATTCTGAGCGTCGTTTCTCCCACACGGGCTAACGTGTAATCTGCTTGATAGTCCCGGCACGTTTCTCTTGTCGGATACGGAACTCCATTCCTCGTCATATCGCGACGGTACTTTCGGAGAGGCAGGTCGAGCGAAACAAAAGGTGTTACGTCTGCAGCATAGCTGTGGCAGGGAGCAAGCAAGATGGACGAGACAGCTGTGCGCCGCCGGTATCTCGACTGGAAAATCATTGAACGCCGGTAGAGAGATCGTGTTCGAAGTAATCCGAACGAGAACGTCGCATTAAATTGAATTAAGCCACCCCTTCGCGATCCCGACTCGACGCGAAGCTCGCGTTTGGAACGCCCTGTAGCTTGGACTCTGGATTGTTGCGGGCGCATTTGCAAGTGAAATGCAGCCGGACCGTGTCACGCGCCATTCGTTACGCTTCATCGGATAACTTTACACGTCAGAGTTTTCATATCGTTAGTCTCACTCCTTGGTTGACAGCGGAGTCTGCTGCACGACGCATTTCCAGGATGCCATTTTCGAGCCGTCATTGCACCATTGATATTAACGATTAAAATTTATCAAAAATATTTTTCTTCACATTATAACGTTAATAAATGATACCTCAAATTTTAAATCAATCTACGCATTACATTTTTCAAAAAAAAATTCTTGGAAAACGCCATTTACACGAGGTTCCCACCTTAAGTACGGCGCGCTCGTCCGCAACTCGGTCTCCCAGGGACGGTGCGCCTGGCCGCGGATGGCGCGAAAGCCACTATAGTGGCTCGTACTGTTCAAATTGATGCTCTCCACGGAAACCACTATAGTGGTGTACAATACCTAAGAGGTTAATCTTGGAGGACCTTAAAAACGTCTACCTTGCGAGGGTTAACCAAAGTTCGAGTGTCTCTATGTCTCTCTCTCTCTCTCTGTGTGTGTGTGTGTGCTGCTCCACCCGAGATCATAACCCGTCGGTCTCGGAAAGTTCGGTTGGCGCGCGCAGCGATTCAGCAAACGCAATTTCCCTGGGAACACAATACGCGTTGCCTTTCATCGGACGTGGCGATGCGCATGGCATAATCTCGCCCGGGAAAGGGCGCGAACTCGTTCCGCAAGGTCGCCCCCGTTGTTGCCGTCGGAGGGTTCCTCGTTTGGGGCGGTCGGCGCGGCATATCAAGCAGTTCCAGACACGCCGGAAGATTAATGCAAACCCGTCCTGATGGTCGTTACGGACCTAAGACGATTACATCCTGCTTAAGTTCAGGAGCCACCGTCTCTACCGTCTTAATCGTCGGGTCACGTCGGATGTACGCCGTTCTAATTAGTTAATCTACCTTTAGCTGCGTTAGCGAGATTGTCCCTACTCCCCCCTGCTGCTTCGCAGACTCCACCTCCCTCGTTGCCTATCGTTTTAGCTCTACCGGCGCACACACTGCCGGTCGAACAGATGTTAGCACGAAACATGTACCAATTAGGGGTCTCGGGGTGGCCAGTGTGCCTGACGAATCCCGCGTCCACCGAGATCTAACCGTTTTGATATCCGCGTCGGTTACGCCGAACCCCCGTTACGTGCGTCGCCACTAATTAGAGGCCGCGATTGGTTCACCTTATTACGGCCGGGCATTATCGTGTAAGGGACCCCGCGATCTGTAATACTATTAGCATTAATTGGAACGGAGTAATTAACCTTCGGCGAGCCTGAATCGCGGCGCGACGCAGATAACACGGGCAATATGTCCAGCACGTGGCCGCCACACAATGCTTATTGTCCGCTCCACCCCCCACCACTGTCGTCTCGCGGGTTGATAGAAATTTATGGTCGGAAAGCGAGAGTAGCTTTCATTGCCTTGTTTTTTGATGTTGTACAGACTTCAGCTACCCGATTTTTGATAAAACAGTAGAGACTCTGGTAGGAAATGTTAGCGTTTTACGGTAGAACGTTGCATTTAGAAATACTAAGTAATTTTAAAGAAATTAAAGATAGCACAAATATGCTCACATTTTGTCCGGGACTATAAAAGTATGCGTGCAAACGAACGTTCTAACAGCAATGAAATTCTTTAGATTATAATCTATCGGTAATTCAAACACCCATGGGTTGTATGTTAGCAAGGGGTTGCAATCCGAGGGAAAAGAATTCCGCCATTCATCATTGCCTCGGTTTACTTCCAGATAAAACATTCCTGGTCGACGTGTGATCGCAATTGAAACATTAAAAAGCTGTTAGACTCGTGGTAATTACGTGTTCATTATCGCCGGCAGTCACGATACTATTAGTAAGCAGAGGTAAACTGTTGTAGCGAGGGGCCGTCGCGTCGTCTCGAAAAGCGGGGAAAGGAAACGTACCCGGAGACGTAATCGTCGTGTGAAATTCATCGTGTCCGCCTCGGTGGAAACGCGAGAGAGTTCGACAAACTCGCGCGAAACGCGTGACCGTCGGCAAACCTCGCGGAATACGAGTATGGTTGCCGAGGCTTGTTTGCTATTCTGACCACGGTCGGCTCGCTACCCGTTGTCTTTTCAGCTCCTGGCTGCGAATACGCTGTCGAACAGCCGATAGGCCAGCCTGGAACCGCTGCATCGTGACCGATAAATCTGCCAACTACCCCTATCGGGGGGTGAGGACGGTCTGCAACCACCGTTCTTGGCCCGAGTCTCGTTCCCAGACGGTGATACGGGTTGGTCATAGGACGATGAACACGAGTTTCTTCATGTTAGTCATGTTAGTCTCTTCTTTATACTGTCACAGTGCAGAACACTTCGATGCACACTTTATTAGGTTGTTGCATACGAAATGTTCGATTTCGAACAGTAACGTGAAACAAACATACTGTGGATCCGAAAAGTATTTGTACCCTACGATCCTCGAAAAATTGTCGATATTTAAATTGGGATAATTTCGTAAAAACCAATACACTGAACTTCTTTTTTACACGGTAAAAATGATAAAGTTTTTGAGCACAAAATATCTGATTCCAGTATATTCGTAGCAAACAATCCTATAGAAATAAGCTTGGACTCGTCTTAAAGTCGTCTTATATAACAATAGCAAATATCAAGCGTCTTTAACTTTTTCGGAACATTTCGAAAATTTAGTGTTAAATTATATATTTAAAAGTATCTTAGAAAATTCATAGAAAATTGTTGGAAAGGTCCCAGTATGATACTTAGTGATAAATACATCTTTCAATCATGTAAATATCTATTTCTTTCTGTAAAGAGCACTGAGACAATCTTCTTTTTATCAAAAGGGGGGAAAGGTCATGAGGCAAGGTGTTACATATTTCATCGCTGTTCCAAGTATCGATAGCAAGCTGCAGGCGTCCGGGAGATTGATAGATACATCACGGTGAAAATTTATTTCGAGCCCGGAATGCGCGAGGGTAGTTTTCCGGAATTGTTCCAGGTGAATAGCCCGTGGAAATAGGCAAGAAATTGCGAAGGATACGTAACGTCGTCACGTATGCATGCGGAACAGGGTAAAAGACCGCGGGTTCCTCTCTCTCTCTCGGGCCGAGTAACACGCAATGGGGTGCAACATTGATTTAATGCCGCACGTGCAGAGAAGGGAAAACGCTGGAAACCCTGTAAATTGGTTGCACAGTTTCGGAAATTAATTAGGAGGGTTATTCGACGTTAAGTTGTTTCAGGATGCTCCTCCGGTGGGAGACAGCAGGCAATTCAAATCGGACCATTGCGATCATATTTTTTTATGTTCTTTTAAAAATTTTCTGTTTCTAACTTGGCCATCTAAAATATCTCGCTTGTTTTTTATGATAGAAGAAAACTTCAGAGGAAAACATTAGTTGGTTCAGAGGGGCAAATATTATGTTAGGCTAAAAAATTTGTTTGAGAATCCAACGACCTAAATATTATGACCTTCACGTGACCTAATTAAGACAGATAATTTCGCTGGCATCACGGAAGACGCCAACAGTATCACGATACATTTACAATCAAAATAAAATTACCTGTCATTTATTCTACCAAAAGGGATCGTTCCTCGAGGTTTCTATTTAAGTTGAATCTCGTATTCGATTACTCCATGTTTTCAATTTGCAGAAGCGTCTACCGTTGATAAGTACACGCTGCTCGAAGAAGTAGGTATGGAGAATGTCTTCAAAGGTTCAAGTACTAAACCGATTACAGAACCAGAACTATTCAAAAACATCATTACCAAGTTGAATCTGTAAGATTTGTCAGCGAAGCGCTGTGGAATTTCGTCTCTCTTCGAAACCTCCGCCAATTTCATCACGAATATCGTGTTCCCCGAGGACGATTACAGGGAATATATACGCTGATGAAGTTGTTGTATCAATTGATATACAAGCGACTCCTTAGGGGAGTCGGGCATTAGGAGATAATTTGCATAAATCATTACTATCTTCGTCATTTCTGCGTATTACCGCATCGGAGTGTATCGCAAGATTTGATAGTGTGAACTTCTGAAATCTGTACGGCCCAGTGAAAGTTAGCAAAATGAAATTCGATAATCGAATGATTAAACTAATTAAAAATTACGTGACTGGTTCTGATTTTCTCTACTATTGTAATCAGTAGACTGCGAGTGTTTATACAAAAAAAAAATCATTGTTGGTGTCAGTTGCAGTTAATAGTAACCATATATACACTTCCCTTCTCTGATTCAATAATAGGTCGGAGACTATGTACTTACATTCTTACATTTTTGAAATATTTCTACTATGTTAAATTGTCTCGACTCGTTTCCCTCACAAATCTATAAAATCCGCCGTCTAGTCATAACATTGCCGTTTCAATGAATTTCAGTATCAAATTTCGGGAAAGCATTTTCAAGGTTCAATACTTCTAAAAAATACAATAAAAAGAAAATCTACTTTTCGGACCAGTTACACGAGAATACCCCCTTGAGAATCGAAGAACAAGCGACCAACACTTTCGCTTTTGCTTTGAATCCAAAGCGCGAACATAAACGCAGCCGAGGTCTGCACATGCACACGGAGCTTAGGGATCTCTGACGCGCAATCAACTGGTTTCATGGTCGCTTTCATTAATATCGCCCCGGCATCGATCACGTCGATTCGAAACACAACCCAGAGCTCTCGCCGTGTTAATTCCGGCGGTCGAGCTGAAAACTGGAGGACCAATTCCGAGCGATCGGGGGTGTCCGAAAGGGGTCGAACGAGTGGTAGATGCGAGGATTAAGTCGAGAGGGCAGCTCGTAAATCAGAAGCTCAGCCAGCTATGTCTGCGGTGCCGGAGATAATAACCATTTTGCGCTTCCATAGGATCTAACGCAGCGCGGCGTTCCGAAGCGATCTTACGACAACCGAGGGGGGATCTATTCAATTAACTATGTAAAACGCAAATCGGGACCGCTCGTACCTCATCGTCTCTCTATCGTTGCTCTTTCCACCTCCTACGAAAAAGAGTGTCTGTCGTTCCTCTGGCTTCGCCATCAACCCCTAAATTCTGTTCCCAGTCTTTCAACCTGCAACCCCGTGCTACACTCGCTTCGGAACACGCTTATTATTTGATTTGCATATTCAACGCGTGGCACAATTGTTGCGTATATGATAAGGGAATGCCGACGCCCGCTTTCATATTACATTTTCAGGCCTTAAACCGGTTCCCGAGATATTATTATGTCCGTAACTGTCGCAACTGTCCCCCTCAGTGGTGAGGATACAATTTTGACAGTTACGGTAGAAATGTTTTCGACAGTCATGTAGGGAATACTGTAAATGAATGAAATGAGCGTAAATTACTGAAACCTCTACGTAACACTTTGGAAACATTTCGTATCTCTTTACAATCGTGTCTGTGCAAGACAAGCCCAAGTTTATGGATCGTAGAGAAACACTGGAACTTCCATTTCCTAATGACCCAAATACAAGACTGCAGCGAAGTTTCGATCTAATTCGAGTCCGTCGAGCAGAGTTGCAAAGTACATACAATGCTAATCAGACAATTTCCGAATCGGACACGCTCGTAGCTGGTCCGTGGAAGAAAGTTTTTCCTTCCGCCCCCACCCCCGCCTCCCAACCCCGCGTACCGCCATACCTTCTTGTCGAGGAACCGATACAAGAAAGTTGGCGGATCTCGACCCGGGTCTCGTAACTTTTCCTCGGGCTCAAAAGTTGCAACTGTAATCACGAAATTCGCCGGGCAGGGACTTACCGGACTGTCTAAGGAAATTTCTTCCGGGCCAGGCTGATAAATGGCAGGAATCAGGAACTCGTTCCCGAGGCTCATGATTCTTTCGGGTTGCTTGCTCACTCTCGCGGCGGATCGTCCGCGCGAAACAAACCGCTCAATTTGCGGTCCGGCAGCCGAACGAATGACCGCCATCCGAGTTTCAGCGAGTTTACGTATCGGTTCGAGACTTATCCCCCAGACCGTCCGGGGCTTCCCTGTATCGTAAATGTCGTCATTTTTCACCGGCCGATCGAGCCGCTCGATACATAGTAAGATGTCGTTAACACGCGCCACTGCAACGCCGGTTAATCTGACCTACTCGATCCGGAATATCCGGAACTACCGCCTGTTATCCCTGTTACGATCCGCCATCTAAAATAAATGATAAAAATTCGTATGTTGATCAACGTTTTTAATTAACGTGTCTCTAGACTTGGTCAAGTAAATGGAAATATAACATGTGGCGATAGTAACGTATATAGTATAATATGTAATGAAATACTATTATTAATTAATCAACGGTATCAAGGGTTCAATTTACACTACTACCGATGCAGGCAGTTATACACGTTTCTAAAGAATTTTAATTCGCCGATATTCATTGCTTGGCAATCGATTTTAAATAATCTGGTAACGTTGGCCATCGGTAGATATCGTATTAGTTACCGTGTTAATTAAAATTTTTCTTAATTAAGGTTTCATGTATGCGTGTATTTAAATACAAAAACACGTTTTCCGTAAGAGGTGACGTTGGTCCTTAGAATTTCCAAATTATAAAATTAAAATCTGCTTAAAAAATCTTATTCTCGTTAACAGATGGCGAAACATTCGTATCACGTACCAGTGCTTTGTACGCAGTGAAATGATATTTTTAGCGAAAGATTAATTAATTATACATCTTGTGTTTAAGCATTTAAAATGTTCCGTACGAAATTTTAATTCTAATGTAATTCTGGTTTCCATCAAAGTTCTCGTAAACATACCAATTTGGATAGATAATTCATAATTAGCTTACTATGTGTTTGTAATAGCATAAAATAAAAAATTGTATAGTTGTATATATACAAATTCAAAGATCTTTAACGAAAAAGTAATAAACTATTCATCTTTTTTCTGAACCATATACAATCTTCTAAAAAAGTTTGAATTTCAAATTAATCCTAAGTTCAGCATTATTTATATATAAATAATATAAATATAGACGCTTGTATAAATAATTTACAAACTTTCTTAGTAACAGCATAAAATAAAGATTTTCTAAGAGTTATATTATGTAACATACAATCGGTTAAAAAGGTCGGCATACATCACTTAAAACGGTATAACTTTTTGAAAAATGGACCAAATGACTTGAGCTTTGTTGAGAAACTGAAATAACTACTTTACCTTTTCGTATAAATAATTCAAAATTACCCAGCAGTGTTCCACCTCGACGCTAGTCCCTTCGCACAAAAAGAACTGCATTTACCTGGAATCAGAAAGAATGACTCGCCAGCCACAGCCGCTGTCAAATAATTATTTCAACGTATGTCGGCTAAGCGGCAAATTGTCCTTTCGGCAGAGCTGCGTCGCTAACATTTTGAATAATCAAGCGAGACCGTGTACGCAGACGAAATCGACTACGATGGCTTCGACTGTCACCGGTTAATCGCGTTATATTGCAATAAGCCAGAATCCAATTTGTTTAAATGCAATTTTACGAATCCTTTCTCCGTGTCGCGTTGTATCAAGATCTCTTGACCCGCAGGTAAATATGCGGCTGGCCTTTCAGCGAGCTAATTTTTCACGTAAAAATGACGGGCGACCGGTTACGATTCATCATCGTCGTCAGCCATTATTAGCAGAGTTTTCACCGCGGTCCGAAAAAAAAACAGTCCCGCCGTTCCTCATTTTAATTTCAACTTTCGAAGTTCGTGATTCGCGGAACCGCGAAACCGTTCTAAAATCTCGTGCAAGCTTTACGCGGAACTGTAATTAGTCATAGGAGCAACCATATCGCAAGCAGCGATCGAGAAATCTGACAGTGCACGCTTGTGAGCCATCCGTATGCCGTTTAAGTAAAAAAACGGGATTAAGTTTATCCTTATCTAATCAAGGATACAATCGGGAAAAAGTCTCTGAATAAACAAGTTTGTTTGTAAACTTGGAACTTTGTGTTGTCCAACACTTCAATCCTGTGCATTGACAGTTGCAAATTCCAAAGTCACCTAATTCAAAAATGAAGAGAAGAATCATACAGTAGGCAAGGTGGATAGAATTTTTACAAGTTCTCGTAGCATGCGGAAATTTTACTGCCCCGATAACATCGTCGCCCAATATCCGCAATATCCGGAATTCAATATTTATAAAACAAGTGTGCAATAAAAGAAGCATCGAATCTGGTAATATGTTCAGTATCTAAAGTATCCGTTCGACGATGAATATGAAATATTTCAGAGAGGGAATATCCCACGCGAAATACCAGTGTGTTCACCTTTCTTTGTGTGGAAAATATTTGGCCGTGCTGGATACGTATTTTAATCGACTGCTCTTGGCGAGAAAGCATTTGCAGAAAAGGTGCATGCACTACTTATTTAAGAAAAAAACACTGACCCGGCAACTGAAACAGAAATCTCATATATTCTATTTCTACGCAACCTTTGGTCTGGGTCTCACACCTCAAATAACGATTCTCAAATTCCATTTTTACTATTATCATATTATTATTGTTATATTCGATATCCCTGTCTATTAATTAACAAAATACAGAATTATACGTACTCAATAATACAATTTCTGTTTGTTGGTGGCTTCATTTCAGTATCATTTATGTATATTTATAATGAATACAATTAAATCGTTAAAATTAGAACATATTTGTATTCGCAACCAAACGAATTTATGCTACAACTCAACAAATTTTTGTTCTAAGATTAACGACGTTTGAATATAAAAGTGGCATTGATGTACAGTAGAACTTCGTCCCGTTTCGTGCAACGAGCGAGGTTCCACGTGCAACGGCTGATTGGTCCGTGTTTATTGTTACTAATTCCTTAATGAAGCTGCGGAGAATATTCTGGCAAAGGAAAAAATTACTTGAAATCGTCACCTCAGGAACGCCCCTCTAAAGGAAGTGCAACATTTTTGGGACAACCCGTATTTGGTATAGTAGATCTAAATGAATTAGGAAAAATTCAAGAGAAATGATCAATTTTGCAACGTCCCCAGCAGACCATCCCCTAGAAGTGCCACAGTGTTTTGCCCAATGAAACCCGTCTGTAGCAAGCGTCAGCGCGCATCCAAGCTAGCGAAAAGAAGAAAACCCGTAGGAACCGCGAAACAGGATCACCGTAAAGGACACAGCAGCGTAGGAAACGACAGTCTCGTCAGTCGAACACTAGGGGAACACTGGAAATTGAAGTCGGACAGGAAAAGGACCGAGGGAGTCATCCGGCGCGGTGGTGCCAGGGAGCAATAACAGTTTTTCCCAGGGAAATACTTTACATCGACAGTGCGCACTCGGGGTGGTTTGATCTGGTGTGCAGGGAGTGGGTGGGTTGTGTCGAGGGAAGCCAAAGGCGCAGGTGGAAGGCCTCTCTTAGCTCCGCCATCCTTGTATCGGATTTTCACAAACGAAACGAGCAATCTCGCGGCTCAAGAATCCAGCCTTGAAGGGCAACCGATCCGAGCCCACCCTGTCTGCTCCGGCTTTAAAGCCCGAACCTCGAGGAATGCCCTTGAGTGTTGCCGCGGATACCACTAGCAGAAGTGACTTCGACCCCCGGAGAATCGATCCGCGTCATCTTCTATCCCTACCAAACTCCTCTGTCCCTTTTCCCTTTCTTTTCTCTCCGACGCCCAGTTTCCCAGTTCCGTCGCCAGTTATCTCTCGGCTCACAAGACACCCCTCCTCCCCACCCCGCAGTGCAGCTGCAACCCCCGTGGAATGTAATCCAATCGGGAAGGCAAAACGGAACACGGTCCTTTTACGGTGATTCGATAGTAAAGAATACGACCCGGCTATGGGGCAGCCTGTAGAAAATGTTATCTGCTATTCCAGTCCCAGGGTACGTTCGAGCAACGACGGCGATCGACCACCCTCGTCACAAGGAAACGGCTCGTTCTAATTAATTTTCCGGGGGTTTCTGGGGTGGTCTTTCTGAAGGTAATGGCGATTTTTAGTTGTTTATCTCGAACCTGTACAACTCAACGCTTTATTCAGCGGAAATTACTTGCGCTGCCGCTCAAAGTTATATCGTAATTTTAAATTCTTTAAAAAATCCACAGTCTTCGTATTACAGACTAACCCAGATCATTTCAGAGTAGACTTTCAAAAAAGCAAATGGCACGGCTAGGTAAGAGGAAGCTTAGGCAATAATAAAACATTCATGAACAAACGAACGCGTTGCTTATACTAGCAACTATAGTATATCTAACGATACGAAACGTGCACACTTCGAAAGAAATTCTTGGGACAATTAAATATAAATAAATAAATGATATTAATATATTAATAATATATTTTCCAGGTACCTATAGTCGCCTTCAATTTCCTTCGAGCAACATAAAATGAACACCGACCGATATCGGAAGTAGATCAGAAGCAAATTTTCCAACAGAAGCAATGAAAGGACCAAGGAACAAATTAGAGTGCACTGTAAACTGTCTGACCAGTTAAATGTTAGACAAATGCAAACCGTCCGACACGAAGAACTCGAAGAATTCAGGCTCTCCCAATATCCAGCCGCGATCGCTAGACAAATCGAACTTATAGCTGAGAAATCGATGATCGTGTTTCTTGAAATCGCGTCGACCGTGTGTACTTATCGGCGCAATCTGTATCCAGTGCAATTTCGAACGATCGTATTTCTTCCCGGTGGCAAACACAGCCTCGCTTGGGCCTGTACGTGTGCACACGCACGGAAATCCGAGCGCGACGTGCTCAATTGTCACTCGGTTGTAACGTTTCCTCGTAATGTCCGCGATTTAATAACGAGTACGAGTCGGTATTGATCCCCGCGGGAATCTCTCGGCACTGTATGGCGAATACGTTAAACGCCAACATTACCCCTGACGTGTGATAACTTGATATTATTCGGAGCTGAAAAGAAGTCCCAGTCGAGTGACACGCATTTTCGGCTCCAGTCAACTGTTGGTTCGAGCGGTCACGCATACTACATAGCGTATGTCGTCAAAGCCTAAACATTGGGATTACGGAAGCTTCGTAATTAAATGACTAAACTGCTGATCTTTATGCAAAATAAAAGTTGTCTGCTTCAATTTCAATAAATAGTGGTTATACAGAAGATGTTTTCTATCCTTAATAATCTAAAAAAGTTGACAATAATATACATATCAACATTCTTAAATTCGTTTAATCTTTCTACTGTTTAAAATTGCATCTACACATTTTTATTATAAATGCATAAAATTCTAATTAATCAGTAATTAATAATTATTAATTATTCGTAAGATCAAGAAAATGGGTAGAAAGTGATAAAACTATTTTTCAAAATAGAATCTCTTCTGATTTTTTGTAAACAATTAACAAATTTAAGGGGAAAAGGCCACTAATTTTTATAGGCCAATAACTTACGGTAAAATGCGATTGAACAATCGAAGGCAGATAATAGTGGACAGTGTTAAGTGGAATATATTTGTAATAAACATGATGGAGTACAATGAGAACATGTAACACGGGTCCGCTCAGTGAAAACATTCATTGTGTAATATTTGTCGGTTTACATTGGTCAATTGTGAACGGTGCTTTCTCGATCTAACGGGCTACGGTAATCTATTGTATTCGTGGTTATATTCCAGAGGAAACGATAATTTGTGTGGAGGAATAAAGCGCTGACCGTAAATCTGCTGATCACGGAAGTTGTATTCTACAATAGAGGTACGGAACGATTTGTTTGGAAAACAACTGTACCATAAATATGGGCCAACGAAGACCGTCCATAACCTCTATATACAGTCGCGTCGGTATTTAAGTTGACGCGATCGCAAAACGAAAGTATCGCGGAAAGTGTAGTAATTACAAATTTCTGAAATTCTTGTCATATTTTCGCCAGTCGGAAAGTTAGTTGACGCACCCTTTTTTTTCTTCTTAAATCATTCAAATTTTCAATCAATAGAAAAAACAAGGCTTTTTAGGCTTCCACGATTGCTAAATAGAAATTAAACACAGTGTTTGCATTCTAATTATATTTGCAAAGCATGTCATGCTCCATTCAAGTTGAGCAGGATCAATAGCCATTGCATTAAAAAGAAAAATGAAGTTGCTGACAACATGAATCGTCACTGACAGTAGCATTGAAATAACCGAAGTCACTGACAGCCAGTATACGTCCGAGGTGACAGACGGAATTCACTCAGCGTGCTAATATTTCAAAGATCCGAAGGGCCGGCGCCTGATGGGGCGACTTCCCATCAGCCTGGCGGCAAAGTACGAAATTAATGGACACTGAACGATCCGTTCGCCAACAATTAGCCGCCTCGTACATGGTCGCGGGCCTTGGTCTCGAATCGTCGACCGGAAACAAATGTTGCCATTCGTAGGCAATGATTAATAGTGAACCGTGTCCTGGGACGTGATTAAGCGTGGTTAATCACGCCCCCCCCCCCCCCCCCCCCACCCCCCGCCGACCGAGGGAACGGAGGATTCCCGTTCTGTGGACCATAGGACAGAACTATGGCGAGCCACGGATTGTTTGACAGATAGCCGCGTCAAAACAACCGCCGCGCGTGGCCCTTGTATATATGGTAGTCGCATGTGCACGGGCCACTGACACCTGTCGTGGCTCCCGGAGCCTCTGTCAGTTCGACTAACCGTTCGAACAATAGGAGAGAACCCAACCCTCTAGCAGACCCCCGCGAACTCTCATACATCAGGAACTGAGTCAGCCGGGGCAAGACTCGCGTGTTGGGAAACGACATGCTCGAACCATCTTGTTGAACATGGCAGCGGGTGCGTGGCCCCGGCCCTAAGTGCATTCGTAATCGCAGCTCCCGCACACCGGCGAATGCGCAGGATAGTTTCCGTTGATAGATAGTGTAACACAATCTATGCCGTGTCGGCAATGGGTGACCGGCCCCACAGTGAATGACACCGGACAGGAGATTGGCGTGGCAGGAAATTCGTTAACCTTTGCATGACCAACACTGGGTCACACTCAACCCCTAGCACTACCTCATTTTCCAAACTTCGTTCGAACGAGCCAGAAGGTACTGTGTTCTCTCCGTAGCTGTCGCACAGTCACCGTAACTGTTCAAATGTTATCCCTACCTACCACTGGGGTAGGGATCCCTCTTGGAACCAATCAAGCGGTTACGATTCATGTAATTCATTTACATTCTTCTCTCCGTAACTGTGGAAAAGATTCCTACCGTAACTGTCAAAATTTTATCCTTACCACTGAGGGGGATCTTCCTTGAAACCAGTCAAGCGGTGAAAAGATTATAACTTTTCATTTTTATAATGAAACTTTTACCATCGTATTCGTCTCGTTTTTCTAATTAAAATGACACCGAACAGGATATAATTACTCGTGTAATAAGCGATTTACATATCGATAAACTATATTTCGAAGAACAATCCATTTGCATTGAAGTTAGATTTGATAGTATTAAAATAGTAAACAATGTCTCTCTCGTATAACCTATGCCGTTTGACCTAGTCTTGGCCCTATCTATTTAGAGCCTAACATTACATGCTTCGAGGCCACTGACACCTGTCGCGGGCTATCTTCCAGCTTGAATAAGCGAACAATGGAATCGTAAGCTCATGCATACTCTGAGATCTTCTGGATTAAATGCTGACTGTCCGGCAAATTGTTAGATCAACAATTATTATCTAATGCATTCTGCATAATTAATTTACTGTGTACACTGAAATATTGATCAGTTTGTGTATACAGAATTACTAAATGTAATTAAATTGTGCTAATAGTGTCTATGTATTTTGAAGATAAAAAGATCGTTGAAGAGAATGTAATGTTACACAATACCTTATAGTCCTCATTTATCACAAGTAGAAACAGCCGGCAATAGACAGACACGTCAGCTGGCTCTATTCGAGGAATCGCATGTCTGAAGAACATTACGAATTTTTCTACACGATGCTCGACCACTTCGAAGATACTTTACTTCTATGTTATTAATTACTCCTACTTGCAATAACATCCATAAATTATTCTTAATAATTCCATTATTCTTAATAATAGACGCAGTGGCATTATCTGTTGTCTATAATTATAGACAGTGCTTTCTTGCGCATATAATTTGATATGAATGGATGCTTAGGAAATACTAACATTGACAAATAAAATTTTAATGTTGTAAATAATGAATAATTTTGTCGTCCTATTGGATTCATATCATAATTCTGGTTCGCTCTTCCCATATTTTATCACGTTAGCCAAAAATTAAAATACTATGAGAATGATTTTGTAGAAATTTTGATTTCCAGGATCGTGTTTAATATTTACATGAAACTGAATATTTTACAAGCTTAAAGAGCTTGTTCCCACGTCAGGTTATTCGATTATTTGGCAACCCGGTCGGGACGTGTCCATTAATTAGTACCTGTCGTTAGTAACGATCGTCTGCGGTGTATCTTGTAACCAATACCTATATCAAATTTAGGGTAAATAGGTTTAATGCAGTTCGTAACTGAAAATCAAGATTGATCTTGTACAGCGAGTCATAATTTATATGCACGCTCCATTCAATAAAACTATAAATAAATTAATGTTAATTTCGTATTCTCAGCTATCTATAGCAGCATTTCATTCACCCTAATAAAATTATAAAATCCACTTCCGTAGTCGCACTAATTAGATCACAAAGTACAATAGATAGTTAACTTGACTTAGCAAGTAAAATTTCGCCATCACGAATTGAAATTTAAATAATATTTCAACTTTCGACTAAGGTTCGGTAAGAACAGCTTCTCGTTGTAACCTCATCACCTGCACCAGCACAAAGCAACGATGCAATGAAAAAATGCAAGTGCACATTTTTTAAATAATTGTAGGTATCTCAATGTTTGAAAATGTTCTGTATAAAAAGAGGGATTACAATTACAAAGACATTTCACATTTGTTTTAATGAGGAAAACTGTTGTAAAAGAATAAACCTTTATATATAATTAAACATTTGCCTGTATAATTTTGTTATACTATAAAATAAAATAAAATAACTATAAAAAAAAATATGTAATAATCATCATTATGCATTTACGACTCAAAAATTATTATTGATCTTCTGAAAGATTAATATAGGAAGTAAGATTTTACATATTCTCAAATTCTACAAAGTCTCGGAAATCGCAAAGATGCATAAAGTTTTTGGTCTGATCACAAAAATTTGGTATAGTAGGTGAACAATAATTTTTCCGACGTTTTCTATTAATTTATTTATACTCTTTAGTTGGGCAGCAAATTAATTATTGGCTAAAATTATTCTGAAAATCGAAAGGGACCATCGACCGACATCTGAACAGTCGAAACTGATTGGATGGAGATTATTCAGCGAAACTGACGCTCAAATAGCCCTCGTGTAGACATTGCCCAGTAAACAATGGCAATTCTCTTTGTTGATACACTGTTAGTCCTAGTCTCAAACGGGTATAGCACCAGAATTTGGATTAGCTCTTGAAGTGGTGCATCCAGTATCTCTCGTCGCCCCTTTATTCAGAATTTAAGTCACATCCGGAAATGGAGAACACGCGATCACCTTCCTTTTGCGCATTACGGATAGATCGGTTTCGCATTTCTGTGTTGATCGAATTGGTTTGACATTAAGTTCTATCCTCGCTACGTTTGTCTTCTTCACATCTAGAAAAATACTTCCACATACTTTCACTTCTTACTCTATTGTGTCCACTTCAAAAAATCGAATTTCTTTTCATATATTAAAAATATGATCCAAAAGTAAAAAATAACATATAATAAAATGAAAATATAATAAAATTTAAAATATTAATAATAATGTACCTTAAATTGCTCATAGTACATTTCTCATGCTGGCTTTAAAAAATCAAATTTCTTTTTATAGTGTTGAAAATTTTAAAAATTGTTGAAATTCCAAAAAATAATAGTTGAACCTTAGTTTTTGACTTTTAAAGTGTTCCGAATACTACTAATTGTTCAATCTTGTTTTTCATTAAGAAATATCACGAAATTATTGTCCAATTATTTATTTAAAATAGATACTACTGTATATATTCATTTAAACTCCCAAAAAACTAATCAAATTGTGTATCGTTAGTTATCAAAAGGCAAGGTTCTTTAATATTCCGGCTTGGAGTTGATTAATTTGATACAAATTCGTAAGAAGCTAATGTGAAAGATTGAAAAACGTTCAATAGACTTTAGATTTTCTGCATTTACAGCACTTTTAATCTTCTAGCTAAAAATATGCATAGAAAAATGTTTGTAAAAGTCTAATGAGATTTTTATCTCCTTCGGGGCGAAGATGATGAACCGTCTAATAGAGTAAACTGGGTTTTATTTATCTTTTCTAAATTAGCTCATAAAAATGTACATTGGCTTTAAAATCCACAATTTATTACTATGACTGTTGAAGTAAAAATCTATGATTCTCGAAGTTTCGAACCAGTTCTAATTTTTTTTTTTTTTTTTTATGAAAGTGGTGGAGGAAGTTGGGATCACTAGATTAATATTAAATAAGGAAATGAGTGTAAGCGGTAATCTAAAGAATATAAAGAGTATACATATATTCGAGAAACGTGGGAACCACGATAACCGTGCATACTATAGCGCTATATTTGCGAGAACTGACCTAACCACCAAATTTTCGTGTTACGAACTGGCTGGATATTTTCGGAGTACCCCAATTTTCGTGCGAACAAAAGCGAAAAGCATCAAAAGATGGGAAAATGCACAACCCCTGTCGGCCATGGAACTGTTCCATTTGATGAACTGTGCAGAGCAAAAAAAGAAAAAGTATCCTAGGAAAAAATACTTTTACATTCGACGAAGTTTCGAGTCGCGATTTGTATTTTCGAAAAATTGAGCAGGTTCGACGGAATGGATGTAAAAATACAATGCTTTTGAATGTAGTAGAACGTGTCGTTACGAATGCAAATGAAATGTACGAATTACATTGAATCATGCAGATCTTAGTATTGTTCATGGCAAAAATAAATGAACAAACTTTTGTACGTAAAAATGAAGTCATAATTTATTAGAAAAGTATACGAAAGAGCAGAGAAAAAAATGCCGGAATGTTTTAATAGAAAAGGAATAAATCATTAAAATGAGCTCGGTGCGCGATTCTTCGCAGCTAGCGCGTGGAATAAAAAATAAGTTAGCAAGACACGGTGCGAAAGTTTCTTCCGAGAAGGAAGCACGGTGGAATTATATCGAGGAAGGAAACGTCAGGATCGATATTATCGAAAAGAAAGCAACAAAGGGTAGATTACATATGTACCTAGACCCGCACATAGATACCTGTCTAGCAAGCATCTAATAGGAATAGGGTCGAAGGGCCCGGTGCAAACTTGGATTTATGCTCACGTTGCACCGCATAAAGTTCCCTGTCCTTGCATACCCGGTTCGCCATAGCAAATTTCTCACCGTTCCAGCAATATTCTCGCTGACGGGTTAACGCCAAATATATTTGGAAGGACGTGCGATCAATTTTCCCGGCAGAGTGTTTCAATTCGAGTGACTGTTCCTGCCGACTGACCAAATCGGCTGGAACTATCTGAAATTTTCACTTTATATGTATCCCACCAAATTACATGTAAACGATATACAGGTACGTTGAGAGGTAGCGAGATAGAAAAATGATCCATCCCGTGAGGCCATCTTAAGCTCCTCTCCTTCGAAAGCCGATCCTTGTTCAGGTATTTCTTAACAAGAAATTAGAAATATTAGTTTAACTTCTTGAGTGTTCGATCGACTGTAAATCGAACTCAATCTTCGTACACTAAGAACATGTTCTTCAGAAAATTGAAAATTGTCTCGTAAACAAAACATGTTTCCTAAAAGAATTTTTGGCGACTCAAAAAAATGTTGTATCATATTAGTATCATTTTATACGTTAATGGCATAACACTTGGATTAAGTGCCGTTTCTGAACTTGTTATTGCTCTACGCGGGTTGGGTCAGGACTGGGTTAGATTTTTGGAGGGTTTCTGTTGTAAATCGGGTGAATGGATGGTTTTGTTTTTGTAAGTGCAGTAGGCAACTGAGCACGGTTGGGGGCAGTTGTTTTTATTCAGAGTTGTGCAGAATTACAATTGAATTACTCCAGGAATTATAATTACGAAATAATTGAATTACATTGTAATTAAATTATATTGTAATTTATAATTCAGATCTTTATACTTCTTCAAAAATGAGGCAGTCCAGAAGCCGCTTTTAAAATTAGGTTTGTCCTATCATTGGTAGTCGAGTCATCTCTCAATCCCGTGGAAATGCAGAAGGTCCGGCGCGGCTGATTCGTGCCATCCTGAGAACGTATAAATCGCTGACACGAAGGAAAAGGACGAGAATTCCTCGTCCATTTTCCCCGACCCTTTCCTCTGACTTTGCATTTTTCCCGGAGCGCAGCTGGACACTCGGGTAAAATTCCTTTATAGGAAATCAATGAAAAAGGGGAGGAGGTGGTTGCGTGACTCGCAGGAATGATTCTATTCCCTTGCCCCCCCCCCCCACCGCCGGTGAATACCGGACCTGGGTTCATCGGAGGAACATAAGCGCAGCTCAAGGTCAACACTCCGGCTCAAGGAGATCGGGAAATGTGCAGCGCAACGCTTGGATCTTCCTTTCACGAGGTTCCCGAGTGGTGGAAGGTTACGATTGACTCATAGGGTATTTCAAGTCATTTACTTAGAACGATGGCCGGGGATAATTTATTTCCCTCCAACTCGGACATCTTCCTTTTATTGCAACCGGCTGCGATCCCGTACACAGATAAACGGTTGCGTATTTCGCGCGATTATCAACGCTTTGGGCTCCCCGCTGTCGCAACTGTACCTGGAATCCTGGTCTAATAGATGGAAACTATGCCGGCTAATTTACCGATCGATCACCGTTCAAGTATTGCTCTGATGAGAAACGATTTTTCCTCCTCGAAGATCGCGTGAGGCAAGGTAACCCTGATTCGAGAGAGATTAGCCTACTTGCGATTTGAAGAGAAATAATCAGCAGTTGAGTGATTGTGCTGTTTGTGTTGCTATTTGTCTTTGTAGGTCAATTGAGCGGAAATGGAACCTAAGTAAAAATAATACAGGCGAGATATACCAATTTTTTAAATATGTTTTGTCAAAGTTGCAGTAAGGTTTCAATTAGAATGGTCTACAAGGTTAATATGAATATTTGTACGGCAGAAAGAGTAATACTTCGCTCTCAGTAATAGTTTAAATAAATAACGTTTTTCTGAATTATCTGGTCGATTGGCTTTTAATGGAATATTTTAATTCATCTTTTACGTAGACAATGTTTGCTTTAACTGGTCTTATAATGAACTTTCAAGAGTTGTATCAGTGCCGTGTGTAATATATTTTGCCATTAACAATGTTTCCATTGAGGTACTGTAGGAGAAAAACTGTGCAATATGAAACACTATAATTAAAACTTTTGAATGTATATTCGTTTCTTCTAAAGAACTTTGGAAATTACTTTTCTGCCGTGTCATTTGAAATAAAAGTTTCGGAGATAGCTTTAAGATATGAATGTATATTAACTTCGGTTGGTTCATTATTTTAATCATTCAATAATTAAATAAAAAACGAAGTGTTAATATATCAAATATCATTTACAAATATTTGTAACAATGAATTAATGAAAATATTAAGCACACAAAACACATTTTATTCATAATATTTTACAATTAGAGTTTTCGCTTTTATTGAGAAATTGTGATTAAAACATCATTCAACATTACCAATTTCTGCAAATAAGAAGAAAATTTGACGATCTTAAAAATAAAATGATTTCACAATTATTAATACCGTGCACTTAATAACTATTAATACTGTGCACAGTTATTATCTTCTACTTTGTGGCTTTATTTATGGTGTCCAACAAAAAGAAAACCAGAATTCAGAAAGTGGCAAAGGTAGAATAAAGAACCTAACGGAGAAAAAGTAGACAAGCTACCACGGAGGAGAAGTAAGACAAATAACTGAATCGGAGTGGGAGAATTGACAAAAACAAAGTAGAGGAAAACCAACTCTACCAGCCAGAAGTATAACATCAGCGACCTCCGATACAATAAAATGTAAACTTTACACAATCGCGGAATTATAAAATCAATTTCTCGATAGTGTAAGTTTATACTTTACGCAGAAAACCTTAGGTTTCTAGGTTAACAAAAGAAGAACGTAGAATTCCTCGTATACTAATTAAACTGGTCGATTGAGCAACCATAACTTCCACAAGAAATATTTTAATGAGCATTAAATCATCATAAAATGTCTCATTCATTAACAACTTGCAAAAACTAATGATCCTTCTAACCAGTTCTGAACAAGTTGCAGAGTTTATTCATAGCAATAGTGCAACACCTGTAGTCTCTTGCACAATAAAGGACAAATTTATGGTATTTGCAATGCACGTACGAACAATAATGTAATATACTCCGTGATATACTAGACAGTCAATTTGTAATTTTACAAAATAGAATTTTGTTGTAAAATAGATTTTTCTATTCTGTTACATAAGGAATATTTTAATCGAATCAATTTTTATTTCATCGTGGTTTTCACAAAATAACTTATAAAAAATTAGACAACAAATATAAAATTTTCTGGACCATCGAAAACCGAAAAATTTATATTTCATGAGTTCTATTCAAAGCTACTATTATCAAGAATTTTTCATTATTCATTTCCATACGAATTTATAGCATAAGTAGGGTTTTCAAAAATGTTTTACGGTTCATGTTTCAAACAGAACCCATTAACAATCTTCTCAATTTCTTCCATCCCTGCATACTTCCACGAACCGAAACCACTATACCGAATTGTCAATGTTTTACCCTAACCAGTCGAACGTGCCTTAAATCACCGCAAAACGTCTTACTCTCCGACAAACAGTAAAAACTCGGTTCGATACTTCTAACCAATTCCACGTACAAGCTCCATAGAGTCTATTCATGGTAGCGATAACCGGCGATCGATCGGATCACAAAAACTACAGAAAAATCCCCTGATCGAACGTGGCGGGGGAGAAGAAAGCATCGGAGAGGAGGCCGCTAAAAATTCTATCGTGAATCAAAACCAGTTTTCTCTGGCACTCGGGAGAACCATCTGTACCAATAAAAGGGAGGGAAAACGCGAAGGTGCGACCAGCAACTCGACGTGAAAGCGTCTTTTCTAACCTCAGAGAATTTTTCCATAGTGCCTGGCATGGCAGACTATCGGAATTAACATTAGGGTTACCCATAAGTAATCAATTATTTGCAAAGAATTTGTTTTGCCTTTAGTTG